>JAQPZY010001389.1:0-600000 GCA_029931535.1 Margaritifera margaritifera | reverse complement strand
ATACATTTAGTCTTTTCTTCCATAAAAATAATATCATTTTTTTATACTGATTACCTATAATGGCAAATCTACAAGTTATAGTAGTTGAAACAAGTACAGTGTTACACTGTATCACTTTACAGGGGCTTGTTACTAATGAAATTAAGAAATTATGAGTATCAGTTAATGGACAGAGGAAGGGGGGTCTAACCCTGTAACAATGTTACAGTGACATGTTTGGACCACCCCTATCCCCCCATTCCATCCCTCTATCCAATAACCAATACTCTTAATTTCATTTGTAACAAACGCCTATGATCGTGTAATGAATGTAATCAAGATCATTAATAGTATTTTGGACTTGTCCCTAATGCATTCACTGGTTGCCATGCAGATGGTCTTTGCTACAGTGGGCACACAGCAGCTGTGTGAATAGTCTTTGTAAAACTGAGTACACAGCCACCATATAAATAGACATTTCAAAGCATTTTTAATTGCTATGAATGAGAAGATAAATATTCTACTTAACAATATCAGGCAGGTATGGTTCAATACAATGTCGATTAAATTTGCAAGCTCCAGACTAAAGCGATTACCCTATTCGGCTACCGCATAGTTTTGCCAAATCCCATGGTTTTGACATGGAATGTGCTCTTACCAAATTACCTACACCAAAATCATTAAGGACCAAATAACTTCAGCATAAAAATGTACTGTAAGTTACGTCTGGATACGTTTATACTTTTTCAATGCCAAACTTTTCACAATAATGCAGTCTTAGTGATAATAAGTATGATTCTTGTGGAAATTTCATCAATAATAGCATGTAAACCATAATGCAAAACAGACCTCGAAAATACATCATATTATAGGTGCGCTCGGTCGACACTATCACAAATGGTTATAATGGTCAAAAGGTAAGATGGATGAAACCAAAACTACTAGTTAAAACTAAAAACTGTAGTACTTGGCATATGCTGCAGAAATGCGCGGTTTCGCTACCAATTTTAACACACGTAAAAAATGTTGATGAACTTCCTGTGTAATGTTAACTTTTACTCCTAAATAAAGTTGTCCCAGATGTAATATCCTCAAAATTGTTCACAAAGGTTCCAATTGAATTTACTTGATTTGAATTACGGTGCTTCAAAAGTCTGTCACTCTTCTCACTGAATCTGGAAGAATATATTTTAATGGGAAAAGATGTTATGATTATGGAAGAAACAAGTTTGGGATTATTTTGATTTGTTTTTCGCTGAGACAATGAATGATTTGTCTATAGTTAAAATTAACCTCTTCTGACCAATAAAAAAATCTCTCTCTCTCTCTCTCTCTCTCTCTCTCTCTCTCTCTCTCTCTCTCTCTCTCTCTCTCTCTATATATATATATATATATATATATATATATATATATATATTGAAATTGTATTGACTTGGGATATATCAATCCAAGTAAAACCTAATAACTTCAAATATGGAACTATAATTACACAGGGATATGCCTCTCCTTTTATGCCTCACCAAATATCCATTATCCCAGTCGTGCCACCAGCGGCTTGCAGATACCTGTCACATTACCTTACAGTACCCGATTTATACACCACATTGGGTTTATATTTCTTTATTTACAAAGATTATACAAGTGTCTTTACATTTGTAAAACATCTGAAAATGTACTGATTCAATTTATTTTGACTTTGTGTGCGAGTTATAATGAAAACTTGTGATGAAAGTGAAGCCTTCGAGTTTATTGAACATTTTGCTCACCGGTCCACAGTATATCTTTCTGTAAACCATTTTGCCCCATTGGTATTTGTAATAGAGGAATGAAACTTATACTGCTATATATTCTACAGGCATTACAAAAAGTAATTATGGTACTTTTAATTTAATAGTTTTTCACTATATCCATTCTGAGCCTCACCCCCCACCCCCACCTCACCCCACCCCACGTTAAAAAGATGTAACAACTTAGATTTGGGGGATAATTTCAAGCACAAGTTGTTAAAAATTATACTAAGATGTACACAAGGAATTTTACTTTCTACTAAATATTGATGCAATTTAACGTGACTTTAACAATTAAAGTTTGGAATAAGAATGAGAAGAAAAAAATATTCCCTCGATCAGAACAATAAAATTTCACCTTCCGAAACCTCTCGCGCATGTAAAAAAGACGCAGGCAAATTGCCCAGAGAATACGCACCCTGCTGTTCTTTTAATTTTCCTTTGATCTGAAGGTTCTAAAGCAGTTACTTAGGGCCTTTTTTGTATATCAATGGGTAGACATACATAGGTTCAGAAAGTGGCTTAGTTACCAATCCCTAGTCCCAGCTTATAATGGACTAAAATTGAAACTTATATAAATTAATGTTTTAGTTACCTGTATATACAAATGAATCAGTTAGATTAATTACCTGTAGATACAAATGAAACAGTTAGATTAATTACCTGTAGATACAAATGAAACAGTTACATTAGTTACATGTAGATAGAAATGAAACAGTTACATTAGTTACATGTAGATACAAATGAAACAGTTACATTAGTTACCTGTAGATACAAATGAAACAGTTAGATTAGTTACATGTAGATACAAATGAATCAGTTAAGTTAGTTACCCGTAGATACAAACGACTCAGTTACATTAGTTACCCATAGATACAAATGAAACAGTTAGATTAGTTACATGTAGATACAAATGAATCAGTTAAATTAGCTACCTTAGATACAAATGAATCAGTTAAGTTAGTTACCCGTAGATACAAACGACTCAGTTACATTAGTTACCCGTAGATACAAATGAAACAGTTAGATTAGTTACATGTAGATACAAATGAAACAGTTAGATTAGTTACCCGTAGATACAAATGAAACAGTTAGATTAGTTACATGTAGATATAAATGAATTAGATTAGTTACATGTATATACAAATTAAACAGTTAGATTAGTTACATGTAGATACAAATTAAACTGTTAGATTAGTTACATGTAGATACAAATGATTCAGTTAGATTAGTTACATGTAGATACAAATGAATCAGTTAGATTAGTTACATGTAGATACAAATTAAACAGTTAGATTAGTTACATGTAGATACAAATGAAACAGTTAGATTAGTTACATGTAGATACAAATGATTCAGTTAGATTAGTTACATGTAGATACAAATGAATCAGTTACATTAGTTACCCGTAGATACAAATGAAACAGTTAGATTAGTTACATGTAGATACAAATGAATTAGATTAGTTACCTGTAGATACAAATGAAACAGTTAGATTAGTTACATGTAGATACAAATAAAACAGATTAGTTACATGTAGATACAAATGATTCAGTTAGATTAGCTACCTTAGATATAAATGAATCAGTTACGTTAGTTACCCGTAGATACAAATGAAACAGTTAGATTAGTTACATGTAGATACAAATGATTCAGTTAGATTAGTTACATGTAGATACAAATGAATTAGATTAGTTACCTTAGATACAAATGAATCAGTTACGTTAGTTACCCGTAGATACAAACGACTCAGTTACATTAGTTACCCTTAGATACAAATGAAACAGTTAGATTAGTTACATGTAGATACAAATGAAACAGTTAGATTAGTTACATGTAGATACAAATGAAACAGTTAGATTAGCTACCTGCAGATACAAATGAATTAGTTAGATCATTATCATCTACAGACATCAGATAATCTCTTTCCTTGATTCACCAAGCAGCCATTAATTATTATCAGACATGTTATATGATATATGTTATAGATGTCTCTGCTATTATTTGCTATTATATAATATTTAAATTTGTAAATATAAAATCGTCTTTGTTACATTCTTGTATCCCGGATGTAGCATTTACGACAATGCAGATGCCCAGCTATAACTTCTTTTTAAAAACATATTTGTACTACATACATTGTTACTGTCAAGACTGACTATTACTAGACGACACAGCGTTTGGGGGAGAGGGGATAAAGCAGAAAAGAGTAAATATGCTTTCCCGGATAAAATAATAATAATAATAATAATTTTAATTAGAAAGTGAATTTCGATAGCTCCTGCTTAAAAGATGCCAAGTTAGAAGCTTAAACTACACTGTCAGGAAGATTGTTCCAAAGACGGAAATTTTTGGGGAAGAAACTATTTATAAGAATCTTTTGAGGCAGAGAATAGTCTGAACTTCAGAGAGTGACTTACCCTGGTGCTACTGAATGCATGTGTCAGGTATTTTGATGCTGGAATGTTCACAATGTTCTTCAAAATTTTTAATAGCGTTGTTGTTAAATTGTTTTTCTTTTTTCAAACTCTTCTGAGCTCAAGTGATTTCAGGATAGTTGTAACACTGCTGGTGTTCACACTGTCGGTATTCCAGGATAGATTAACACTGGTGTTCACATTGTCGGTATTCCAGGATAGATGTAACACTGCTTGTGTTCACACTGTAGATATTCCATGATAGATGTAACACTGCTTTGTTCACTCTGTCGGTATTACTAGATAGACGTAACACAGCTGATGTTCGTATACATATTGTGCAGCCCTGAGTTCACATCATATCAATATTGCTGATCTGGTCATAGAAATGGAGACTTCAGACCAAAGAACAATATTCAAGACTTGGTCGTACTAGGGTGAAATAAGCATATTAAATAACACTACCATAAGCTGATTTTTTCCCCTTTTTATTTGCAAGCGGTATGTAAGGAAGTCTTGAAATTGATAACGACTTCGTTGTTGGCATTTGTAAGAATCTTTGTGGTCTAAATTAAGTTCAGAAAGAAAGTGTGTATCAGTCTATCTGTGTGCGTGTGATTCTGTGTGTATAAGTTTTAATTAACTGTTTCAAAGATACAACGTATTGGTTTGTATGATTCTTTGTGTGTCTCTCTTGAACGGATCACCCCCCCCCCCCCCCATGAACAAACTTAGACTCAGTAGGTTGCAAATCTGGTTATATCAGCAATACCATTGTAGCAGCGCATTTGCAACGTTGATAGAAAGTTGCAGATCTGGTTATGTCAGCAATAACATTGTAGCAGCGTATTTAAAACGTTGTTAAAAAAAGTTGCAGATCTGGTTATGTTTACAATAACATAGCTGCGTAATTGTTGCTAAAATTTGCAGTTTGGTGGTATTTTTTTGTTATGACATTTAGCAACACTGCAGAAATGGAATGATGTGTGATACGTTACTTAGATGTTGAAACTATATTTTGGTAAACGTTACTGCAGGAATGTTGTACTGACGTTGGTGGCGCTTGAAACTTTTTCGTCGTTGAAAAAAATCTCTGTACTAGTATGCATAAGATGTGTACAAAGTATATTTTCATGAAATTAAAGAAAGCACATATGAAGTAACTTGATAGTCAGCGTTTGCACAGCGTTGTAGAAACTTGTAAGTGCACATTACCAACTAAGTTTTCTAGCTTGGATTAGTTTGATGTCATTTGAGTGGGGGGGGGGGGGCATTGATGGTTTTCTCTTTTTGCTTTTGCTCATTATTGTCTTCATCAAACAAAGTACATTTCTACTTCATATTTAATTGTAACAGAAGCTAATAATAATAGAGAAGCCTGCTTCAATTTAAAAATCATTGACCTTTTCTCGAAGCCAGCTTTAAAAGATGCATCAAATGAGTCAGATTCCCCGCCGCGTACAGTCCATACCCTTCCCAACCCCCCAACCCAACACGTCAATCAATACCACTCAACCTTCTTATCTCAGGGTCGCATTCACAATTTTTGAAATTTCGTTGTCATCTGATCATCCTCTTAAAATATTATATCAAAAGTAGTCACCTTCCTTCCATCGGTATAGATGGAGTTCAGGTTACAAGAAGAGTCCATATTACCTATGATAAAGTGACATATGAGCCCCACCCCTCCTGACCCTAGGGATGCATCCACAATTAAAAACCTTCGTTGTCGTTTATCATCTATTCATGCTCCTGAAGCAAAAGTGCGGATATACAAATGTAAAATAAATTTAGATAATAAATATTGGTAGAAAGTCCCTTTGTTCTGTTTTGCTTTCTATCTGATCATGAATACATCATTAAGGTTGTAAGATCATTGTAAAAAGGGTTTAATACAGTCGTAGGTAAGATGCATTACAACGTCCAGTCTTGACCTTATTTCGATATCAAGAAAACCCTACAATGTTATCTCTCACTGACGTTATGTCACAACCTTTCCACAACAATTAAACAATGATTTCTCAATGTTGATGCAATGTAAAATTGTTTGCTGGGTAACCATTCATACTTTGGAATTTAGAGTTGAATACGAGAATTTTTTTAGTCACCACTGTGACGGTCGTGGAGCATATATTAATACCCCTGTCGATTTGTCCATCCATCCGTTTGTCCGTGGGGTAGAGTTTTTTGTTTACGGCAGTTTTCAGGCAATTCTGTGATTAGGGCATCCGTGTTGCAACACACATACACACATACTACCCTCAATTCTGGTGGAGATCAGGTTCAAGTTACAAAGAAAACAGTGACTGAAGGACGGACATACGACATTCAGCAATACATTATCACACACACACACACACACACACACACACACACACACACACACACACGTGAAACAAATACATTTAATTTGTTACTACAACACGACACATTTAGACAAAAGCAGGAGTATATACCGATATCTAAGGCGAGTTTTATTTTACAGTGTTGGATGGTATAAAGTGCTATTTCATATTTTGAAATCAAGTTGGAAATGCAATGGAATGTCTCTTGCTCTTATATCTTTTATGCCAAATCAATAGAACGTTAATTCTTGATTTTCACAACATTTATAATTATAAACTTCGAATAGGATGCATTGATATTATCTGAATAATTATAAACTTCAAATAGGATGCATTGATATTATCTGAATAATTATATATGAGAACGTTTGCATTGATATTATCTGAATAATTATATATGATAACGTTTGCATTGATATTATCTGAATAATTATATATGAGAACGTTTGCATTGATATTATCTGAATAATTATATATGAGAACGTTTGCATTGATATTATCTGAATAATTATATATGAGAACGTTTGCATTGATATTATCTGAATAATTATATATGAGAACGTTTGCATTGATATTATCTGAATAATTATATATGAGAACGTTTGCTCATAAGAAAAAATGAACACCTTAATAAAAGAGTCAATTACTCTGTAATATTTATTTTATGATATTAGCTCTCTGAGGAAAATGACTTTATGACTCAGGAACATGTATGTATGTATGTATGTATGTATGTATGTATGTATGTATGTATGTATGTATGTATGTATGTATGAGTTTAACAGCACATCAGCACAATCTTGTATATTCCGTGCCGAGTAAAAGTTACAGGCCTAATACTCAAACATTACGATAGATAGATAGATCATCGCAATTTATTGCTCGGATGAATGTAAGTTCATAACGGGATAGTCAGGTAAAAATATCAGAGATGGCAGAGCGTTGGGAGAGATGCCTTTCTTTCGAATTTACTGATCGTTTATATAATACGAGACTGAATATGCAAACCTGCTCAAAGCAAACACACACACACGCACACAACTAGAAAAAACAACAACAAACATACATACATACGTACATACATTCATGTATATGGATAGATAGATGCATGAGTGCATGCATATTTCTAAATGTTCCAATTTGGGTCATTGAATATATAACATTTCTCAAGTAGATAGATGTGCATCAGTTATCCACACATTGATGAAATATTATCTTGCTGTATGTATGGATAGATAGATAGATAGATAATTAATTTATCTACGCTGTACCTCGAGTCCCTGAAGGGATATAATTTGAAAAGTACAATGAGTGTTTAAATTATTTGCCAATAAATTAAATATTATCTTGCTATATGGTTCACAAAAAGATATTAGAATGAGATATTTTATAGTTTAAAAAAAAAGTTTCATGGGTGTCAGTCTCAGTTCATAGGATAAAACCTAATTTTCATTTCTTCTATTCATTAACGTGCATATGTATCTTTCATCATCAGTGACCAAACATGCGGATTGGACAAATCGAAATCAGATATATTTCAGCAAAATTATTGTAACATAAAAATGTTACATGTTTCTTTGATGTCACTGTTATTTCTAAGAAGGATTCTATCACCCCTTTTATGAAAGCTTAACTTCCAAGGCAATTCAGGTAGTCCTGTATTAATGATCTGGATAAGATCACTATCTGCCAGAAGCTGGTGAAAGTTACGAGAATACTGCCCTACCACATAAACGTTATCGTCTCTGTCGACGTCTATACCCAGGGGTTATTTAGATTCTCACTCTTGTAGACGAAGAGTAATTGTCCATCCAGTCTGAAGCAAAACACAGTATTGGCGTCAAAGCATGACATATAGATATGTGTCTTGGAATCGTTGACAGCCAGATAGGTGAAAGTTCCTCCCTTCTGGTCAATCTCGTGATAGTACTCTTCCTTCCCCTGCGTGGTCAGGATACTCCAGTAGTAGTTTCTATTACCAGGATTGTTATATCCGGAGATGACCAGCTTGTTCCCGCTAAGAGCAGCAATCCCATCACACCAATATCTGGTGGTGAAGCTTCTGGTTGGTGTAATGGAGGCAGTGCAGGTCAGGAACTGGATCTTCTCCTTAGGCATGGTCACGGCGACTTCCGCGTCTCCTACAAAACACACATCCCATGGATTTGATGTTAACTTGTAGGCAGAGATGTGCTTATGTTCAGGACTGTACAAGCAACACATGCTATTGTTATAGTCACAATGCAGTATGGAACCATCGGGTAACCACACTGAACCTGTGTAAAATGGTGCAGATCCACTTTTGGGACACTTTGTCGCTATGACAGAAGCCAATGTCGGTGTCCTGAAGATCCTGTTCCAAGAGAGCCTAGCTACATTGACCTTGGTTTGAACAGTCGCAAGCTGATCTGCATCAAGGGACATTAAGGTCTTCAAACTGTCATGGAGTGTCAGTGTTACCTCCTTTGACTCCATAGTCTTGTATTTCTTTAGTACTTGTTCCCTGTAGTTCACCATTTGTATCTTGATTTGACGTGCAGCAAGGAACACCTGGGTTTCGTTGCATAATCGGGCAATAGTGTCCAACAACTGACGAGAACCCTGGACAGCGGCCAGTAGGGAATGACACTGCTTATTCTGATCATTCCACTTGATGAACTCATTCTTGTAGATCTGTCTCCCCTTCTGCTCAACATCTTTTTCTAACGTCTAAAAGTTTGTTAACTTGTTCCCGCGCATTCTTGATCGCGGAAACAAACTCATTTGTCTTGGTCTCTAATTTGTTTATATTGCTTTTGTTTGCTTGCATATTTTTTATTAAATGTTTCTCTATTTTTGTCAATGTCTTAATACTGTCTTGTGGATCATCGTCAAGGGCTTTGTTTGCATCGGTTTTCAAATCTACAAACTCTTTACAGCAGCTGTGATCCATGATAAAACATTTTACACAGTAAACGGTTTTGTGATCTCTGCAAAAGTTCTCGATTTTTTTGTCATTATGTATGGTACATTTGGAAGAAACGTTCGACTTTATGGTGTCGTCAGGAGTTTTTGAAAGTTCATCAACAGTCAAAACCCTGTGAGATCTTACTGCCGTTACTTTCTTGTGTGAGTTTATACAACTTTCGCACAAGTATTCCCTACATTCAACACAAAACCCCATCCCTATAAGCGAATGTTCTTCAGACGAGCAAGGGTCACACAAATAGTCTACTTTCGGTATATCTTGTCCAAGTATAGCGAGTAGAGCTGCATTTTGTGGGAAAAGACTCGCCCATTCCTTTGGTTCATTGTCTTCAGCAGCTGGGGGATACGTGGGTGTACGACACACAGGAGAGTTGAAGTAAGGTTTATCCCCCACAGTGAAATCAGAGTTTACAATGTAAGAGGACAAACAGTGTTGACAGAACGTATGTAAACACGTCAGAGTCCGAGGTACTTTGAGTCTTCTGATGCAAATAGGACACGTCGGCTCTTCATTCGTTGTACCAGGTTTTGCTTCTGCCATGCTGCATGTCACATTTATCTGAATGGTAATATTCTGATAAGCTTTGCTTCCTGTAATCCAAAAACTTAATTTCAGTTGTTGACTCTCGTGTGAGTTATGTACGTGTGTGTAATGGCGACGGACGTATTGTTTTCACTTTCTTGTCAAGAGTTGAACTGAGCAATCTTGGCCTTCGCACTTTTACTCCTGTATCAGCCAATCATATCGTTGTATTATATAAATAGCCCCATTGATCGTACTTAGTACAACATATACTGTGTCGCATTTAGCCAATTTAATAACACTTTGGAGAGCTTAAAGAGTTTCAAAGCTCAAGAAAAGTTTTAATTTTGTCACAGTTCGGAGTTACTAGTATTTTAATTGTGTTTATTTTTTAAAATTTTGTATTGGTTTTATTTTACTTCAATGTATAAATAAAAATGTACAAAAACAAAAATGTACAAAAACTGTCGCCCTTTTTGCACTTAAAGTAGGGTTTATATATTCACTTGAGTAAATAGTGAAGCAAAACAAAAAGCTGTCAAAGAAAGAAAGAATACATGAGGGAATACAATACATGCAAAATAGACTAAAGACACCCACCCACACGGATAATAGGCAGACCAACAGAGACCCGGGATGGATGCTATAAACTATCTTGCCCTTCAGCCAGGTGAGCTAAAATAAAGGCGAGAGGGGATTTAACTTTTGTTTTCAATTCATAAGAGAACAATAAAACTTAAAATGTTCTTTGCCATGCTTAAATATATAAGGACGCGTCGACAGGCACATCGATTGGTGTGTGTGCGGGATTTTACCGGGAAAAAAAATGCATTCGTATTTAGATTTCAGCTGAACCAAAACTGCCAAAATAACTGATTCGTTATTCATCCCGAACCAAATTTCTGGTCAATCACGCCAAAACACACCATTCACTGAGGTAAACACGCGCGAAGCACTAACAGCATACAGGAGCGGATTAAGTTTGGATTCACGAGGTTAGACCCCCTTTCATGTTTTTAAAAAAGTAAATATAACGCTTTTATATCGAGAAAACATAAATGTATGCATTTCTAGAAAACAATAAAGAGTTCCAAAGCGTGAGCCCCACAGACGCCCTTTGGGGGAGAAAATCATGAATATGTACATGATAACATTTAGAGACGTTGTAAAAAAAAAAGTCTATATTAATATCTACAGTTTGGAATTCCTACTTATATAGAATTTACAATAGGAGGAATGCGTGTACCTCGCATCAACATTGTCAACGCTTTGTGTTACCTATTTAAGAGGTTACACTAGCGGTTGCGACTGTAACGCGTAGAGCTTGTGTTACCGAATATCACTAGGCCGCGGGGTGACACAAAAGCGGCGCAACAATGATAACCGATCGATAGCCGATATATTTCTCCACAAGATATCTTGCTAAAACCGGGGTTATTTTTTTAAATAACTGAAGTCTGAAAGAGCAGGAATAGCTCCGAACTGTATTTCGACCAGAATAGATCAATCGTGATCGATTTATTATTTATTTTACTTGAGCTGAACAGTACTAGACCAAATTTGTATAATCGGAACGGCACTGGTTGATACTGTTATTTTTCAGAGCGTGGACTTCAGACAGCTTAAATAATATTTTTACCGAAGTTGTGAAATATCACATGTCCATTCTACACGGTTCACTCTCTTTAAGATTGTTTTGGAAAATCCATATTTTATTATATTAACAATTACTGGCTCTTCATGAAAGGCATTTGCTTGTTTGATTGATTTATTGAGTGAGAAGGTTTTACTCGGTTTCAAAGTTAGAATCTACATGTATGATATTTTACCTTCAAAACTTTTTTACATTTTATGAAACCAAATAATGAGTTATTAAATAAGTCAGTCATTATTCTCAAGCTTTCATAAAATTATCATGCATGTTTTTTATTTTTATTTTCCTACTACAGGAATAATACTTTAAAAAATCTCTCCTGCTTCTATCTGGTATTGGGATGCCACACTTATAACTGTAATTAACACAAGGAGCTGGAAAACAGGCAGGCGACCAGCAAACTAGCAACCTCATATGATTAAGAAATATAAGGTGGTCCAAAGTCCAGACTATCAGGGCCAGCTGCACAAGGCTGAAATATTGATAAGAAAAACACAGTACTGCCCCAACCCTTACTAGTCAGAAGCCCAGACAATCAGGGCCAGCTGTACAAGGAGGCAATTATTGGAAGGTTAAAACACCCCACACCCCATTGTTATTCCCCACACCCTATCATAAGTATGAAGTGGTCCCAAGCCCAGACAATCAGGGACCACTGCACAAGGCAGTAAATGATTAATATCATCAAGTTTGCATGAACACAAAAATTAATCAGGCAACTTGTCTTAGCAAGAAATTCCTCTACTTAATCCTGTATTCTCTACTAATTCCCTGCAATAACAATAATTAATTAGCCATACAAATTTCTTATTGAACATTTGGCTGCAAGATGACAAATTTTATTCATTTTGGCACACAAATCAAAATTACTATTTTCTGGACATGATAGAGCCTCATGGGACAATGGCGCACCCCTTGCCGAGTGGCTTTCCTCCTTTGCCTCACCAGACATTCCACAATTAATTTAATAGTGTGCTGTGCGCACATTGCTATCCGACGTACATGGCCAAATGGCCGCACATGTCGTTAATTCCAAAATCAATCAATCGGTCTTGGCACCCATTGTTGACCAGGTCACTCATAATGAATTTAAGTATTAGGAAGTTAACCGAAGCCATGGTGCACAATGCCCACTGGATGATGGTCCAGGAGAAAATGGGGTGGGGGTGGGGGGGGGAGAGATAAAGAATCTACAGACTACTTGGTCAGAATGTGTCATTGTTGTCGAGCCGTACCCGGGAGGTGTGGTTGGCCTGGATATCGATAAACACCCATTATCCAGGACAACAAACACAACAGCCTTATTTTTAGGGCCACCCAAATATCTAGAAAAGAGAGATACTACTCAAAACAATGCAGATATATGTGTTTGTATGTTTCTGTATGTCTGACTCTTACCCTTGCTCGTATGTGATAGCATGTATGTAAGTATAGCGTGTGTATAAATACTCCTACCCTTTTCATTGGATAGTAGGGTGTGTGTTGGATAGTAATCAAAAAGTAGGTGCTGGATAGTATCTCAAAAAGTATTGTCATGGATAGTAATTAAAAAGAAGCTATTGGATAGTTGTTAGATAATACATGTGTATCTAAAAATGTGGTGTGTTGGATAGTAATTAAAAAGAATGTGTTGGATAGTATATCAAAAAGTATGTGATTTACAGTATCTCAAAAAGTAGGTATTAATATAAACACACTGCATGATGTTAATTCCCATACGACACTAGAAATGTTGAGGTTATGCACTTCTAACAATGTTACCATGTAATCCACTTTGAGGCAATCACTTCTAATGATATACAATTTTTTTTCGACCATTCAATTTTCCCATGTTAAAATTCCATTTGTCCCTATAAACTTTCGACCCTTTTAACATGGGAACTGCCGTTTGTCTCTATACCTTCATCCTATACTACTATCAGCCTCTCAAAGTAGCAGAGAATAGTTTCGTAAATTGGACGTTGTTGTCAAATTTCTTAACAGAATGCTATCATATGATTTATTTGGCTATTATTGTTTAATAATTAAAGATATGGATATATTTGTTAATAAGATGTTTTGGGTTTGTGTTGTTCTTGAAATTCACATGAGGCATGTACACCTCCCAATGTTTACCTAACAGTATGATGACGCTAAGATACCAATATTCGGCTAGGAATTAGAGCTAATCACCTGTAACAGTAGCCACATTGGGTTCAAGCAGGGCCGGATTAAGACCGTTAGAGGCCCTAAGCACTGAAAAGATTATGGTGCCCCCCCCCCCCATGTAATTCAAACTAAAAACAATACTAAACCGTAATTTCTCATTTTTTCTTAGTGCCCCTGCTTTGCTGGTTCCCTAAGCACGTGCTTAGTCTGCCTATTGGGTAATCCAGCACTGGGTTCAGGGCAAGTATCACACAGGTGATACACAGGTGGCCGATACAAGCTTAATGTCAAAAAAGCAATAGCCTGAAGGAAAAAATCATACCAAGTGACAAAAGTTCCTCAAATAACTCCCATGACCTGTTCAGACCCCGGTCTCTAGGGTGACAGAAGTTCCTCAAATTATTCCTATGACCCCTGCTGGCCCTAGGGCCCGGTGTCAGAACCGGTCATAGGAGTAATTGGAGGAACTTTTGTCACTCGGTATGATTTTTTTTCCTTTAGGCTATTGCTTTTTTTACATTAAGCGTGCATCGGCCACCTGTGGGCAGGTAGAATATATCATAAACAGGCTGAATGGCAACTATTTTGAAAAACACCAAGCTGTTTATCACACGGTGTGTTTCAAAATTGTCACATGGGTATAGCGCCTGCATTGGTACTGTCAGTGTCACTGTTCTTCAAAAATGGCCTTTGAACATGACACATGCATATGCGAATTTAGCTATGATATCATATGAAGTAATGGTACTAATATTAGTACTAGTGTGAATTGGGGATGGGGCATATAAACTTCTTCTGCTATGACTTATCAGGTCCAATGATTCATATTTTTATCTTTTTATCATTATAGCTATCCCAAAGTATGGACCTTTTTGACATAACTGAAGTACTCTATTGTTTATAAATATTTATTTTAGGCAGGTTGATGTGGCATAAAATTTGCGCATAGAAACTGTCCTTTTGCACCTTCAAAGATTAGCAGCAGTTTAGTTATTGGTGCAGTCAGCCCCATCTGTTATTATTTTCTGTTTGTTTTTATATATATAAGTAACGATTATGCATCGTCTTCATTTTATAGCCTTCCTCTGTCTATATTTCACCCACCCCTCTGCAGTGTAAGTGCAGGGGAGGTAACTTGTTTGTGCACCTCTAAGAAGTATTTGCATCAGGGCAAAGTAGCATATTTGGGCATAACATGCTAGATATGAGAAAATGGTGGGGGTTATACTACATTTCCATGCTTTTCATGTAGGTGTCAAGCTCTGCACTCCTATTTTACTTAAAATTATTCGTATGTCTGTGAAAAAAACCAACACCAAAACATTTTTTGACATGAGATCACATATTCTCCCAAGTAATTTCACTCCACAGGAACCGATGCACTTTAGACAAATTATAAATAAACATATGGTGATAAATGGTGAATGCTATCAATGGAACAGTCTTAAGATAGTGATGGATACAACATTTTCAAGGCCATTATTAATTTTGGAAAATAATCTAAGTTTTAGTACACCAACTTACTTCTTACTTCATAATGCCACTGTAAAGTTGACGTAAGAGGTTCATATATCACACCTAAGCCAAAATTAGAAATGTGTCAATGTTCCATATCTAACTGTTGAAAATTATATAGTCAGTAATCGAAGGAAAATCTAAATAAATGGAGAATATATTAGACAGCATAGTGAAGCCAAATGTGTCCTATGAGGTAAATATTAAACTGTTGGGTTTCTGCTGTATGCATATTTATTGCTCATTGATGGTTCATCAGTCATATAAAACGAAATTGCATATAGTTTCCTGTTGCATTTCTTCTTTTGACTTGTATGCAACTTTTTCTTTGTACGCAAAAAGTTGCTTTCCTCAAAGCAATGTATGAAAATTTTTTCAATAGTGTGTAAGTTGTCAAAACAGTGGATCATTCTCTCCAACAGATATAACTGTAACGCTAATATTTGGGTTGCACTGCCTTTAGCAACTGAAGGTAAATGTACAGGCCCTATCTTTTATGAATTTTAACAACAGGAAAAACATGAGGTTGAAACACTAATAAGGTTCAGAAAGTTTCTTGAAGTTACAATACAGTTTTCCTCTGACATGGTCATGGTTTCACCCGGTATTGACAATGCATCGGTATCATTGTTTTTATCTTTTTGCAGGTCTCAATTGGCAGGGTAGAATATTAAGATCAATTGGATCTGTCATACTGGTTGAAGCACTAGTGTGAACTATGTCTAGATGGTCATCCTGATCCAAGCAAGCACACAAGAGATTAAATTTAATAGACAGACCTAGCTTCAGCAGGAGTTGTATTTTGTGGTATGTACTTATTAGGAGTCAAGCAGTTAAAATGCATCCCTTCTTAAACTGAGTTTTCCACTATTAATATTTGTCCTGTAGCTTTTCTGGCAATTTACTATCTATATAGTTCCTGTCTGGTTGTGAATGGTCTATTTCAGTGGCCATTTATTATTGGATTTATTTGATGTGCCACTCTGTAAGGTCTCACTGGTTAGTTTCGTATGTGACCTCCCCCCCCCCCCCTAATTTTTAAGGTAGAAGGCATGAAGCTAATTAGCATAAGCCTAGTGTTTATAAATTCACACAGAAACTAAATCTGTAATATGGTTGAAATTTACTTTGAGTCAGGCTTGAAAATGGGTTGGCTTGTTTGGTGACTTCCTGTTACAATTAGACTAGCATCGGAGATCAAATGCGTAAAATTTGACTGCAAATGAACAGCAGACTTGGTTTACGTATTTATATATGTCTGCTACAGCGGTGAGTATCTAAAAATTGAGATTGTTTAGGAGTGATGAGAAGCATGCTGATTTGTTATAATACCAGTGAACTTTAAACATGCATAAGGCCCATACTGATTGAGCCACCTTGTTACAGGAAAATATTAAAAATAGCTCTTTACTGTCAAATTGAATGTAAAGAAGAGGGGTTGGTGGTAGTGTCAGTTCAGTATAAAAGCCATCAGTTGTATAAGGAATTAACCCAAATAACTTCATGAAAACCGTACAAGCATGCTTTCCACAGAAATCATTAGCTAGTTTTTATTTGTATCTTAATGGAGAATTATTTTCATTTTTCTGTAATATGTTATTGTTGGATGAAAATTCACCCAAAAAACTGTTCAGTGAGATATTAAGAACTGGTGTCATTTTTTCAATCTTGTCAAATGTTATTCGCTGTGCCAAAAATAATTTCCTTATAATCTCTGTATCTTGAATCTGACATAGTAAGATATTCCAAACACACACTTCCTATTGATTTGATAGCAATAAATCATAGTAGAAGAAGGGAGCTAAGCACTGTCTGAGTTAATGTGTTTCTTCTGATCCATTGTGCTAATGAAGAAGAAAAACCTTTTTAGTTTTATACAAGGTGTTTTAATTGAAGTATTTCATTTGGTTATTCAGTTTCTCAATATTTACAGTACATACTTTCTATATTTTCATAATTTAATGATGATTAATTTAATTTCATGCCTTTATATCGCCTTTTATTTTTACCTACGCGAGCATCCGAGTCACATCATGCACCCTGCAATGTACATTCGGCATCTCAATCTACTAAAAATAGTATTTCTTTAACATTACACTTGCTGTTGACAACTCAATTTTTTCAAATTAAAAAAGTTTGTGGATACAGAACAAGGTTTGGTTTGAAATTTGTGAGGTTTAAAGGGATTAAATAATCCTCAGCTAGATAGTAACTGTGCCAGGTAAATACTTTTGAAGACCGGAGGTGGGGTGTGATTCAAAATGGACCAGAGCCAGACTATAGCGTATCGGACATGGAAGTTAATCCTCTGTATAATCAATTAAAAATTCAAGATTCATCACTGCCATTTAATTAGTTCAATGAGGGAACTGCCACTAATGTCAGTAAAGTTCTTTTCATTAATTAATTTAATTGGATTGACTTGCTGGATTAAAATCAAAGAGTGTGTTGTTCGTGAGGATCCAGTTTGAGTAAACACAATGCAATGAAGCCATTTAAAACACTGCTTATTAATCATACTGGCTTTATTTTGTTTCATGTGTTTCTATTGGCCAATACTTTGGTCACTTAGTCCAATATGCTGTCAAGTGGTAATAGAACGTGCACATCTGCAACACCTATCAATGACCACCGGTAGGTGTGATACAGGATGTAAATAAATACATGGAGAGGGGTAGAATCAAGCATTCAGCATGCCTGGAGAGCATGAATGGCTAGATAAAGGTAGATAACCTGATTGTGGCTTGAAAATAAGCACTTGCCTGACTTTTTTAAAACCAAACTGATTTATCAGAAATTGTGACTTCACATCGTTGTTGTACAATGCATTCAGATATTTTAATTGTCATGAGAGCTATAGTATTTTGTTTACCTTGCTTCTAGAATTCACTTATTAACTGTACGTGGTAGGAACATTTAGCATTCACAAAAAGATGGAAGAGTGTGAAATCTCCACAAGTAACTCACATTTTGGGAGCATGCCTGTGTTTTGGTTCAAAACCTGCTGCTATTTTTTTTTCAAAGAAGATATTCATGTTGTAACACATTTACCTAAACATAAAACAATATGTCCTTGAGCACTGATGCCACTAAATTTAACAGAATAGGTAGGATGGTGAATGATGGGACTGATTCAGAAATGAACTGCAAGATTGAAGTTGTAAATCTTGATGTCTTTCCACATCTCTATCTCTTTGCAGTATTGAAGAAGATGAAGAACTTCTACATGATTATAGTGAAAAAAATATGCTTTGGAGAAAAAAGGAAAAGTTCAAACAGGTGTCTTTTGTCTTTTTTGTGTCAGGGAACTGCCAGGAAACAGGAGTGAGTTAATTGTAATAATTCGCCCCTTTTTGAAACCAGCTGTGTTTTGAAACTGTAAAAGAATGCTTTATTATGCATAACCATTACAAACAATGCAATTTTATTGTCATTTTTATTGTCTCATCAAACAGAAAAGAACAAACATCAAATGACTCAGATCCTACGAGACAAACCATTACACTGTGGGTGTTTGAACTAGTGTTCATGGATCACAGTATTCCACAGCTGTGCATTTTTTCCTGTGTGCACTAAGTGATATGTGTTTTCTTCTCCAGATCGGTTAATGTAAATAGAAGAAAACATGTTTATTGTCAGAAATGTGTGCTCAGATTTTGAAAGAAGAGCTATTTAGAAAAGGAAAATTGCTCTACACTTGGTATCAATGGTAGTATAGACTCATTTAACTGTAAATTCAAGTTTGCTGCTTGGTATGCCAAATTAAGGTCTGTTACCTCCCCTTTGACTGTATCTGAGTAATTGCAGGATTTTCTTTAAGTCTCTGTTTCCCTATTTTTGTGTGGCTAAAAGTAGGTATAGATTTATCTATCGGAGAACTTTAACATGTAATTGAATCCTATTGCTTAAATTTACTGAGTATCTTTTGCAGTAATAAATTATATCATTGTATGTATATTGTATTGAAACATGTATTTGCCTTGGCATCGCAAAGTTTTCCATATATTTCTCCACCTCCAGCTTACTTCTTGGCTTGAGCCGCAACAATATACACACTGGCCTGCTGTCTCCAACATCAGTTTCACCATCATAGGAACTTTGGATAGATTTTTTAAATTGTTCTCTTGTTGCCTTTATGTAACAGACCTTGAGTGGCTTTGTTTTTCTGGTTGATGTACATTTCTTTCTCTTGTTGTGGGGAACATTACCAGGTTTGAAGAAATTACTTTGTCTATTCTGTGTTTCCTTACTCTTTCCCCTAGTGTTATAATAAAAAGTAGCACTCAACTATTCAGTTTTTCAATAGAATAAAACTTATGGTACTTGTTTGGCTTTTTATACATTACAGTGCAGATTTGGGGGTGATAAATCACTGGTGTTGATAGTTTAGATAATTTTGGAATGTCAACATCACTGTTGTTTCATGGGGTGTTTGTTTCCCTTAGTGCCTTTCTGACAATGACCGCTTATCATTACAGAAATAGTTCTAAAATTGTATGCAATCTTATAAGTTTCTCGTTCCTTTAAAATACCTGTTCTCTGTCAAATGGAAGCAGTGGAAATAATCTGTGTTATTGACTATTGAAAATCACAGGTTTAGATTACACGGAGTTCATCTCCTTGCAAAAAAGTATACAAACCAGATTTTAAAAAATATAGAATACAGGATAAGTAAATTTCAAAAGAAAAATGTAACAAATCAGGAAAATAGTACACCTTAACCTGGATTTCATTGTTAATGGTACATAGTAAATAAGCATCTAATTCACATTCTCTTGTTGTATATCTTCACTAGATCTAACCCCACCCAGCTTCATCATGTTACAAGAATTTCTTTACACAATTACAGATACAGTGGTCCCCCTCTTGAACGGCCCTCCTGACCAGCGGCCACCCGCTTTATACGGCCACAATCCCTTGGCACCGACGAGTTTGTGTTCAAAAGTACCCCTCAAGGACGGCCACCCCTCTAACGCGACCAGCATTTTAGTGCAAAAACGGTCAAATTTACCCCTCGCAAGCGGCCACATAATGGTTGTTTACAGAGTAAAATCTCAATAATATTTTTTAATTTCTCAATTCAACACATTGACATTTTGTTCCAATATGCCAATAAAGTAACTTTAATGCTTACAAAGAGGTAAGTAATCCAATTATCCTTACTGCCATGTGTTCCTTAGATGTTAGCTTTTGTCACTTTGATAATTACTGGCTATTATTACCACCGATAATTATCAAGATGACAAAAGCTAACCGCTGAGAAGCACAGCATTGTTCAGC
The DNA here is from genome assembly GCA_029931535.1 of Margaritifera margaritifera. NCBI lineage: Eukaryota > Metazoa > Mollusca > Bivalvia > Unionida > Margaritiferidae > Margaritifera > Margaritifera margaritifera. The sequence goes on along the minus strand of JAQPZY010001389.1, from coordinate 579,385 downwards.
TCAAGTCAGCGTGACATCCGGTCGCCAGATAGTAAAATGGTATGTTAGCCTTTCTGGCTTCACTCTAATAAATTATGAAATATACATAACCGGGTACCAGACTGGAGAAGAAGAAACAAAAGTCGATCACGTGACAGACTCACTTCCGTTGTAAACACTGCCTCACACGTGATTGCCCGCAAAGGAATAAGTTGTCGCAAAATATCGTCAGACATTCTCAGTTTAGAACAAAAATGAAAGCAATTAAATTAAAACGAAAAGAGGGAGAGTCTTTTGATAACTACTGAGAAATTTAATGTCAGATAGATTCAAATAAACATCGTCAATATATATTCAACTTTAGTGGGAAGACGGAATCAACGGACGTACAGGGATATTTGCAACCAAATATTTGTGCCCCGAATTTACCGACAATGTGGTTTTCCACCACGATTCATGATTATTCAAATTTTTTAAAAATAACATTGATTAGTTTTATCATATTTAGTCCTTAACCAGATAATATTCCTGTGATTTTTAAATGCAAATATTAAATATATAAAAATTAGTTACATCTTTTATACTTTATATGTAGTTATTTCTCACAACTGTGTGATCCCCCTCTAAAAAGGCCACCTGTCTTATAAGGCCACTTTCTTGCTGCAGAAGGGGTGGCCTTATAAGAGGGGGACCACTGTACTTGGTTTCAAATAATTGTGCATTTTCCTATTTTGCTCTCATAAGAACATCTTTCTTGTAAAAACCATGTTTAAATTTATAAATTTATTTGCACATAAATTTTTTAATTTATTTTGCCACATTTTAAATTCTTAAATATTTGGAGGCAAATTTGATATATTTGGCATAATAGGTTTTGACTGTTGCTGGTATTGCCAGTTGAAGTTAAAGTAACTGAAACATTTGCCATTTTATTTTGATGATGTGTTGTATGTGCATTATTTATGGCAATGTATATATTCAGAGCCATTAATAAGTATTTTTTAAAAATTATATTTTTATCTTTTAATAAATGTATGCTTTGTTCTAAAACAGTTCAAATGTAATTACCATTGGTAACAAAATCCATGGACACTGTGAATTATAATTTCAATTAGTGTGAAAGCTATGAGACTCTGTAGACCACAGATTAAAGCTACATCTTTGAACATCACTTTTAAAGATCTTGAATGACTTTGACTTTGAGCAAGAGAGAATGCATATTAGTTATGCCTTTATCTTTAGAAAGAATTTTTACTGGTTTATGGTAAGACAAGTACAATATAAGCTTGGGAGACAGTTTACATTGGTTGTGTTCTTACACTGCTTAGTGAAATGGTCAGCTGTTATGTCAGCATTAAGGTGAGCGAGATGAGACCCACTTGTGCCTCTTGTTTTGTTAGTTAGGCTAGTTGGGCATAGGAACTGTGATCCCCCACACACATCTATTAGCTATTGAAATGAGTTGGTGGGTGAGGGTGTGTGGGATTAAAATGTTGGCTAGTCCATTGAAAAGGACAATGAAGCCTCATCATCTTATGCAAACATTTCTTTATTTGATATGCATAAAGCCAAAATTAATGTGTGCCAGTCATCTGCCAGTTGTGGGTCTTGAGGAGACTTTAATTAGATTCTTGCTTTGTCTTTTTTAATTGGTTGAAGAAGAACTATTATTTTTTTACATCATGACTCCTTTTCTCAGCATTTGTGAATATTACAAGTATCATATCATACAATTTCACAGAGACTGTTCTTTGCAGTATATCCTGGCTATACAGCATAGCAAAGCTATTGACAGATTGTTCTTGTATTCCAGGATCCATAACGAAGCTGCTGTCCTTTGAAGAGGGACCTTGCAGTCTTGGTCAGTAGGCTTTTGCTGACTGTTTAAGGAGGTCCTTCAGATATTATTGGTATCCTGGTATGGAAACTATTTGATGTCAGTAATTCCTTCACTAAAGGATTTTATGTTGAAATTGTGCAGGCTAAAGAAGTGCTTGGTTAAGATGTGCGATAAGGTTTATACATTTTTCTCTTTTCTTTTCTTTTGGTTAATTGTCTTGAAAAGTTGTCCAAAAAGGATGTATCTTAAGAAGTCAGGATTTAAAGAATCTTGTCATCACGTCTTCTTCCTAAGCTACTGAAGAACTGTGCAAAAATTACACAGGATAAATAAGGTTATGCAAATATAAAAAACGATCTTAATTTCTTTATTTAAATAAGTATATGTGCAATACAATTTTTTTTCTTTTTACTTTAGCTTAGTTTTGTCAAGCATCTCAACATAGTGATATTTTGAAAAATAGAATTTTGGGTGGAAAATTGGGTTTACTTCTAATACTTTATATGTAAGAGTTCACAGAGACATTGGATGCATAAACGGTTGATGTAAATGTGAAATTAGGGACAATAAACTTGCTGGAGTTATGAAAATATGCATGTCTGTGACTGCATCTACATTTACCGCCAGGGGACATATTATCACGGCTTCCATCGGTCCATCTGTTCACACTTTCCTTTCACTCTATAAATTCAAAGTTGTTTATGATTAAGAGATGAAACTTAATATACTTCTACAGCATTACTAGAAGGTATTGTATCTCAAAGACAAGTGGGGAACACAATATCTGGGCATCAATCTGTTCGTCTGTTTACATTTCCTTCTGCTCTCTATCTTTAAAGCTATTTGACATTAAGGGATGAAACTTGATCCACTTGTACATCATCATCGATAGAATGTGTTGCATACCACATTTAAGGTCCTATCTTCAAGGTCAAGGTCATGGCTCAATATTTGACGATTTCCAGTACACATTCCACTCCACTTGGTAACTTTAAACCTGTTTGAAATTAAGGGAAGAAACTTGGTAAATTTGTACACCATCACCAGAAGGTATGTCATGTACCACATATGGGTTACTATCTTCAAGGTCAATTTCACAGTTCAGTATTTTATGTTTTCCATCCAGGGCTGAGCAAATCCCATAGCCCAACATCCTGGAATATTCATTTTCGAAGTCGGGAAAGTAAAATGTTCCAAGTCATTAGTCCGAGACAAGTGCTTTTTGCCTATTGTAAAAAAAAGTCGCGCAAGTGCCTATTTTCATGCCATAATCACTTTATCTACCTTTATCTGGCTCTTCATGCCCTCCAGGTGTACTGAATGCTTGATTGTACCCATCTCCATGTATTTATTTACATCCAGTTTCATACCTAATGGTGGTCATTGATAACTCTTGTATCTGTGCTAGTTATATTACCACTTGACTGCATATTGGGCTAAGCGACTAAATTATTGGCTAATCAAAACACGTGAGACAAAACAAAGCCGGTATGATTAATTAGCATTGTTTTAAATGGCTTTCTTAACCCAGATCCGCACAAACAACACGCCCTATGATTTTAATCCAACGAATCAATCTAATTAAATTAATGAAAGGCACTTTACCAACATTAGTGTCGGTTCTCTTTATGAACTGATTAAATTGCAGTGATGATTCTTTAATTTTTAATTGATTATACAGATATTGCAATTGAAGTGAAACAATTATGCCAATTAAGGAGCTGTCTCTGTTGATATTTAAAGGACAAAATGTGTGTTATGATCGCTTTAGAAGTAGTTGTCAAGCAAGGTGATATTTATTATGTAGATAAAATGAGTTTACTAAAAAAAAAGAATTTCAAGGAAGTTAATAAGGAAGAGTCGGAAATAGAAAATTAATGTGAAAGTGGAGGGGTAAAACGTAAGACTGCCACTGACTGTGAGGTAACTATTTCTCCAAAGAGACATAAGCCAGACTCAGTAGCAACAAAAAATGTCAAATAAGACACTACTAAGAGACTGATAAATTTTCAGCCACATTGGGTTGATAGTTATCGCTGGCTTGAATTCATTGACTCAGAAGCAAAAATGTTCTGCAGTTATATCAAACAATATCCCCAACTGACACAGGTTGGAAATTCAACCAGTGTATTTGTCAATGGAACTGACAAATTCAGGATTAAACCAATCCTTGTGACAGTTCTGGACATCACAAGGCCTGTGCAGTTAGGGAAAGTCTGAATTTCAGTAAATTGCTTTCCATTATTGCTGATGGAAGTACTGATGCTAATGTATTGGAGCAAGAAATAGTGCATATAAGATTCCAGGACAATGGAAAACTGAAAAACTCTGATGTAACAAAATGTATAATATCAACATATGTTTTTGAAAAATAAAATTCTTTTAAGAAATAAATATGTTGTACATTATTTCGTTTGTTAATTCTAAGGATTAAAGTGCAAACATCTCATCAAATCTTGACAAGTGATTTAAATTTGGGACAAGTGAAAAGGTAGGTGGGACAAGTGAATTTTTTGAAACCACTTGTCCAGGACAAGTGGATGGAAAAAAAATATTGCTCAGCCCTGCCATCACACTTTCTTTTCCACTCTATAATTTTAAAGTCATTTGAGATAAGAGATGAAGCATGGTATACTTATACATCGTTACCAGAAGATGTGTCACTTACTACATTGCAGGTCCTATCTTCTAGGTCAAGGTCATGACCCAGTATTTGTACATTTAAAAGCTGTGTGAGATTAAGATATGAAACTTGTACATGTACATCATCACTAGAAGGTGTGTCACATTCCAGATTGGGTGTCCTGTTCTTAAGGTCAAGGTCACAGTTCAGTATTTTATGTTTTCCATCACTGAATAACTTGAGAGCTGTTTGAGACTAAGCGATGGAGATATGTCATCATTTGCATATGTGTTGTAAACCACATTGGGGTTTTTCTCTTCAAGGTCAGTGTCATGGTATTATATGTTGAATATTTCTATTACACTTTCCTGTCCACTCTATAATTTTAAAGCCATTAGAGATGAAGGATGAAACTTGGTATACTTATACATCATCACTAAAAGGTGTGTCAGCAAGCACATTGTTGGTCTCATCTTCAAGACACAGTTCACAGGTCAATAATTTAGGCTTCGGGCACATTTGCTTTACTGCTTTCTAACTTAAAAATGGTTTGAGATAAATGGAGGAAGCTGGTAAGCTTATATATTTTTATTATAAGATTTCTTGTATTGCACATTTGAGGTCTCATACTGAAGGTTAAGGTAACAGCACAATATTTTAAAGTTTATGTTTTTATTTATATAAAAGCCATTTTGATACACTGGGATGTACAATGGCACACTTATGTTTTCAGTTTGATGGCATCTCATGTATCACAATCAAGGTTTTATCTCCAAGGTCAAGGTCACTGATAAATTTGTTTAAACTTTTCACCAAATGATTTTTAAGATAGGGCAATTAAACTTTGTTACTTTCAATGTCTACCCAGTAGCTTTACAGCTCTGTCTTAAAGGTCAAAGATTACCTAATTGTGAACATTTATGACCCCATTATGGTAGACAAGGACAAAATTTCACTGAATTTGTTTGTAAGTGCATAAGTCAGTGTTAATGTCTTTTCCTCTGTCTTGTTTTTGATAAAGTATATAATGCAAGAGCAAGGTATCAAATAAGACTTGTCCTATAGATAGTTTTTATAAAGGTATCTTGGCATGGTCCTGTCTACCCACAGAAGATCACTAGTACAGTTACATTAAAACCACTCAATATACAGTACAGCTCACATGATTATTTGTTTCTCTACCCATCTTGGTGGACAGTAAATCCCATCCATGCTCCCTTTGCATTGAATCACCACTGTGGAGGGGTAAGTACTTAGCATCTCACCGCCATGACTCTCTGTGCATGTATTGTGAACATCCACAATGGAGGGATTGGGAGATGTTAGTGATTGACTGTTAAATAGCCAGTGCATGAAGACCATCCATGGAAAGACTCAGACATCCAAGTTATTCACAATCAGATACAAAATGCAGAATTGTCTTTATGTTGTTTAAATGTTTTGCCAATAAAAAAGTCATTTCAGATGAGTCTTGTGTATTCAATACATGTTAGTTAAGAAAATTTTGGTCTGCTTCTATGTGTGACTTCTTTTTGCCTTTATTGCCAATGTATAAATTTGTGCATTTCTAATGCAATTTAAACAATGGAGCCGACCAATTTTACATCATGATCAGAAAAGTTAGGATTTTATTAAAATTTTGTTTTCAGTTTGTATCAAAGAAATATGATTAACTTCCAGACTGATTGGGACAGAGGCTCAGTTGTCAGCTTCTGTCATCCATTGTTAGAAAGGAAAAGTAATCAAATGTGATATGCATAATTGAATTATAGGTGACAATCACTACTATTTAAAATAAAGAAGAGAACAGAAAACACAAAGACTTGTGTAATATTTACACTGAAATGGGAATCATGTGCTTTGTCCTTGAGCAGTAATGGCAGTACCTGTGGTCAACAACAGTATGTGACCAACTTAGATTCTGTCACAATAGGGCATACTGTATAATGTAACAGGGAACTGGCTTGATTGAATGTTCTACAATAATTGATGTTTAGATGGTCTTTGTCAACACTTATAAAATGTTGACATAATTAGACTCTCCTCTCCACCTCACCCACCAAATGAAGTTGGGTGGAAGTGGATATACTGGAGTCAGCTTGAACCCATCACACTTTTGTTTACTTAATAATTCCTGGAGCTTCTGAGATATCTTCATGAAATTTGGTATGCTGTTGTATCATGACTTACTAGACGTTGTGTCCTGTACAAAAATTACTTTCTCATTGGCATTTTGTGAGTGATCTCCATTTGTTAAAGTTGTGTCTGTCTGTCTCTCCATCACACTCTTCTCTGGTTAATATCTCCAGAACTATTTGGTATATAATCATGAAATCAGGTATGCACTTGTATTATGACAAGAGTTCATGTCCTACATAAGATCAGGAATTTACAGGTTTGTAACTTCTAGAGTTGTCAAGGGGTTTCATTCATTTTTCAATTTGGAAGTCCCAGACCAAAAGGGTTACTAATTTGGAAATCCCATACCTCCAGGCTAGAAGCCCTAACATTGCACTTTACCCAAAAACTTATAAAAATTTTTAGGCATCCTTATATATATATATATATATATATATATATATATATATATATATATATATATATATATATCTATATATACAGTAAAGATTGTTTATTATGTTCTTCGATACAACGTTTTCTCAGTTAGAATGTTCTGTTAGAATGTTTGACTTTGATTTTCCCAGCCAAATTCCTGATATTAATGTGTATTCTTATAACGTTTATTTGTTAGAATGTTTAATTGGTTATAGCGTTTGATTTGTGTGGTCCGCCTGAGAAAATGAACTCAATTATAACGTTCTTTTAATCTGACGCTCCAAAGCCAGGTATACAATGGTGGTCATTTAAATAACAAAGTCATAACAACAAAGGTGCTGGGTAAAAAAAGCGCGATAATCACACCTTATTAATAATCAGTAAATAACAAAGGCCTAACAAAGACACCAGGTAACAAAGGAGTGATAATCACACCTCATTCACAATCATTACTTTAGAATCATTAGTTGCTGGTTTGATGCAATTAAAGCACGAAAAGAAATGTTTATGTTTGGTATTTTTTGACTAAATAATTTTGAAATATCCTTTAGCAATCATTCTATACCTGTATGTTGACTAATTGAGTACAGCTTGAAGTAAATCTCTCTTATGTTCATTTTGAATTCTGACTGAAAATGGCTGAAAAATCACTCGTCAGAAAAAGAAAAAATGTCTCTTTAGACACAAAGCTACAAATAAAAATATGAGGAATAGAAGTCAAAGTACCAATATGCTCTGATTCAAAGTCTTGAGAAAGAAAATTGAGGGTGAAATAAACATACTGTCCGCAATCAGTATGATGTATTTTGCATGGCGTGATGTTTCCACAGATTGTGTTGCAAACTGTTTTGTTGAAGTACAGTAGGGTATAGTGAGTAAACAGATGTCATTGCCAGTGATAGCAATGCCGATGATGATGTTCCCCTTGCTATGGTGTGTGATGCCTACTTTGGTCTGGTAGCGAGGATATTGATTTATTTGATTATGTTAATTCTGACAGTGTTACTGTCACACCTGTCATACCAACAATTGAAATGTAAATTTTTGTACCTTGAAGATATTGTTTGTGAAATTAGCCAAAGAAACAAGCAAGTTGTTAAACAAAGATTTCACATAAAAGTTAATTTTTTTTATTCACAGGTTGGTACATGTACATGTGTGTTGAAACTTTCATCGGATGGTAAAACTTGCTGGTTTTTCATTTTGTCATGATGACCTGTATTTATACAAATGTATGTTGTTTGAAAATATTATTGCCGTTACATACGAGTTCTGACAGTAATCATACCCGTATAAATTGTTTACTACATATATGTCCAATGTCATCGAGATGGACAAGTACATAAACATTTTGAGAAGAAAAAAACAAGATGAATTCAGATACAATGTTTCTCGGTTATTACGGTTATACGTTTCTCGGTTATTACGTGCTAAAAAGCCCAGTTCACTGTGAAACTTTATATTTAGAAATTGCACCTTGTCCTGTTATTCTGGTCTGTTTAGAATAGCACTTGATTGATGTACATGCATTGGATATGAAAGGAGTTCATATACTTTTTGAAAGACTAGGACAATTTATAAGCCTGCCGTTTCAAGACCATAAACAAGGTACATAATAAAGTTCCTTATTTATCAGGTCTTCAGTAGTCATAACCCACTTGATTATATTGTAATTGAAGGAATTACTTTAAGGCACAAAGAATTCACATCAGAGGCACAAACTACATGAAAAATAAAAGTTAAATGTACCTGGCCAAAAAGTCTGAAAGACTTATTCCCCTCCATTTGTGCCCACTGCCCCCACCAAGTCTCCCTTGCAGCTGAAAATAGCTAGTAACTAGTTGTATTAAGGTTTTCAAAACTTAATTTAATACAGCTTTTGTCAAAAACTAAGCCCAAATATTGCAGTATCAATTAAAGTTTAGTTAAATTGACATATTCAGCCCCTGCCAGGGTCACTTGGGGAGGGAGAAAAAATACATTACAGACAAAATTACACTACATGTATTAAGTTAGGTGAATTTCATTTCTACATCTTAGAGGTAGCTAGGGTATTGGAGAGAGAGAGAGAGAGAGAGAGAGAGAGAGAGAGAGAGAGAGAGAGAGAGAGAGAACTCTGGATGATGAGAGTTCTGATTCTAAGGATAGAAAAATAAGTTTTCAACATATTTTTTGGCAAACACAAAGGTTGATATTGATGTTTATTACAATTCATAGTGGTCAGCTGACCTTTTTTGATTGGCAATTCATACAATTTTTCATGAAGTGCTTTTAGACTAAAGAAAAAGAAAATTCTACATCTGAAGACATTTAACAGATTTTTTCAATAGGTAACCAGATGGACATTTTACAGCTCAACATGCATAGTCTTCCATTCATGGAGACAATTCTGCTTTTATGATGTGTATCTACTTTAACTACAATGTAAAGCACAGTTGTTGAATTATAGTAAAACCATTAGGAATATGGACACTTAAAGATCTTTGTTTTCATTCTTCAAATTGATTCTAAACATCGACTATTTTACACTGAATGACCCCAGCCCTAGAACACTCTTCCATGCATACAGAGTAAGCTTGGTCATGATTGTGGCCGAAGTGATAATTCATATTTCTCCAACACATTTGTTATTGGAGGATGGCCAGTGAGGTCAAGGAAAGTAATTTTACAGCTTATGTCTTATGAAAACTATTAAGAGTTGCCCAATAAATCAATAGTTTGTCATTACATGTATATTTGCAACAAACAGGGAAGAGGCAACTAAATCCAGTATTGACCTTTTAATTAAAATCACAGGGACTTGGCAAATATAAAATCAGAAATTAAACACCACTATGGATGGGTGGTGGTATAGATTGTGACAGTCAACCAGAGCTTATGGACAGGTATTTACTTTCTGATTTTGCTTGTCCCCTGTAAATTAAATTAATCTTGGCCTGAGACTTGTAGAATTGACCTCTATAAACGTACGAGTAACATACAGGGATGAGAATGATAGATTGAAAAATCTATTAAGTGCTGTATCCAGTTCCCAGAATAATGTGTAACCCCTTGTATAAACCATACAATTTTAGGACATAGTGGACAAAATTGGAAACTTCTTGTATATTTGTCTTTATTAAAAATCCCAGAAATAGGGAATTTTCCTTCAGATTCTCACACCTGAAAATATGACTAGACCCTAAATGCTATTGAGTAACATATAGAATGGGTCTTTTGAATGTGCATGATTTTGTATTCTCTGCCGTATTTAAAACACACTTTACAGATTTTTTAAACACTATTTTCTGATGCAAGGGAACATATATCAGACTCCAAAAGTGGTTCATGTGCCCTGTTCAACACCCTAGCTGACAGTGCATGTAATTCATCCCATTTGGCATGCTGCTGTAGATGTTGGCCGCTCAAATGATGGGTATTTGGTTTCCTCTTGTTTCGGTGGGATTGGGATGGATTGTTCTAATATTCCTTTACCATGACCAGTGCAGTAAATAACATTAGTGGTAACTTTTCTCTTTCGTAAAAGTACCTTTTTCAACACAAAGTGCTGACATTTTCTAACAAGAGTACCATGAATGACATATTATATGTCCACCTTATGTTTACTAGTTCACTTGGTAAATAACTGAAATGTTTGGAGTAAACCATTTTTCTTCTTTTTGTTAGAGTGACCTTCACCTTTGACCCCCAAATTGACAGGGTTCTTCCTTACCTTAAGTGCAAGCTATCCACAAGTTTGGTAACTGTAGATGATGGAGAACTCAAGGTATTGTGCAGAAACCATTTCACAGTGACCTTGACCTTTTAGCCTTTGAGCATAAATTTATCATTTTCTTTCTTCCTCCAAGTGCTAGTCATCCACAAAGTTTGATAACTGTAGATGGTTGACAACTCTAGTTATTGCGTGGAAACAAATTGGTGACAGAAGTACAGATGGACGGCATCATGGCATAATACACTCCACCTTATGGTGGGCATATAACAATCACTCAAACTTTCATGCCTTTAGCCGCCCTAAGTCAATGTTAGCTTATTATCTTGCAGCCACCTAATGTCCATTATGAGAATTAAGTAAGAGAGAGATAGCCTGTGTTAAGTGCCTCTCTCGCTAACAGCTAGACCATACAGTCTCACTTTACAGAATTGGAATAAGTCTAACATAGCTAATAGATTTATGTTACTATAAGCTAACAGAACGTGATTGTGTGTGCACCTGGTAAAACTTGTATTTGGGAAACGATTGCACTTTGTAATTACTTTGCAATTGTTCTTATGCATACTGATATGTAACTGTTTGTCATACCTTTTACTAATCTCTCCACCATGACTCGGTGACATGGCCCTTGTAGGATGTGTTGCATATGAGGTGAGTCTCCACCATCAAATGCAGTGACTGCGAATCAGTTTGGTGGCAATTTAGAGTGGATTTTTCTTAATCATATCCACGCTGTCTCCACTTTCACCAAGATGTGTGAAGAAGTCAAAAAGCATGCGAGTTGTTTTTAGATACATGTAATTGAAATTTGATAGGCATGTTTCTATCTGTATTTAAATGACCTGGCTATCTTTACAATATCATTGGCTTTTGCATTTTTTTAAAAATCTTTTCTTTTTAAACACATACTGGACATAGATTTTTTTAGTGCAGACCTTCTTAGTACAATAATGTAAGAAAACCTGCTTGATCTAAAGAAATTAAATACATTAGTACGTTGGGCATATTTATAATAATATGTGGACATAGGCAAATGAGATTTAATATGAATAATTATGCACATGTGTAGATGACCACTTTAGATTTTTCATCATTTAAGTGGGTTCTTGAGGATGTTGGAGGGGAGGCATTAGCTTATCAGGTTTCCATAGTTTTGAACTAGGACTTTTTTCCTTATCTGCATTGGGAGCTTACATGTTTTATAACTTCTGTAAATTAAGCAATTTTAGAGAGCAAGTAAATTTAGCAATGAAAATCCATTAGTCAAAATTATTTTATAAAGTTTCCACCTCAGTTGTTGTAGTTATTGTAAAAACTGTATATTACTTATAAGTGGAATTCATTGCAATGATGCTATATCACGATTATTTACAAAGCTAGTACCATATCTTTCTGGATCAGCATGAATTTTTATAATATTTTGTGTTAGTTTTTTTACAGTGTTTTTAATGAAAATCCTCCCTGGCACTAATACCTAAACTGCTTAACTGAGGCAAATGCATATGCTTATCTGATTGGATTCACAGGCCACATAAGTAAATTTAATTAGGTCTTTTAATAAATTCTTTGTGTGGGGTGGTATGTGTGCTTATATTTTTTGTTGTATTTAAATATTAAAAATTTCTTATTATTTTTGGGATCAAAATTGAAGTGACTTTGACCATTTTTGAATGATAAATCTTTGAACCAAGGTTTTTAAAAAAAATAATACCTTATTAATGGGGACATTTGTTTGACGAAATTCTGGTTTTCATTTCAGTTTTAAAAATTTCAATGGAAGTTGAATTGTGTATTTGCCCATATTTATTCATTTCATTTATTTGTTACCATTTGGATAATAAGGTTAAAGAATTTTCAATCTTCTTCAATTTCAGACACTGAAGAGGAGAATGGGGATGTGGGAATGATACTTTGTATGGAATTCTTATATGAAAAAATCCTACAATACATTTTCTGAAAATGCTGTAGAATTCATTACAGGGGAAAATTGAACATCAACATACTATTATTGGATATGCTATTGGAACAAGTTAATATTTGAATTTTTTTTTAAGAGACTGAACTTAACTTTACTCCATCTCCTTGAGACAAAATGTATGTTATTTACTATCATTTCTATATTCCACTCCATACAACTGAAATGCATTTTTTTTTGCAAAAATTGGGTAACCTAAACACATATCTTAACAAACATTAAAAGTTGTATAAATACCTGTTTTGTCCAGTAAATGATTTCATTTACACATACAAAACTGTATTATTTATTGCAGAGTAGTAATTTTAAAAAAAAGTAATAAGTAAAGATGGAAAATATATATTTTTTAGTAAGTGTTTTGATAACCATAGAAGTTTTGCATAAGTTGCATAATAAAATAAAGTTTTGAGTTAACTCTTTCAGGAATCTCTCTAGCTCAGAAAATCAGTGGGCCCTTGTGATGGGCCAACAACCCACATTCTATATAAAGCGATACAAAATTAAGAAAAACAATGGTCCATTTGAAAATATAAGGGGCCACCAAGAAAAAAATATTGGGCAGAGTATCCCCTAATATTGCTCTTGGAGGAAAACAAATGATATATTTCAATTGGTCAGTTATATAAATTGGTCATTTGGAAACTGGAGAGGATTTTTTTAGGTTTCCTTTACTTTCCTGTCGAGAAACGAGAACAAATATGTTTTATGGTTTGTACAAACTTGAAAAATCCTTGAATTTGAGTGGCTGCATTAAAACCTCTTTGAATTTGAAAATGAGTTAGTTTTATCCATGAGAAGTCTTTGAATTTGTTGAAAAAGTCCTTTATTGTATAAGAGGGAATACAGAAGTTTAGATTGAGTAAAATATATAACTTTCTAAATTCAGAATACTTGTTATTTATGAATTGGCAAAAATAATGAAAAAATTAAAATGGGATAAATTTGGGTGGATCAAAATACACTCCACACTGGTAGTTACTAGATGGAGTAACATCCCTTTGCTGTAGTGGCACAGTTGAAACTATCCAGAAAATGTACCAGAAACAAGTTTCCATTGTACAGAATCAGATTGTTTGTGCAGTGATAGTCAAATTGATTAAACATCAAAAGATTGTGAAGATCAGTTAGTCTCAATCCAAATGATTTTGTGGATAAGTTTTCTTTTGTATTAGAAACAAGCTGTTAATCTTCAATTGAAGCATTTTGTCAAATGCTCTTTTTCACAGATCTAATTAACCAGTGCAGGGGTGGGTGGGTGGTGGATTCTTTCAATAATTCATAAAACTTAAATATAGAATTCTTAGTTTAGATTCCTTTTGTAGAATAAGAAGCCACAAATTCTAAAAACTGTCTGAACTTCATTTTGCATTTTAGTAATTAGATTTCTTGTTACAATTAAGAAGTAGTTTCATTTGTTGTAAGAGTCAAGAGTTGGTTAAAGGCTTCAGTTTCACAATATATTATGGTTAGATTTGTAGTTGACAATGCAATCAGATTTATCAAAAGTTATGCTACTTTCACCATCTAAATCAAACACTTTTTCTTCTTTCATTCCTTGCCAATGTAGGTCATTGTAGCAAAACATCATTAGCTAGGTTTATAAGTTTAAATATATGTTGAAAGTTAACATGAAATTGCTAACAGAAATATTCATGCTGTGTTAATATTAATAAATTCCTAAAGTGATTTGATAATTGTTTTAATGCGTTTTGATACGCTTGCCTTATGGAGGAGAATATTATGCATATTATGCTAGGATGTTGTCCATCTGTCCATCCATTTGTCTGTCATCAATTTTGTTCCTGTATAATAACTCGGGTTGTCCCCACTCTAAAGTTACCAGACTTTGTGGATGGTTTGCACTTGGGGTAAGGAAAAACCCTATCAATATTGGGAACAAAAACTCAAAGGTCAAGGTCATTGTTACAGAGATGCTGCCAGGGTGCACTAGTGCGCAAAATTTGTACGAATTCGCGCACTTGGAAAGCAACGATGCACGAGGACTCCAGCAAATTAGATTAAAATTGCACATATAACAATGTACTCTGCAGAGTATACAATTTGTATTTAACTGTTAACCCTTAAAGTGCTTCTTGCGGCATAAGTTGCGCCGCCAGTAGGGGTCTCGTAGCGCTTGTCTCATTATCTGCCTTTCCAGTAGGCAACTGTTTACACATCTGAGTACTTCGACTTGAAAGAACCGTTGTTAAACTTAATTTGATTGGCACATTTGGGCCCTGGAACAAGTATTGTCGAGGTTGAACATTGCATTTATGAAGGAAGTTTTACAAATGCGTGTTTCAAGTAAGGGCTCCAGACAATCCAAAATGGCTGACTCACAACATGTTTCATCTTCAGATGACGATTTCGTTAGGCAAATACTAGCCAATGATAGCGATGATGACAATGATTTTTAAAGTTTTTAAGTATATGAGACTATTGGAGCCCGGAAAATGTTATTGGAAATACCAGTGAGTGATTTTGAACCCGAAAATGATGTTGAATACTAGTCTGATATACATGCTGGATGGACAAAAACAGATGTCATGCTGGTCAACCCCATATTAAGCGGTATACCTTAATTAAATGTCAAAAAGGCAGAAATCTAAGCCTAATTAAAATACAGGCAATTTAAAAGTAGACTGCAATTTTCATTTCTTTTCTCAAACAATTCTGCCTCGAGGGATCTTGTGCTACAAAACTATATACCACTAAGAGTTGAGATAAATTGAACAAATAAGAATCTAAAAAGAAATTAAAAAGTAAGGATATTTATTTTGATAAAAATACCTCTGTCTGAACAAGCTGACTATGGCATTGATAGACTTAAAACCCTAATACAACATTGTGGAACAGATAAGAAATCTGGCATAGTAGTCAGCAAAGCACTGATTCAACAAAGTGAAACTTTGGCAGAGCTCTTGTTAGTTAAAAAAATAAAATATTATTTTGGAGCAGAGATATCCAAGAGACAGTATCCATGAGCTGTTGAAAATTGTACATAACAACCATAAAGAATAGTTTTCCAACTTGTTCAAGCTGGCTTAGCTAGCTATGCATATGTGAAAGGGGGTTCTCAGTACAGAACAATATTCACACACAGATAAGGAACAAATTAAGCTCAGAAATGATCAACAGATTAATGCTTATATAACTAGAGGAGACATCTGTTGAGGATTTTGATTTAAATAGAGCAGGAAGAAAGAAAGAGACGGATATTTATGTGTTAGGTAAATATTGAACTATGGCCGTTTCCTCATCCCCCTCATTTTTTTCTCCTCCCCCCTTTTTTTGGTGACAAGGGGGGAGCTCCCCGCTTCAGATAAAATCCTTGCAGCATCTCTGTTGTTACAGAACAAAGATAATTGGATTCTGCAAAATAACTTTACCTGTCCATCATCTAAAGTTACCAATCTATGTGGGTGGCTTGAACTTGGGGTAAGAAAGAAGCCTATCAAATTGGGGTCCCAAAGGCCAAAGGCCAAGGTGACTGTGACTGAAAGAAAAAAAGTGGTTTTATGCACTAAAATAGTGAGCAATTAGACACAAGGTGGACACATAATGTGTCATTCACAGCACTCTTATTTCCTCATATTATGTGTTTTATATACAATTTACAGAATTTGAACATCTTTACTGTTTTATCTTCTTGTACTTCATGTTTACATTTATTTGGAAGGGTTTATCCTCCTAAATTTATGTGGAATTCACTTTTACATTTTCGACTGTTACCTTCAGTTGACAGCATATAACTACTATTGTGCTGAGGTGCCGTTAAATGCTTCCACATACATACATTTATCTGGAAATTTACCTCCCTTGAATAGGCCTTGCCCTGTAAAACATTGGGTAATGATGAATCTTTAAATGTTTTTGTTTGAGAAAAGAACAGTTGAAGTAATGCAACCATATGATTGATATTGTCCTAAGAAAACTGTCCCCTTAATCATCACAAGGTAGTTTGCCTGGTTTTTAATGGAACCTTTAACACCTACGGTGACCTTATACTGACCAAATGGGAGCTAAGTGCCTTTCTCAAGGACATGCCGAGGCAGATGACCTGGGTAGGCCTGTGCAGATATAGTACCCAAGACCCTTGGACTATGAGTTTTCCACTCTATCAACTGATCTACTATGGCTCCCACATTGATGGGTTGCAATTAATAGTGCTCACATAGAGTAGAACAGCTTCAACTTATCAGTGATAACAAAAGAGTGGCTTCAGCTTCACAATATATCTGCTGGTGGCCCTCTTTCTAGAATCTAATAATCATGCTGATTCCGATTTCTTTTTACAAATCCTACTCATGATTTTCTGCTGATATTAATGCCCCTTTATCCTGAATTTTATGATTTTTTTATGTTGAAAATTGCCCCATATTTTGTGATTTCACTAACAGTATTTTGTATACATATTTTAGAAAACTTTCCTCCAAATTATGCATACTTTCCTAATGACAGAAGAAGAAAAGAAAACTGCTCAAAGGAAGATGACAATCAACACTATGCTTAATGTTATGCATTTTCTGAGAGAGAGAGAGAGAGAGAGAGAGAGAGAGAGAGAGAGAGAGAAATTAATCAACAGGCTCCTTCTGTATCAAACAAAACCCGGAACTGGCTAAGAATGACTCTTTCAGCCATTTTTTATCAGAAACAAACTTGAATAAAATTTCACTCCGTGCTTGCACAACATTCCTTTTTTCCCTTTTGTCAACTTCATTTTGCACTTGAGCATAAACCAATTTCACGAAATTTATAAAGCGGATGTGTACCAGCTTCTAGTAAGTGAGAGTGTAAATGGATCGGTGAGTCACATGTGGCCCCCCACTACCATTTTTCCATATGGATTGAAAAGAAATTATTGTTTAAATACATTTACAAAACATGTCCAACATAAAGAAAATATTCAGTATGAGATGGCCGGCTCCTTAAAACTTTTACTATGCAGTTAGACCCTGTCTGTTACCTAAAATTATACACGGGACAGGAGAGTCTTATCTTGGTAGATTATGTACGAAATGGATCAATTTCGGCCTCAGTGATTTTTTATTTTACAAATTTCCCCCATTTCAAAGATGTTAGCATTTCCCATACTTAACACCAAACTTTTGCATCTGCAGATCAATCAAGTTAATTTTTTAATTGTGCGGAGTTACACTGCATGTGGAAAAAGAACGACAAACATGGATAAAAGAAGACTTTTTCAAACCCTTTCCAGAATTTCATATGAAAAGCTAAATTGTCCATGAACGTTTGCAAAAACTATAGCGAGAAATAGATGCAATTTGAATTGTATACTGCTTTCTTCGACATCACAATGTTTGATATACAATGTGGTTTTGTAAGACAGTTGTAAAGAGAGAAAAATGTAATCAAATTGCATTGACCCATGATAAGTACACAGAGCCCCCCACCCCATTTTAAAGAGACAAAATGGGAATGCAAACCAACAGCATACCGGTAAGTTTTATACATTGACTCAAAAGCTGGTAAGTGCAGGGAAAATAACGAAGTTTCACTACGTTTCGACCTAATGCAAAGTCTTCCTCATAGGACAGTAAATAGCACACACACACATACACAATGACACATTGTGCAACAGAAGCAAAAGTATCATTATATCTATGAATAAGTGACTCTTTGTTATCTGGTTCTTGACTATCAACACTTACTAAAGCCAGTTTAATTACAAGTGTTTAATAGGGAACAGTTTCTGCATGCAGCACAGGAGGATAACTTTATGTATCCTTTGGGTTGATGAAAATTCTGGTCATTGTTGTTGTTGTTGATGATGATGATGATGATAAAAGGAAGAAAAGTAACGAAAACACCAGTAACAGCAGACACAGTGGTGAAAAACAACATATTCAAAAGTAACTTAATTTATTTTGTATACCTGTGTAATGGCTGAACTCAAAGGTCTAACAACTAAGCCATGCAGTATAATCAAGTTGGGAAATAATATTTGGGGGTTAGGGGTGTCAGTTTGCTACTAGTGATAATTCTCACTTCTTTTAGTGTCCTGCGATTGCTGGAAGGTCTGGACATGGTAAATCGAGAAAAGATATATGGAATCAGAACTATTTTAAGACAAAACTTTGACACATGTCACTGTTCATACTGGCAAGGAGGATTCTGCCACCCCTTTTATCAAAGGTAACTGCCAAAGGATATAGAGGTCTTCCAGTATGAATGATCTGGATAAGATCACCATACGGCAGAAGTTGGTGAATGTTACGTGAGTAATTCCCCACCACATACACGTTATCGTCTCTGTTGACGCCTATACCAATGGGTCTAATGAGCTTTTCACTCTTGTACATGAAGTGTAACTGTCCATCCAATCCAAAGCAGCACACTGTATTGACATTGTAACGTGACATGTAGAGGCATGTCTTGGACTCGTTGACAGCTAGATAGGTCCATGATCCTCCCCCCTGGTCAATCTCGTGATAGTACTCTTCCTTCCCCTGTGTGGTCAGGATACTCCAGTAGTATTTTCCATTACCAGGAGTGTTATATCCAGAGATGACCAGCTTGTCCCCGCTAAGAGCAACAATCCCATCACAGAAATGCCTGGTTTTGAAGATGCGTGTTGGTGTGATTGGAACTGTGCAGGTCAAGAACTGGATCTTCATTTCCGTAGGTATGGTCACAGGGACTTCGTCTCCTATAAAACACCCCCCCCCCCCCATGGCTTTGATGTTAGCTTGTAGTCGGAGATGTGTTTATGTTCAGGACTGTACAGACAACACATGCTATTGTTATGGTTACTATGCACTATTGAATTATCGGGTAACCACACTGAACCTGTGTACCATGGTGCAGATCCACTGTTGGGACACTTTGTCTCTATGACTGAAGCCAATGTTGGTGTTCTGATGATCCTATCCTAAGAGAGCCTGGTTACATTGACCTTGGTTTGAATAGTCGCAAGCTGATCTGCAGCAAGGGACATCAAGGTCTTCAAACTGTCATCGAGGGTCAGAGTGATTTCCATCGACTCCATAGCTATGTACTTCTTCAATACTTGTTCCCTATAGTTGACCACTTGCGTCTTGATTTGACGTGCGGTAAGGAACACCTGGGTCTCGTTTCCCAGTCATTGAATAGCGTCCAGCAACTGGCGAGAACCCTGGACAGCGGCCAATAGTGACTGACACTGCTGATTCTGATTGTTCCACTTGATGAACTCCTCCTTGTAGATTTGTCTCCCTTTCTGCTCGACTTCATTTTCTATAATATCGAAAAGTTTGTTAACTTGTTTGCGAGCGCTCTTGATGGTGGAAACAATTTCACTTGTTTGGGTCTCTAATCGCTTTACATTGCTTTTGTTTGCTTGGATATGATTCATTAAAAAGTCCTCAATTCTTGTTAATATTTCAATGATGTCTCTTGGATCCTCGTCAAGGGCTGACTTAGCGCTGCTTTTCAAATCTACCAATTCATTACAACTTCTGTGATCAATAATAGAGCATTTGACACAGCAAACGGTATCGTGATCTTTGCAAAAGTATTCGATTTCTTTGTCATCATGTATGGTACAATTGGAAGATACATTGGAATTCATGATGACATCAGGAGTTTTTGAAAGTTCATCCATGGTCAAAATCCTGTGAGATTTTACTGCCCTTAATCTCTTGTGGGAGTTTAAACAACTTTCGCACAAGTATTCCCTACATTCAACACAAAACCCCATCGCTATAATAGAATGTTCTTCAGATGAACAAGGGTCACACAAATATTCTACTTTCGCTTTCTCCTCTCCAAGTGAGGCGAGTAGAGTTGCAATTTACGGAAAGAGACTCGCCCATTCCTTTGGCTCCTTGCTTTCAACAGCAGAGGGATACGTGGGTCTACGGCACACAGGACAGTTAAAATAAGGTTTATCTCCCACCGTGTAGTTAGAGGTTACGATGTAAGAGGCCAAACAGTGTTGACAGAACATATGTAAACACGTCAGAGTCCGAGGTACCTTGAGCCTTCCAATGCAAATAGGACAGGTTGGTTCATCATTTGTTGTACTTGACATTGCCTCTGCCATACTTCATGTAACACTTTCTTCAAAGGTAATATTCTGCTATGCTTTGCTTCCTGTAATAATTAAGTTCAGTTGTGCACTCTAACATGAGGTATATATGAATGCGTAATTAATGGTTACCGATCTGTTTTTTTCTTCCTTGTCTTAAACTTAACTGATCTATCTAGACCTTCACACTTTAACCTCTGCTATCCTATAATCATCTCGTCTTCTATAGATTGTAATAGTAATCATGGAGTGTTTCGGAAGTTTAAAAGATCTCAAGCAGTTCAGATTATTTCACATTTCTGGTTACTAGTGTTGGAGTAATAATAATAATAATAATAATAATAATAATAATATGTGCTCGTAAACTTGCATTCATGTGTTCTCAACTGTAAATAGTAAAGCAAAACAACAGCGTTTTCAAAACACGACAGCAATTTACAGCAAACCCTTAAGGAATAAATTGTTACATGTTACATATAATGAAAACGGGTCGATTTTGTTCTACTTCAGAATCTAGAGTTCATATATGTTTATACGGTATTTTTGTTTATTTATTTTCGGTCAGAAGCGATGAAATATTACATTTTCATTTTACATGGTACACTCTCTTCAAGACTGTTTCGTAACAACACTGGTTGATACTGATCCACTGGTACCGAGACGTTTCGCCCCATGGATGTTTCGGCCCAAGACATTTCGCCCCACTTCATGGACGTACCTGGACATTTCGGCCCAAGACATTTCGCCCCACATTCAGTGGACATTTCTACATTTCTTAACTATCATTCCCAACAAATATGATTACCCTTCATAATAAAGTGCATGTAGTTAAGCGGAATTTCGTTTGATCTTTGCTCATGCTAGTTGTCAGTTTGAATTCCTCTGACACTTCTGTCGGCGAGATTTTGTCCCGCCATTTTCAGGTTTTTCAGTCAATCAAAGACCTACTGTCTCAAACGAAAGTCAAGTCTTTTGTTGTTTACATCGAAAAGGGTCTTTGGCAAGGACTCCAGGCAGCTTTTGAAACCACAAAATTACACGGTTGTGCATTTCATTTCGGACAGGCCCTTTGGAGAAAGGTTCAGGAAATGGGATTACAGGTAAACAACTTTCAGTCCACTCATTTGAGCTGCGATGTTAATATTCATTAGTCTATTTCCAATTTCTGTAGACTTTGGCTCTTAAACTCGATGTTATAATGAATGCTTATTTGTACAACTAGTTACCTAGTTAAAGGTGTTTTGAAAACAGTTAGCATTCTGGAGCCCCCATTCTGGCCGGGGGCGAAAACGTCACTGCCGCGCATCCCTAATTTGTATATGTTCGTCACAAATAATTGTATTTTCATTTCCAATTTTAGCGGGCCTATCAGGAACACGACAGGATGTATAAACTGCTGCAAAAGGTTTTCGCGCTTCCTCTCTTACCAGCAGACGACATACCAGCGTCATTTGAAGAGTTGCAAAGAAGAGTGGATTCAGAGGGAGTGAACGTGATGTCATTCCTGAAATATGTGGAAGACAACTGGATTCATAACCACGTATGGACCGTTGACTCCTGGTCCGTTTATGGGAGAAGCATTCGGACCAATAATGATGTGGAAGGGTGGCATAATCGTTTGAATAGGAGAGCAAGAAAGGGAAATTTGCCATTTTATCTCCTCATAACGTTGCTGTATAAGGAAGCCAGAGAAATTGGGTGTGTAATTCGTCTGTTGCAAGAGGGGAAGGTAAGGCGACATCACAAGAAACAGACAAAAAAAAGTTCAGGGTCGCCTTATGACGTTATGGGAAAAGTATGGGAACCACCAAATCAGCACAAAAACCTTGCTTAAATGCTGTGCCAGAATGTATACCATGT
The DNA here is from genome assembly GCA_029931535.1 of Margaritifera margaritifera. Lineage (NCBI taxonomy): Eukaryota > Metazoa > Mollusca > Bivalvia > Unionida > Margaritiferidae > Margaritifera > Margaritifera margaritifera. Next base: position 556,808 of record JAQPZY010001389.1, on the reverse strand, counting down.
TAGACAGAGCAACAGTAAAGCTGGACTGAGACCTCATCTTTTTCTATTACACACCAAGTACATGCTATTTGTTTGTTTTGTTTTTTAATAAAAGATTATGCCTTTGAACTCTTGTGGACTTATTTTAAACAATAATATCAGAATTGTAAATCAAACAAAGAAGAAAACATTGAACTCCTTTATTGCAAATGACCATCACCAAAAAATTTCTTTCATCAGTTTTCGTAACTGCGAAAATAAAAATATCGCAGTATAGAAAATAATGATCACTGTAAACGATAGATTCATTTTCTGATCAGTCTTAGTACATCAACAAAGAAAAAGGGGCAAATATTGTCAGATATAATGACAGGCTGAATGTAAATCAAACAAATTGAAATGGGTCGAATAGTCTAAGTATAAGCCTAATGTGGACTTTATAAAACTTTATTAGATAGTATTTGTCCCGAAGCGGTGCATTGTGCAAAGCTCATAAGTGTATAAAATGTATAATTAAGACGTATATGCAATGGGTCTAACAGTTTACACAACAAATGGTGTCATTTATGCTTGGATAATATGTTAAGTTTTTACAACATTGTACCGATGTTGTGTGAAACATACAAATGGCGGGTGGGGTGGGGGTTGGTAGTGTTATGATAGAATTTTCAAGGAATTTTTATAACTCAAATTTTTATAATTCAAATTTTATAATTCTTTTCTCGATGAATTTTTAAGGAATTTTTTATAAAGAGTAAGTTTTCTTTTATAATTCAAATGTTTATAATTCCTAATAAAACAGAATTTTTAGCGCTTGAGTTCTCTAAAACATTATAGTACAAAAGTGTACAGCATTGATATTTTACGGTAGGAGTGAGATTTTTCTGACAATACACAGGTGGGATATTGTAAAGGCAAAATGCTGATGGTAGCAAAAATTCTTTCACGTCTACATAATTCAACACCTTCACCTGACCAGCTCAACAACCTTCGTGTAGGAGCGTAGTTCAACTAACCTGTAACCATTTTTGGAAAGGGGAATGCGCTGTATGAAAGTCTCATGAAAATCTCGTGGCTAGAGACCTCGCTTTAGCCTGTATCGCCTAAACTCATAACCTTATATAGAAAGAGTTGCGCATTCCTTGACCAAGAACTGAATATAAGGCGCTGCGAGCCTTGAGAAAATAGTTGCTACGTCTCGCTCTACATTTGAAGAGTTGTTTGTGTTTGCAGGTAAGAAAAATTGTTTTAATGTATTTTAAAACGACTTTTGGTAAGATTTTGTAGGTGCTGGAAGGTATTTTTCTTTCTCTCTTGAAACATTATTTGTTTTTATTCTTAATATTTAATTGTAAATTATATTCTTTTTGGATTGTGAAGATTTTTTTATTAGTACTTTATATACATTATAATTGTGTAGATTTTTAGTAGGAATTTATATGAATTGTAATTGTGTGAATTTTCTACTGAAATTATAATGTTGAATTATTGGAAAAAAGACTTGCTGCCAACTTCGTGCATTTGATAAATTAATTTAGAAATAAAATGTCGTTTCTTTGAAAAAAACATGATACATGATATTTATTTGGTCGTAGTTCGAAATATTGAGTTTTACTATATTATAAGTTATTTTGGCCATCTTGGGTTTATTCAATATTTAGTAATTTACATCAGAATTCAAAAATACAGAAATTAAATAAATGTATGAAGTCGGCAAGCTTTGAATCAATATATCAATTATACGTGTATTCTTGTATTTAGAATATATATCTTCCTATGTAGTTTTTATTCGGAATGTTTTTATTTAATAAAAGTTGCTACGTCTTTTTTCAATTGAAGAGTTATTTCTGTTGCAGCCTCCTTTGTAGTTCGAACCCGGTACCCCTCTCGCTGCCCAGCGATGTAACCAACACATCGCAAGGAGTGACACCTCCGCAAGGGAGGCCGCAAGACATCTTGCTGGACGAACTTTTCATAATACATGTGGCCCAAAGAAAAACTCTCACAAGAAGTGGCGATGATGCAAAACTTTACATAATAAGTGGTTGGACATGCAAACATTTTTCATAATAGTAGGACTATATTATTGTTTCGTAGTGGTGGTTTTTTTTAGTGTTATTTTAAAAAGAAATAACAGATTGAAGTTTGAAAAATATTGTATTGGTCAACTTTTATGATTACAAATATGAGCTATGATCTTTGCCTTAATTTTACGAAACTACCGACCGAAGTGTGTGGCGATTCTTGTACCGGCAGGACCGCACTGTGGCTGATACATTGAAATATGAGCTTTTTCAACTGTTTTGAGCCGACAAGGTATGAGCATTGACAATTAATCTATAAATCGCATCTAGAGTTATAGAAAATAATGTTTTCAAAGTACACTATCTTCAAGATTGTTTGGGAACAGCACTGGTTGATATTAACTTGATTGTGTGGACTTGATATAACTTTATTTTTATTTTACCCGAAGCGGTGCAACATCACATTTCCATTTTACATGGTACACTCACTTCAAGATTGTTTTGGGGAACTCCAAATTTTAGTCTATATGCAAAGACAAAACACTGTTGATTGATTTGCTGAGTGACTTGGTAAGTGAATAATCTGCTTCAATGATTTGTCGGTTAACTTGTGCACAAATAATTGTATTCTTCAACAGAGAAAAATAATCGTATACACTGTACTTGTCAGTGTATATAGATCATACATCTAGACAAAATAAATTTGTTGATATCAAGACTTCACGTATTATCAAAAACGGAATCAGACTACCATCCCTCTCTAGTGATGGATATATGGTGTAACTTTTTTCTTATTCATTGGCAATATGAGCATCATTTTCTGTTCAATGCAAAATAAACATGGACAAAAATGCACAATTTAATTACTTGTTAATGCATGGTTTCTAAAATATTTCCTTGCAAGATTATTACTCATGTGTGTGCGTCCATGCTTCTGTGTGTGTGTGTGTGTGTGTGTGTGTGTGTGTGTGTGAAAGGTCTTGTTCTAACAGGTTGGGAAGCTGCAATGCAACCTGCTAAAAGGTAGAAAATGTCAAACTGAGGACGGCAGTTGTTTCTTGATAATTGCTTAGCTTGTTTTAGCTGGATATAAATGTACCTAGTTAAAGGTGTTTTGAAAACAGTTAGCATTCTGGAGCCCCCATTCTGGCCGGGGGCGTAAACATCACTGCCGCGCATCCCTAATTTGTATATGTTCGTCATTGGAAGCTGCAATGAAACCTGCTAAAAGGTAGAAAATGTCAAACTGAGGACGGCAGTTGTTTCTTGATAATTGCTTAGCTTGTTTTAGCTGGATATAAATGTTCGATACATTTATTTGTAGATATTATTTGTCAAGATCTGTGTGAAAAACAGCAAGTATAAATTGTTCTTTGCTGTTAAGAATTAATAAAGTGTGCATATGCATGTGTAAGCGATCGAGAAAAATAAATCAATTAAAAATCAGAAAATAATTAAAAGTTTATCTTCTGTTATTGTATACATTGACTCATCAGCGAGATTGCACTAATCATTACCATACCGCTATAACACTTTGATCTGTAATCACTCCTCTCTCTCTCTCAAGAGTCGTGATGTGGAATCGAGTGAAATGTATTGAATCTCATACCAAGAAAATAAAATTCGCGGGGGGGGGGGGGGGGGGCAGGTGAAGAACTGTGTAATCCAAACCTGTGATTCTCAATAGTCAATATCATGGATTACTTCCGCTGCTTCCATTAGACAGATAACAGCTAATTGAAAGGATAAAGAAACTTGTGAGAACTATTTCTAACTGTACTGAATTTCCTTAATATGCGCAGATCTTGCTCTTAATAAAACTCACTCCACATCTTGCTGACTTAAGTCTATTTACCAAGTTTGCTCATTAAAGTGATAACAATATGAGCCAATCAGATACAAGATCACCTCATTATTATGTGTGGATTTCGCTCATTATCAAATTCATCTAATACCTTGATGATATAAGCCCATATTCCAAATCGGATTGAAATCTGATCAGAAATATGGCCTCCAGAGTCGTAACAAGCCGAACGAATCAGATGGAAGATCACCTCATTAATATGTGTGTATCTCTTTTATTATCAAATTCATCTAATAACTTGATGATATAAGCCCATCTTCCTAATCTGACTTAAATCTAATCAGAAATATGGTCTCCAGAGTCGTAAGCACACCAGCTAATTAAATGGAAGATCGCCTCATTAATATGCATGGATCTCGATCATTTACAAATTCATCCAATAGCTTCATGACAAAACGCCATATTGCAAGTTTTATCAAAATCAGATCAAAAATATGGCCTTCACAGTGGTAACAGGCTCAGCCAATCTGATGCAAGATCACCTCATTACTATGCGTTATTATCGAACTTGTCAGAGATCTTGATAAATATACGAGCATATATTGCAAGTTTGATCAAAATCAGATAAAATGCATAGCCTCCAACATGCAATTTAGGTTCTACTTTGTATTTCAATATACATTACCTGATGGAGAAAACGGAAAAACAAAACAAATGACAACACAAAGCATCTTTTTGCACAAAAGTTACATAAGTATTCTGTACCTGTCTAGTCATAACAATTCACCGAAACAAAATTAATAATAAAGCCAATCACAATTCATAAAAGTCCTTGAAAACTGTGTTATAAATTAATCCTTAAAAAGAATGTTTACAAGAATAAATAAACCTTTTCCAAAATAAACAAGAATCATAGTACAATACCCTGAAAGATGCTCAGCTTCGCTGCCATACGTGACAGTGTCATTTGTTTTAAGCTTAATTGCTCATCCGACCTCATTTGGGTATGTTCACCCAATTGTCTTATCCATTGTGGAAATAGTCCATTATTTACATATCTAGCTGGTTGAATTTTCATACATTTTCATTTAATTATAGCATTTTCACTGATTAAACTCTTTACGTATGATTTTGTTTTGCAAAGAGATCGTATAGTTGTTATTTCTAGTTTTAGGCAAGGACTCTACATCAGAAACACTGTATAATCCTAAACTAACTTACCTTTATTAATAGGAGATGTCGACACACTTTTGTGACCTCCTGCAGTGAAAGTTGTACTGGTACATACCATCATTACCTTCTTTACTGTTATCCATGTGTTTATAAACGTAATCTCTTTTGTGTGGTAGAATCTCCAGTACAGCATATACGGTACTTATCCGGTATCTCTGCTTCGCGACTGTCAACACTTTTGGGTGATTTACTCCAGCCCCATTTCAAATGCTTCTAATGGCATCCCATCCCGGACATGAAAAGTAGAGCCTTGGGTATTCGTAAACGTAAATACTCTAACACTCCATTTTATGCAGTCTTTCGGTATTTAAACTGGAAAAAGATGATTTCTTTTTCCACCCTGCTATGGCACAAGCATTTCCTTAAAGATATCTTTCTCCCAAGGCCCTATCCTTTCTACGTGGTAGGCATCTATCCATCTTTGTTCAATGGTATCAGTAATGTTGATGATTTATAGCCTGCAAGGTTGACCACCCTTATAGAATTGAACAGTGCGAGCATGCAGCAAACTACATCCCTGAGGAAGACAAAATTAGTGGGTGTAAACATTTCAAATTCTGATATTACCAGTAGTTGTCTTATTGCAGTCATAGTATGGTTCCTCGCCTTTCTCACATCTTCCTTATCTGCCTGTTGTTCTGGCATTGTATGTCTTTCTTGTCTACTTAGGATTTGTGTTTGAAGACACAATATATGCCGTATATGTTGTGTCTTCAAACACTAAATTTGGGTTTAATTGATGAGAATCTTGCGGTCGGTGGGTTGATAGGATGTCGAAATGGATGAAATCTAATTCACGAGTGTAGGGCTTTGGAATTCAATCATTGAATGATAAATGGTCTAAATATGGAACGAAGATGTATTAATAATAGCTCCTATATGTGTGTTCCTGTTCGGTCTGTAATATGCGTACGCACCGAAATTATTGTGTGTGCAACTTCTCCAGCACCATTCCTAAACATAGTTGAAACTTCGCAGATATTATTTTGACATGGGAGTCAACATGTGCATATTGTAAATAAAAAAAAGAATCAAAGAATATAACATTGACCAGTTTCTTTATTCCAAGGGAAAAATAGTTTGAATACGTTACAATCTACATTCATGTGCAAAATAGACTATTATACACAGCTGCTATTATACGTGCAAAGTGTCAAGCAGTTCCCTTCCTCACTAAGCATTTATGAACTTTTCAGCGAACTGTAGAATCAAACGCCTTTAAGAAATCAATAAAAGGAAAATGAAATCTGCTACTGGGTGTACTTAAGTATTTCCGATCTGAATTTAGATGGTTAAATATGTTATTCACGGGAGAGTACTCATTTCGGAAAACAGATTGAGCTTCATCGATCACCTCCCTTCAATTTGACTCTTGTCAACGCTATCATTCAGAATGGCGTTAAATATCATGTTTAGCATATAATGTTGTACTCATTTTAGCACCTTTTATGTATTGGACTCAAGATACTTTCTCTCCATCCAGGTGGGAAGTTACCAGATTGAAATAGGTTGATACTGAAGTAATGTATGTTTTAGTGCGCTTAACATCTTAATCAACATTCCATCTGTCCGCTCCACCCCGCCTTCCCAGACCGAATATTTCGAAATTTTCTATGGATTTCTGCCTCATCAGTGGCAAAATCAAAGTCATTTTAGCATCAGAATCAAAAGGAAGAGAATAGATAATGCATATCATTATCTGAGTGTGAACGCTACACGAATGATTATGCCACTCTTTGCAAAAATTATCTCTTTAATATGCCTTATTTAATGAACCGTTCTCTACAATTATCGTTCGGTTGGAAAGTATTGTAAAAGGTAACTTTATATTGATTCTTTTATTCTTTATTCTCCTTCTATGATATAGGAATTCACATTTTCCTTTGAGCTTATTGTTCTGAATTTACAAAGAACATTCAGTTTAGTTCGTGTAAGATTCCTACATTGATCATCCTATCATTTTTTTTTAAAAGGTAGAGATATGAGGTGCGAGCTGTTGATACATCATGATTTGAGTTGACAAGCGATACATATTTGCTATCTTATTGACAGCTTCATCAGCATCAACAGGGATAGAATCCAAAATTTAATTGTTTGAATCCTGAAAAAAAATATAACCAATATCTATAAATACGACTTTGAAATTTTTGTAAATCTCAGTCAACACTCAGCATCAATGTCATCATCATCATCAAGAGATGGGTCATTTCGATGACAGAGACAGTTCGGGTATTAGTGGAAAGTTACAGATTCTCACGCACACATAGGAACAGATAAACACAGGCATCCACACGCTCATATGGAGATGCATTCATTAGCAAAACCAAGTACAACAAATTTATTCAGTGTATCACCGGCCGTTAAGACACATAAAACTGCATAACACAATGTTGGATACAAATCAACCTGTAATTTGAACTCCATATTAACACAATGTTGGACACAAATCAACCGGTAATTTGAACTCCATATACATGCATTTATTAGACTCCATATACATGCATTTATTAGACTCCATATACATGCATTTATTAGACTCCATATACATGCATTTATTAGACTCCATATACATGCATTTATTAGACTCCATATACATGCATTTATTAGACTCCATATACATGCATTTATTAGACTACATATACATGCATTTATTAGACTCCATATACATGCATTTATTAGACTCCATATACATGCATTTATTAGACTACATATACATGCATTTATTAGACTCCATATACATGCATTTATTAGACTCCATATACATGCATTTATTAGACTCCATATACATGCATTTATTAGACTCCATATACATGCATTTATTAGACTCCATATACATGCATTTATTAGACTCCATATACATGCATTTATTAGACTACATATACATGCATTTATTAGACTCCATATACATGCATTTATTAGACTCCATATACATGCATTTATTAGACTACATATACATGCATTTATTAGACTCCATATACATGCATTTATTAGACTACATATACATGCATTTATTAGACTACATATACATGCATTTATTAGACTCCATATACATGCATTTATTAGACTCCATATACATGCATTTATTAGACTCCATATACATGCATTTATTAGACTCCATATACATGCATTTATTAGACTACATATACATGCATTTATTAGACCATTTTGTACATCATAAACTTTCTCTTTTTGTGAAGGCATGGTTCAAAAAAGTAGCTAGACTCGTCAACGTACTATCATTATTATCCGGCATAAGATTTAAAAAATTGACAGTAGCTAAAGATCGTCAAACAGATCTGATTAGATTATTTCCTAATTTCTGCGGACATAGTTTTTAATTTTATAGATTTATCAATTATTCCTGGTTATAAAACAAACCGCTCAGCTATATTACTGGTTTTGTCAGTATTACACAGAGGGCCTGGTTATTGGAAGTAAAATGCAAAACTTATAAAGCACACTGAATATATTGATTTGGTTAAGAAACCTATAGTCAAGTCTGTGGAAGAGTATTTTCATGACGGTGATAAACGTGATCCACTTCAGATATAAGTAACACTGGATGATCAACTGGTTATTGAAATGTTGAAAATGTTACAGGAAAAAAAAAATCGAAAACAATTCAAGCTTTAACTCTGGCCTTACACATCTTAAAAAGAAGCTGAATTAAAATAAATTCGGAAAAAACATATAGAACGATCAATGATAAGATAAAAAGCAAGATGATATAAATTCGGAGAAAATTCAAAATATTTTTTTCAATCTAAAATGGGGAATTACATAAACAAAACAATAAGGAATAAGTTTTGGCTGAAGGAACAAGGGTAATAGACTAAGATAAATTTCTATCAAATTTTATTGAAAAGCAACAAGGATGATTTATAAACCCGAAACAGTTCTTCACCCATGATAAAAAGCAATCATAAAAATATACAGACACTGAAATTAACTTTAACGGTGTGTGGCTTTGCTTTAGCAAACAAAAACAGAAGAAAAATAAAACTAGTCCTGGTTCGGAAGGGTTTACCATCGAGTTCTTTAAAAGGTTTTGGAAGGATTTTGGATGATTTGTATATTGGTCATTAAATTCAGGATATGAAAATGAATATTTCTCGGAATTTCAGTCTCAAAAAATGATTATAGGTATCCCAAAAGAAGATAATGAGAGAAGACATATAACAAAATTGGAGACCAATTTCATTCCTTAATGTAGATTATAAGATAGCTTCGTGCTGCTATGGTTTACAGGGTTTTTGTGCTCCCCTCTTTTATTAGTGATAGTCAGAAAGGTTTTATAAAAGGGAGACTTAATGATGAAAATACTAGAATTGTATATGACTTAATGCTGTCACTCGAGGAAACAAATAAGACGGGCTTTCTGGAAATGGCTCTGAAATCCTTACATTTTGGAGATTCTATTTGCCAATGATTCAGAATATTTTACAACAGTTCCAAACACAGTGTCATCAATAATGGTAATCTATCTCCTTTTTTAGTTTAGAGAGACGCTGACGACAGGGAGACCCTTTTGCTCCTTGCTTTTTAATAATGGCATTGAACTTCATGCCATGGACCTTAAAAAGAATATAAATATTACAGGTATTTCTGAACATTAAATGACACTTGAATGAGGTCAGTGTGCATATGATGCTTTTGTTTTACTTGATGGTTTGCCACAAATTCCAGAAATTTATATTCTTGGTCAACATCTACATTTATATCATTAGAAATAGACGTTTCGTTAAATTTGCAGGATATAGTAGAGTTTATTTATGCTAAGAGGTTAAAAGAAGTGAAAAATCTGTTGAGTTGGTGGGGTAGGATAAATGCATCTCTAACTGGAAAAAAAATACTTTGAAAAAATTGATCGATTTTGACTAAATTTATTCATTTGTTCTCAGCATTACCAAATCCTCCAACATATATAGAAAATGAAATGAACACATTATTCTTTCAATATAGTTATGGTGGCAAACTGAGAGGGTGGAAAGAGAGACACACTTGTAGCTTTTTAGGAGAAGGAGGCTTAAATATGATTCATTTACATTCATTTATTCACCATATAAAAGTTGATTAAATGAAGCGACTTGTGTTAAACAAAGATGGCCCTGTTCAACATCTTTTTGATGCACAAGGATCATTATTAAGTTTGATGAAGTAAAGGAAAGAACAGATACTATTAATTCTACAGAGTACTGTGCTATAATTTTAAAAATATCATCCCTTTGAAAAAGAAGAATTAAACGTTATTTTAAAAATGGAAACAATTTGCTTGTTGTTCCATATAAAACTTACAATGAAATATAATTTAAGATATATTTATAAAGCTTGAACAAAAACTAAGCTACAAGAACATCGTGGAAAACGCGAAATTTGGTGAAGACAGTTAAAGTGCATAAGTAGTGATAACAAGTAGACAAATTCTTTCATTTTTGGCAAAACATTGCACAAAGGTTACAAGACTGGTTACTTTTCATTTTTAATTTATACATATAATTATTGTCACAAATCAGTTTTTGAAAAAATCCACTTCATTGATGACTTTAAGGGTACTTTTTGTAAGGATGGAATAGAAAATATTGAACACTCATTTTATGACTGCCAAGTTACTCAAGAGTTCTTTAAGTCATTTGTTGTATGGATCAGAATGTATATTCCAAATATTAGAATTTCTCGTAAAGATGTTTTTATTGGAAATGATAATTTTGGTTGGTTTCTAATTTGGAAAATTTCTTATTTACAGATCTCATTGTGCGTAAAAAAATATATATATAAAAAAATTATATCAATTATTTTAAATATTATGTTTTATCCTGCGAAAGATGACAAAACTATATAGCTAAGTTGTAAAATAGGACAGATGCCTTTGAGATGCAGTGGAGCAATCTTTCAAATTTCAATAGCGTACAGTAGTGTTGCCGTGGAACACGGTAGTTCGTGTATCGAAGATCATGGTTTAAAAAAAAAATCTCCAACGGAACATCCTCGTATCTTTAAGTAGTAATTATAGTGTCTAGCAAATAAAGGGTTTAGTTTAAACGTCGTTTCCTTGTTTCATATCCCACTCTGTCAACTAGGTAATTCGTGAAAGTCGTGTACTTTCAAAATAGATGAATAAGTTTCGAAGAGGGGATTAACGTTCGCGGTCATTGTGGTGTCTTGACGAAAAAATGCTGTACTAACGAAACAGTTGGATGAATGATGTGGGATTGTTGGACGATCTTATAATTTCCACATCATTCATACGATCGTCCAGCAATCAACATCGAAATTTCATCACATTTTCATTTTAATAAAGTTTTAATAATTAAAATAAAATACCGATTCCGATCTTGTTCTTATTTCATACTTACATGTTTATAAAAACGTTAATTTTTCGAGAATCTAGCACAAAACTAGACGTACCTTTAATACTCGTATATGCACTTGTACAGCATGTTAGCGTAGTTTTGGCGTTACACTCTCAATCCAATGTTTGTGCGATATTCTTTTTCACACTGTATGGATATAATCAATAGTAAATAAACAATAAATATAGTACGATTTCCTAGGATCCCCTCAAATTAACTGTCATGCGAGTGAACATGAGAGAGAGAGAGAGGGGGGGGGGGAGGGAGGGAGAGAATAGTGCGTGCTGGATGATGCTGATTCGATTTCATGTGCGCTTGCAAATAATCACGAAATTAAATAATACAGTTAAATGAGAGAGACAGAGAGAGAGTAGTAGGTGCTTAATGAAATCAATAAAAACCACACATAAAACAATGTAGTAGATAATGGATGCGGCTGTTCGATTTAATTGTGCGCGTGCAGAAACTTGCTATTCATCCCCTTCTTTACCTCTATTTTGAATTATGTTTTATTTATTTGTCTATTGGATTCGGTATTGCTGTTTAATATTAAACGTAATCAAGTGTCTTGTTCAGTTTATAGCGGCAGCTTTCTGTCTGTCTGTCTGTCTGTTTGTGTGTGTATTTGTCTCTCTCTCTCTCACACACACACACGCACGCATACGCATACTCTGGGTCCTTAACCAAACCAAAAACAATACTTATAAAACATAATTTCTAAAACTTTACTATTTCAAAATATGTTATATTGCTCATAAATTTGCATTGTTAATATTACGTGATAATCTTGTAACTTAGTAACGCATTGGTTGTATGAGAGTGTGAATGTAAGTGTGTATGAATGTTTCTCTTTTTCTTTGTTTTCAATTACATATATATATATATATTTCAAAATGTAATAAAAGTCAAATTAAAGTCAGGATATTTAAAAGAAAATAAGATAATAATCCAGGTCACGTGGTATTGTTGGGGAATTTTACAAACATGACAATTTATAGATCTTTAAAATAAAAATCTTAATTTATGAATGACCTATTATTAAGTCATCTTTTTATGTAGATACTTTTCTCTCAGATTCCCATATGCGATACATACTTGACGAAAGTGATGCTCGTCTTCTACAATTCTTAAACCATTGAAGGTCAAGGTTCAACCAACACTAAATTGAACTCTAATATAGACACTAATCTAAATTCTAATAATAACATTTCTCTTTTGTTTCATTGAAAATTGAGGTCTAAAGTAGTATAACAATGAGAACTACATGAAAGAAATTGTAAATCATGTCATATAATTTAATTATGGGAACCCTGGAGTACTAATCAACATGAATTTGATGAGTTCCTGTCACTCTTCCTCTATCATACTAAAGAGACATAGTTGACATAGATGGTATGGTTGTATTTTGGTCTTTATAATGAAACACTAGAATCACAGAGAATTGTAAAAGGAATTTATGTTGAAGAATGTGTTGTTATGTTATTAAAGACAAGCATGTTTGGTATCATATCACATAATATAATCATGTGCTTTGTTTATATCGCTCCAGAGAATTCTTCCATATATAATGATGAGGACAATGATTATGTGAAGATTTTTTAAAATATGTTTGAAGATAATGTATCAAACTACCCAGATTGTCTGTGTATTTTAGCCGGGGATTTTAACACTAGAGTTTTTTATTTTTTATTTTATTTTTTATTTTTTTTAACTCTTTTGAATTACACAGTGATGACTTGACCCCTGTTTGTCGAAGCTATATATCTTATGAAGGTGATGATTTTGATACGCCCCGAAAGAATAAAGATACAAAACAATAAATCTAGACTACCGGTAACAGAACTATGATGTAAGTATTTAGTACATCTGTTCAGTGGTATGATATTTGATGACAAAGTTGGTAACTTTACTTGCATTGCAAACGAAAGTGCCAGTGCACTGAATTTTATAACTGGATCCTCTGATATTTTTTTCAGTTTGAATGGGATTTTGGTGTAGGTAATAAAGATGATTGTATATTTTCCACTCTATTGCAACTGAAAATATAGAAATGATGCAGAAATAGCAAATGTGTTTTTCCTAAATGATGATGATGATGATAATGTCGGAAGTGGTAATGAAGACAGCTATGTGTATAGCGACTGTACAAAGTTCAGAATGAATGCTATGAAAGAAAAGTTTCTTCATAATTTTAAATGTAGTCTTATTCTTGTGTATGAGACAATTTATAATGTTTTAGAAACCCCCATTGATGCAGAAGTTGATATTAAAACTATGTTGTATACTGATGTTGGTCAGGGAATGAAACTTACAACAACATCATTGGTAGATAAAGGGAAGCAACCCCTTTGAGTGATGACGTATTAGAGACTCTTAAGCAAAGAAAATATGCATGGTTGTGAATTTTTCGCGTGAGTATTCGTCCAGAGGATCTTATTATTTATAAACAATTTAAAAGTATGCTTAAAATAACAGTCAGGCAAAAGAAAGAGATTTAATTTCAAAAGCAGCGAGAAATTCTTGTCCTGTCAAGACAAATGATAAAGCATGTCATAATGTAACGCGAAACACTCGTGTTATTGGTTAACAGTGGTTCAGTTATTTTTGAAATTTGCTTGCCAGAGATGTCGAAGTTATTTGAAGCCATGATGCAGACAGTAAAATAGCAATCAACCAAAATAGTTCTGACATTTTTAATGAACCAATAGAAGAAATTGTAGGTAGAATAAAAATCATTCCTTCAAGGAACTCTAGCGGACATGGCGACTTGCTAATCGAGACGTCCAAAGAAACTTGTACGGACATTGCACCTTTCTTACTGATTCTGTTCACACAGTGTTTTATACTGGAATATTTCCTGGGGAGTGGGAGGAAAGCATAATTTGTTTATTACATAAGAAACACCCAGTTCAAGATCCCAACAATTACAGGGGTATTTCGTTAATGAGTGTATTGCATGCAATTTTAAAAAAAAGGTATTGTATACCAGACTAAGTATATGGTCTGAGGACAATAATATTATTCAGGAGTCATAGGAAAGATCGAAAACGTTGGTTATGCCGAAACATAACACAAAAAGATTACCCTCACTTGATCGATTCTGGATGATAGGTGCATCGCCCCCCACACTATTAATTAAAACATTTTGGCAAATATTTACTAAAGATATCTTGCTTGATTATATTTCCACCCTTTTACTTAGAGAAAGATTTTGTATGTAGGTCTTCTGGCCTTATAAAGTAGAAATACTGTATATGATTGTTTAGAGAGTGACTTATTTTTCTACCGTAAACAAATTGTTCTCAATTAGACTGGACACGGTGGTTACGTACTAAAATAAGTTCTTATCAGTTGTGTCATAAACCAACTCATTTCAGAGGAAAATTACCAAAAAAACACCAAAAAAAAAGAAAAGAAATATTGCTAATTTTGATGACATTTTGAAATTGAATGTATCACTAAATCACGCTAGAAGTCGATCAAGATTATCCGGGATAGTCGAGTTCATTAAAAATCGGAAAGATTTTGAAGATCACTTATTCTCATTTCAAATGATTTTTGGGATGTCTTTCTTCTAAATTATAAACCAGTTGTTAGTCTTTATATGGAAAAGTCTGTCAAATAGTTTTCAAGGACCTAATTAAACAACGCGGAGGGGGTGGGTGCGGGTTGTCTGAGAACCATTTATAATACCAAATATATGCATCTTAATTTCGATTAATTTCATAGCATCAAAAACCATCATTTTTATTTTTAAAAACCCTAATGTTCATTTAGAATTTTAGTCATTTGATTTGCTGAACCAAGGGTTATTTTTTTAAAAATTTTCTTTGTGAAGACCAGATTGTACCAAAACATCAAGCAGAGTAAAGATGGCTGTGTGGTGGACCACACAATCAAAGGAATCATGACTGACATTAGACTGTGATACAGTTCTACAGTTTTGTCAATAATTAATCATGTTACTGTTACCATCCGAATCAAGCACTCTTATTCATCTTCGATGTCACATCTATATGTGTATAGTTTAGAAACGTTACAGAATTATTTCATCTTCACACTAGTACATTCTACAAAATGAAAATACTCTATTTGTCTCTTTCCTGAAAAGGGATCCACCCCCCACCCCCGCCGAATCTGCCGCAAGAATATATGTTATAGCAGTTGATATTGTCAGTATCGTTGTGGTTGTTGTTCTTGTCTTTGTCGTCGCTTTTGCTGTTAGGTGTTCAGGTAAAATAAACTAGCAGGAAACTATAATCGCCGTGTAAACAGACAGACAGACAGATAGATAGATATATACAGAAAGTTGGTAAGATAGATAGCAAGATAAGTAGATTGGAAGGTATGTGGATAGATAGACAGAGAGACTGCTAGATAGATAACGGATAAAGAACGTGTGATAGCAGCAGAGAGTTGAGAGCTATGCTGCTCCTCGCGTGGAAAAACTATATATATATATATATATATATATATATATATATATATATATATATATATAGAGAGAGAGAGAGAGAGAGAGAGAGAGAGAGAGAGAGAGAGAGAGAGAGTGAGAGAGAGACGGATGGGTTAACTGCATGACACAATACGAACCTTTTGGGTGTCTTAATAGATTAACATTTTAAAATAAATTGATATTCTTTATATATTGAAAAATTCATGGAATACATTCAGGCTTTATATTTTATTAACGAACAGTATGATGAGATCTTTTACAACTTATTTTACGTTATTTATTTGCAAACAATATTTAACATACATAGCAGTAAGCCCAGTCATTATTTTCTACTATTCCTGCTCTAATTGACAATTTCATATGCGATTATAAATTAAACAACATCTGGATACGGGCCTCTTAGCCATATTTTTCAAACTTGTATGGATTTTAAAGAACATTTGGTCTGAAATATGCAGGGGAAAATAGGAATTTTATAAGGAAAATCATAAGACATACTATTATATGGATAATGATGTGCTAAAATTACACATTTGTATGTACTTAAACATACAAATTAGCCAATATTAATATCATAATGCATTGACATAATAATCTAAACACACACACACACACACACACACATGTATATATAATTACTACTACTTCTGTACTCTTTTCTATTCAGTACATCATCATGACGAATCATTGTATGTCCTTTATTTTAATCCTTTTTATGCATTACGATTTGCAAGAAAACTTGGCATGTGCTTCTCCCACAAAAATATAGTGATATTATAGGGATTAGGGCAAATAATAAGCCAAAAATAGTATCTGGTCCAAACAATATTGGCATTTTATGGAGTTTTATATAAATTATAGGGATTGCTGGAAGGCCTGGACATAGTAAATGAGACAAGATATTTGTAATCAGAACTATTTTAAGACAAAAATGTGACACTTGTGCTTGATGTCACCCGTATTGGTAAGGAGGATTCTATCACCACTTTTGTGAAAGGTTAACTTCCAAGGCTTTTGAGGTATTCCGGTTTTAATGATCTGGATAGGATTACCATCTGGCAGAAGCTGATGAATGTTATCTGAGATATACCCCGCCACATAAACGTTATCGTCTCTGTCGACGCCTATACCAACGGGTTTAATTAGATTCTCACTCTTGTAGACGAAGTGTAACTTTCCATCCAATCCGAAGCAGTACACGCTATTCACGTCATAACATGACATATAGAGACGTGTCTTGGACTTGTTGACTGCCAGATAGGTGATAGATCCTCCCTTCTGGTTAATTTCGTGATAGTACTCTTCCTTTCCCTGTGTGGTCAGGATACTCCAGTAGTAGTTTCCATTACCAGGATTGTTATGTCCAGAGATGATCAGCTTGTCCCCGCTAAGAGCAGCAATCCCATCACAGTAATAGCTGGTGGTGAAGCTGCGGGTTGGTGTGATGGGGGCAGTGCAGGTCAGGAACTGGATCTTCTTCTCATTAGGTATGGTCACAGCTACTTCAACGTCTCCTACCAAGTACACATCCCATGGACTTGATGCTAGATTGTAGTCGGAGATGTGTTTATGTTCAGGACTGTACAGGCAACATATGCTATCGGTACTGTCACTATGCAGTATGGAACCATCGGGTAACCACACTGAACCTGCATACCATGGTTCAGATCCCCTGTTGGGACACTTTGACTCTATGACTGAAGCCAATGTTGGTGTTCTGAAGATCCTATCCAAAGAGAGCCTGGTTACATTGACCTTGGTTTGAATAGTCGCAAGCTGATCTGCAGCAAGGGACATCAAGATCTTCAAACTGTCATGGAGGGTCAGAGTGATTTCCGTCGACTCCATAGCTCTGTACTTCTTCAACACTTGTTCCCTGTAGTTGACCACTTGCGTCTTGATTTGACGTGCGGTAAGGAACACCTGGGTCTCGTTCCCCAGTCGTAGAATAGCGTCCAGCAACTGGCGAGAACCCTGGACAGCGGCCAATAGTGACTGACACTGCTGATTCTGATCATTCCAGTTGATGAACTCCTCCTTGTAGATTTGTCTCCCCTTCTGCTCAACTTCATTTTCTATAGCATCGAAAAGTTTGTTAACTTGTTCGCGAGCACTCTTGATGGTGGAAAGAATTTCACTTGTTTGGGTCTCTAATCGCTTTACATTGCTTTTGTTTGCTTGGATATGATTTATTAAAAATTCCTCAATTCTTGTTAATATTTCAACGATGTCTCGTGGATCCTCATCAAGGGCTGGCTTGGCGCTGATTTTCAAATCCATCAATTCATCACAACTTCTGTGATCAATGATAGAGCATTTGACACAGCAAACGGTATCGTGATCTTTGCAAAAGTATTCGATTTCTTTGTCTTCATGTATGGTACAATTGGAAGATACATTCAAATTCATGATGACGTCAGGAGTTTTTGAAAGTTCATTAATGGTCAAAATCCTGTGAGATTTTACTGCCCTTAATCTCTTGTGGGAGTTTAAACAACTTTCGCAGAAGTATTCCCTACATTCAACACAAAATCCCACAGCTATAATCGAATGTTCTTCAGCTGAACAAGGGTCACACAAATATTCCACTTTCGCTTTCTCTTCTCCAAGTATGGCGACCAGAGCTGCATTTTGCGGAAAGAGACTCGCCCATTCCTTAGGCTCCTTGCTTTCAGCAGCAGAGGGATACGTGGGTCTACGGCACACAGGACAGTTAAAATAAGGTTTATCTCCCACCGTGTAGTCAGAGGTTACAATGTAAGAGGCCAAACAGTGCTGACAGAACGTATGTAAACACTTCAGAGTCCGAGGTACCTTGAGCTTTCCAATGCAAATAGGACAGGTTGGTTCATCATTTGTTGTACTTGACATTGTTTCAGCCATACTTCATGTAGCACTTTCTTCAGCTGTAATATTCTGCTATGCTTTGCTTCCTGTAATAATTAAGTTCAGTTGTGCACTCTAACGTGAGGTATATATAACTGCGTAATTAATGTCTACCGATCAGTTTTTTTACTTCCTTGTCTTAAACTGAACTGATCTATACTGAACTTCGCACTTTAACCTCTGCTATCCACCAATCATCTCGTCGTATATAGAAATGACAATCGACCGTACTGAGTGCAACATATGGAGAGCTCCTCCTCCCCCCTCCATTTTTATTTTTTGCAATGCATTGTACTAGTAATCGTGGAGAGTTTCGGGAGTTTCAAAGATCTCAAGCAGTTTTGTTTATTTCACATTTCTGGTTACTAGTGTTGGAATAATAATAATAATAATAATGGTATGTACACGTAAACTTGCGTTCATGTGTTCTCGTCTGTAAACAATAAAGCTAAAGAACAGTGTTTTCAAAACACGACATTAATTTACAACAAATCTTTAAGAAATAAATTGTTATATGTTACATATAAGAAAAACGGGTTGATTTTAATCTAATTAAGAATGTAGAATTCATATATCTTTATACGGTATTTTTGTTTATTTATTTTCGGTCAGGAGCGATGAAATATTACATTTTCATTCTACATAGTACACTCTGTTCAAGATTATTTGGTAACAACACTGGTTGATACTAATCCACTTCATAGTGTGGACATTATATGACTTTATTAGATAGTATTTGTCCCGAAGTGGTGCATTATGACTTTCAATATTACATAACTAAAACATTGCACAGAAGCATAATCTTGATTCTTTTCAATGCTCAGAAGTGTATACAATTTATAATTAAGACGTATATGCAATGGGTCTAACAGTTTACACCACAAATAGTGTCGTTATGCTTGGATAATATGTTACGTTTTTACAACATTGTACCTATTGTTGTGTGAAACATACAAATGGGGGGGGGGGGGGTAGGGCTATATCATTGTTTCGTAGTGGTGTTTTTTTTTTAGTGTTATTCTAAAAAAGAAATAACACATTGAAGTTTGCAAAATATTGTATTGGTCAACTTTTATGATTACAAATATGAGATATGATCTTTGCCTTAATTTTACGAAACTACCGACCGAAGTTTGTAGCGTTTCTTGTACCAGCAGGACCGGACTGTGGCTGATACGTTGAAATATGAGCTTTTTTCAACTGTTTTGAGCCTTCAAGTTATGAGCATTGACAATTAATCTATAAATCGCATCTAGAGTTATAGAAAGTAAATTTTTCACAGTACACTATCTTCAAGATTGATTGGGAACAGCAATGGTTGATAGTAATCAACTTGATAGTGTGGACTTGATATCACTTTATTTCGCCTCATAGATAGTACATGTCGGCTATTCGGCCTTGACAATTCTGTCATTTAGTCGTACTGGCGATTCTGCCTCATACATACTGCATGCTTATCTACCATCTTACCACAACTAACCTCATGCAGCGGAGAGTGAGACCCAAGGAATGCCAAAGATGTATACTTATGTACTGTTTAATAATTGTAAAGAGTGTTAATTAAAGAATTTTGAGATTACTTTTCTATTAGTTCTTCTTATGCTATCATGTATCGTATACTCAGTTCGCCGGTCAGTCAGTCCATCTAGCGGTATATGAGTATTGAGTCAATTGGCGATGTCAGTCATAGTCCACCTGTCCATCATTCCATCTATTTATATTGTGTAAATATTATTTTACCCGAAGCGGTGCAATATCACATTTCCATTTTACATGGTACACTCACTTCAAGATTGTTTTGGGGAACTCCAAATTTTAGTCTATATGCAAAGACAATACATTGTTGATTGATTTGCTGAGTGACTTGGTCAGTGAATAATCTGCTTCAATAATTTGTCGGTTAACTTATACGCAAATAATTATATTCTTTAACAGAGAAAAATAATCGCATACAATGTACTTGTCAATGTATATAGGACATACATCAAGACAAAATAAATTTGTCAATATCGAGACTTCACGTATTATCAAAAACGGAATCAGACTACCATCCCTCTCTAATGCACAATTTAATTATCTGTTAATGCATGGTTTATAAAATATTTCCTTTCAAGATTATTACTCATATCTGTGCGTGCGTACCTCTGTGTGTGTGTGTGTGTGTGTGAGAGAGAGTGAGTGTGTATGTGTGAAAGTCCTTGTTCTAACAGGTTGGAAGCGGCAACGAAACCTGCTAAAATGTAGGGAATATCAAACTGAGGACGGGAATTGTTCCTTGATTATTGCTTAGCTTGTTTTAGCTGGATATAAATGTTCGATACATTTATTTGCAGATATTATTTGTCAAGATCTGTGTGAAAAACAGCCAATATAAATTGTTTTTGCTATTACGAACTAATAACGTGTGCATATGCATGTGTAAGTGAGAGAGAAAAATAAATTAATTAAAAATCAGAAAATAATTAAAAGTTTATTTTTTATCTTTTTATACATTGACTCATCAGCGAGTTTGCACTAATCATTACCATACCGCTATAACACTTTGATCTGTAATCACTCCTCTCTCTCTCTCTCTCTCTGAAGAGTCGTGCAGTGGAATCAAGTGAAATGTATGGAATATCATACCAAGAAAACAAAATTCGGGGGGGGGGGGGTACGGGGATTGGGGGTTGGCCCAGGTGAAGAACTGTGTAATCCAAACCTGTGATTCTCAATAGTCAATATCATGGATTACTTCCGCTGCTTCCATTAGACAGAGAACAGGTAATTTCAAGGAAAAAGAAACTTGTGAGAACTATTTCTGACTGTACTGAATTTTCTTAATATGCGCAGATCTTGCTCTTAATAAAACAAACTCACTGCACATCTTGCTGTCTTAAGATTATTTACCAAGTTTGCTCAAAATTGTATACAAGAATACAGTCTCTAGAGTGATAACAATTTGAACCAATCAGATAAAAGATCACCTCATTATTATGTGTGGATTTCGCTCATTATCAAATTCATCCAATAGCTTGATGATATAAGCCCATATTCCAAATCGGATTGAAATCTGATCAGATATACGGCATCCAGACTCGTAACAATCCCGGCGAATCAGATGGAAGGTCATCTCATTAATATGTGTGTATCTCTCTCATTATCAAATTAATTCAATAAATTGATGATATAAGCCCATCTTCCAAATCTGACTTAAAATCTAATCCGAAATATGGTCTCCAGAGTCGTAAGTACACCAGATAATTAAATGGAAGATCGCCTCATTAATATGCATGAATCTCGCTCATTTACAAATTCATCCAATAGCTTAATGACAAAACGCCATATTGCAAGTTTTATCAAAATCAGATCAAAAATATGGCCTCCACAGTGGTAACAGGCTCAGCCAATCTAATGCAAGATCACCTGATTACTATGCGTTATTATCGAACTTGTCAGAGATCTTCATAAATACATACGCATATATTCCAAATTTGATCAAAATCAGATAAAATGCATAGCCTCCAACATGCAATTTAGGTTCTACTATGTATTTCAATATACAGTACCTGATGGAGAAACCGGAAAAACAAAACAAATGACAACACAAAGCATCTTTTTGCATAAGGTTACATACGTATTCTGTACCTGTCTAGTCATAACAATTCACCGAAACAAAATCAATAATAAAGCCAATCACAATTCATAAAAGTGCTTGAAAACTGTTTAATAAATTAATCCTTAAAAAGAATATTTACAAGAATAACTTAACCTTTTCCAAAACAAACAAGAATCATATCACAATACCCTGAAAAGATGCTCAGCTTCGCTGCCATACATGACAGTGTCATTTGTTTTAAGCTTAATTGCTCATCCGACCTCATTTGGGTATGTTCACTCATCTGTCTTATCCATTGGTCCATTATTTACACATCTAGTTGGATGAATTTTCATACATTTTATTGCATTTTTACTGATGTAAACTCTTTAGGCATGATTTTGTTTTGCAAAGAAATCATATAGTTGTTATTTCTAGTTTTAGGCAAAGACTCTACATCAGAAAAACTGTGTAATCCTACACTAACTTACCTTTATCAATATTCAGGAGATGTCTACCCACGTTTTTGACCACCTGCAGGGAAAGTGGGCACTGGTACACACTCTCATTACCTTCTTTACTGTAACCCATGTTTTTATAAAAAAATAATCTCTTTCTTGGGGTGGAACTTCCAGTACAGCATATATATTACTTATCCTGTACCTCTGCCTCGAGACTGTCAACAGTTTTGGGTGTTTACCCCAGGCCCCACTGCACATGATTCTAATGGCTTCCCACTCTTGGACATGAAAATACATAGTGATTCTACTCTAATACCTTGCATTTATCTGTAGGTATAAGAATGTGTAGCCTTTTTATGTAGTACTTTGGTGTGAAAACTGGAACAACACGATCTCCTTTTCCTACCTGGTATGGCACAAGCATTTCCTTAAAGATATCTTTTTCCCAATTCCCATCTTTTCTACTTTGGATGTATCTATTCATCTTTGTTAAATTACATCAGCAATGTTGATGATATATGGTATGCAAGGTTGACCACACTTGATGTCACTGAGCAGTACGAGCGTGCAGCAAACTTCGTTCCTGAGGTAGACAAAATCAGTGACTGTAAACTTTTCAGATTCTGATATTACCGGTATTAGTTTAACTGCGGTTATAGTATGGTTCCTCACCTTTCTCACCTACTCGTTTTCTGCCTTTTGTTATAGCATTGTATGTGTTTCTTGCCTACTTCGGTTAACGGCGTATGACGTGTCTTCAAACACTAAATTTGGGTTTAATTGATCAGAATGTAGCGCGCAGTGGATTGGTGGCGTGTCGAATCTAATTCCCGACCGCATCTGAGTGTGGGTCTTTAGAATTCAGTCATAGAATGAGAAATGGTCCTTATATGGAACGAAGATATATTAATAATTTTTCCTGAACGGTCTGTAATGTAAGTACGTACCGAAATTATTGTGTGTGAAACTTCTCCAGCATCATTCCAACACTTTGTTGAAACTTCGCAGATATTATTGCCTTGGGAGTCAACATGTGCGTATTGTAAATAAAGAATCAAAGGGCTTAGAATATAACCTTGTCCAGTTCCTTTATTACAAGGAAAAAGAAGTAGTTTTGTATACGATCTACAGACATATGCACACAGACTAGAACACATTGCTGCAATTATACGTAAACATTTTCATTCAGTTCCCTTCCTCAGTAAGCATTGATGAACTTTTCAGGGAACTGTAGAATCAAACGCCTTTATGAAGTCAATAAAAATAGAATTAAATCTGCTACTGGGTCTACTTAATTATTTCCGATTTGAAATTAAATAGATAAATATATATTATTCACAGGAGAGTACTCCTTCCGGAAAACAGATTGAACTTTTTCGATCAACTCCCTTTCATTTGACTCTTGCCAACCTATCATTCAGAATGCCGTTGAATGCCGTGTTTTTAGCACATAATTGATACAGTGAAACTCATTGTAATTGCTATAATAATTAAGTTTTGGACTCATGACATTTTCTCTCCATCTAGGTGGGAAGTTACTAGATTGAAATAGGTTGATATTGAGGTAATATATGTTGCAGTGCGCTATACATCTCAATCAACATTTCATCCGCCCCCTCCACCCGCCTTACCTGACCAAATATTTCGAAACTTTCTATGTATTTCTGCCTCATCAGTGCCCAAAACAGGGTCATTTTAATATTAGAATCAGAAGGAAGAGAATAGATAATGGATATCATTATCTGAGCGTAAAGTCTACTAGAATGGTTAGACCACTCTATTGCAAAACATATCACTTTAACATGGCTTATTTTGTATAATGAAATGAACCGTTCTTTTAAAAATATCGTTGGTTTGGAATGTACTGTAAACGTTTACTGCATGTTGATATTTTTTCTTCTCCTTCTACAATTAAGGAATTCACGTTTTCCTTTGAAGTTATTGTTCTGAATTTTTAAAGCGCATTCATTTTAGTTCTCATAAGTTGCCCACATTGATGATCCTATCAGGTTTCTTTTTGGGAGGTAAAAGGTATGAGGTCCGGGCTGTTGACACTTCATGGTTTGAGTTGACAAGCGATACATATTTGCTATCTTATTGACGGATTCATCAGCATCATCAGGGATAAAATCCAAAATTTCATCGGTTGAATCCTGAAAGAATGTATAAACAATAGCTATAAATACGACTTTTTCTTGTTAAGCTATGGAAATAGTTGCAAATCTAAGTGAACTGTCGGCATTCTTTCATCATCATCATCATCGTTTTCATCATCACCATCATCATCAAGAGATGATTTATTTCTATGATAGAGACAGTTCAGCTGTTAGTGGAAGGTTATGATTTTGATATAACTTGAAAGAATAAAGATACAAAATAGATCTGAACTATCGTTAATAGAACTATAGCATAGGTAGGTATTCAGTACATCTGTTCAATTGTATATTATTTGATGACAAAGTTGGTAACTTTATTTGCATAGCCGCCAGTGCACTGGATTTTATGATAGGATCCTCTGATATTTTGTTTTTCAGTTTGAGAGGGACTTTGGTTAGGTAATAAAAATGACTATATATATATTTCTTCTATATTGCAAGCTGAAATATAGAAATGATGCAGAAATAGTCAATGTGTTTTCTCTAAATGATGATGATGATGATGATAATGTTGGAGTTGGTCATGAAGATAGCTGTGTGTATGGAGAATGCACACAGTTCAGAGTGAATGCATTGAAAGAAAAGTTTCTTGATCATTTTTAAAGTATTCTTATTCTTACGTCTGAAGCAATTAATAATCATTTAGAAATCCCCATTGATGTATAAATTGATATTAAAACTATATTGTATACTGATGATGAATGAAAGTTACAACAACAGCACTGGTAGATAAAGGGAAGTAACCACTTGGTGACAGGACGTGTTAAGCACAGAAAATATACATGGCTGTGAACTTTTCTCGTTTGTATTCGTACAGAGGATCGTAATATTTATAAACAATTTAAAAGTATTCTTAAATCTATAGTCAGGCAAAAGAAAAATGTTTATTTTCAAAAGCAGCGAGAAATACTTGTCTAGTCACGAAATAACCCTGCATTGTTTTGTAAATTAGTTTTTAAAGCGTGTTATAATTTAACGTGAAACACTTATCATATTTATCGGTTCTGAGTGGTTACATTATTTTAGAAATTTGCTTGCTGGAGATGTCGATGTTAATTCAGGCGATGATGCAGACAGTAAAACAGCAATCAACCAAAATAGCGGTGACATTTTGAATGAACCAAGTACTATAGAAGAAATTGTAGGTAGTATCAAAATAATTTCTTAAGGGAACTCTAGCGGACCTGGCGGCTTGATAATTGAGACGGCCAACGAAATTGTATGGATACTGAACCCTTCTTACTCATTCTGTTCAACACACTGTTTGATACTGGTACATTTCCTATGGAATGGGAAGAAAGCACAATTTCTTTGTTACATAAGAAACAGTTCAAGATCCCAACAATTACAGGGGTATTTTGTTAATGGATGTATCGCATACAATATGTCTTTTTTAAAAGTATATCACAAGAAGTAAAAGTTGTTTATTGCCGCTAATCTGCAAACGACATAGCAGACACAAAAACAAAAAAAAATTCAAGGGTGGCTTGCCTGCTATATATTTATATATTGAATTGTCAGTTATTATTGGAAATCATATATTACTTTCTATATAAGAGTAAATTCACTTAACTACAAAAAATCGGTAGGAACGAATGAACACACTATTAGATATGGCTGTTACAACTGAATATTTGAGTGCCACACCGACGTTTATTTTTTGGTTTTGGTAGCAAACATACAAATTACCTATATAAACTGACCCTTACAAGGACTGTGCTCCAAAGCCTGAAATCCGCTGACCAGATGCTACAAATCGCGACTCGAATATTAGTAAATCGAGACAGTTTTATTTAAAAAAAAAAAAAAAAAAAAAAAAAAAAAATATACTGATAACAGTGATTCGTATAATGGGAATAAAAAGACATTTCAAGCTAAATCTCTCTTAGATGATCTAGGATTTTCTTTTGTATGGAATAAACAATTTGATAATGTCATCGAAATAAGAAATAGAAGTTTGTTTTTTTTATCAGTGTAAGCAAAAATGGGTATCTTCTTTGAGGTCATAACACAAGCCAGAGTATTATTCCTTGTATAAAGACTATTTACCATATAGAAAACACTTGGATGTGATAATAAGTGAAGCTCGTTTTAAAATTGCACTAGCTGGATGTACAGCAATATAACATAACTTCAATATAGAAACGGTCATTACAAGAAAGTACAGAGGAATGAGTGGGTGCGTAATAAGTGCAGTTTAAAAGCTGTCGAAAATTAATTTCATGTGTTTGCTTGTTTGCCGATTTCATACGGAATCGAAAAGAAATGATATATTACGACATTATTATTCATGGCCGAATTATGTCTGACAATTCGACACGAGTTTTAATGCATTATGAAAGCTTCTATACTTTGCGCAACAGAAAAGTCTGAAATAGCTAATTTTGTATAAGTAAATAATTATTAAATTGCATGTTTAGACTAATAGAATAAATTTTAATTTGATGTAATGGTAATTTGTTTCTTCATTAAAAGATGTGTATATTTTATTTAACACTCAATAGAATTATGTAAACTAATATACAATCTTGCGTAAATGATTTATCACAACCTTTCTTAGTAAGTTATCCTAGAAGATTTACTCAAATAATGATAAGAATAATAATAATAATGAGGACTTAGTACAGCGCTTAATTTTGTAGAAGCTCTAAGCGCTTTACAATATTAGTTAACAAATAAGGACATATATATGGACATGATTACAAAAAACAAACACCATGAAATTACAAACAGACAACATGCTGAAAACTATTAAGGTAAGGAAACATTGCTAAGTCTTAAGTCTGTTCTTGCAGTCGAAATAGGTGAGTTTTAAGAGCACTCTTGAATGAAACCACAGTGTCATTGTCTTTAAGTTCAACAGGCAATTCGTTCCAGGTAGCTGGACCCTGGTACGCAAAAGAATGTTGTCCGTATGACTTCATTTTGAAAGTGGGAATAATGAGAATACGAGTGTCGGAAGAAGAGCGTAAGTATCTAGAAGGGATGTACACGTGGGTGAGGTCCGACAGGTATTCTGATCTTGAGGCAGTCAACGAAATGTTGCATAGAGAACAAATTTGGTGTTTGATTCTGGAGCGAACAGGTAACCAGTGGAGGGAACATAGCAGGGGGAACGTGTGCTCGGCTATTGGTACTCTAAGGATGATCCGAGCAACTGTGCTTTTTGATCTTTTTGAAGTTTCTGTATAAGATACTGAGACGAACCAGATAAAAGAGAATTACAATAGTTCAGACTAGAGAGTACTAAGGAACACACAAGTGTTTTAGTGGCATCAACTTAAAAGAAATAGCGAATGGAGCTGATACATCTCAGCTCCAGATATGCAGCCTTGCATCTGTTCATGACATGTTGGTGTAATGAGAGTGTACTATCGCGAGTGACACCTATGTTTCGTACTGATTGTATGAATTTAATGTAGCTGTTGCTGATACTTATTGTTTGAGGTAAAGGATGGGAATGAGAAAGTCTGTGTGTGGTGATCAGAATGGCTTCAGTTTTATCATCGTTCATCTGCAGCTTGTTACATGTCATCCATGACTTCACATCGGAAATGGTAGCATAAACTTTAATTGGGTGGCTAGATTTGCATATTTGGGTGTCATCAGCGTACAACTTGTGAGACACCGGATGACGATATATGATACTTAAGAGGGGCAGCGTGTATAGAATGAAGACAACGGGTCCAAGAACAGACCCCTGTGGAACACCAAAACATAGATCAACTGGGCTGGAATGTTTTCCATTTACGAACACAAGTTGTGTCCTGTCGACTAAGTATGACTTGAACCATAGTAAGGTTGTATCGCAAATGCTAAATACATGCTGGAGACGGTGAAGTAATATATCATAGTCTATTGTGTCAAATGCTGCAGACAAGTCAATGGGGTGGGGGTGTGAGGACTGTCATCTTTCCACTATTCAAAGCAGAGAGAAGGTCGTTAACTAGTTTCAGAAGGGCAGTTTCTGTACTGTGGCGAGGGCGATATGCAGACTGTAAATTGCTAAGAAGACTATTTAAATTCAGATGAGATACCAGTTGGGACAGAACAACTTTTTCTAAGATTATTTTACATGAATGGGAGGTTAGAAACAGGATGGTAGTTTGTTTTTTGTTTTTTTTAAAAAGGGGGAAAAGCGTTGGTTTCTTCAACAGAGGTTTTACAATGTCAGTTTTTAAAAATTATGGGAATTCTCCAGATGAGAGAGAAGTATTAAAATCGTCCGTTAGTGAAGGTAATATTGAATCCAAGCACTCAAGCAGCAGTGGTGTCGGAATCGGAATAAGTTCTCATGAGTTTGGATAACTCTTCATCAGGATTGTGCGTAAGTAATCCGTAGCGAAATGCTCAGATGAGTATTAAAGGTTGCGTCTTGAAATTCTGTATCACAACTGTGTGGTGACGATGAGTCGATTGAAATTGTGTTGTCAAGCTGATCTCTAATGGTTTGCACTTTGTCACGGAAGAAATTTGCAAACAGGTCCAGAAGTTCGACCGGGGAGTAGGTTTTTGGAAGCGGTGTACATTTGTTCCTTGACATCAGCTTGTTTAGTAATATGGAAGAGCTCTTTGCAGCTGGAGCTTTCAGTGATCTTAGTACTGAAGTAATTTGATTTTGCTGCATGAACTATGTTTGTGACATTCTTCCCCGACGTGTTGTATGCACCCTGTTGCATCTGTGATTTACAGGTAGATCAAAAATTATGACTGATAATTAGTCTGTTTGCAGTAACAGAAAAGAAAAGAACAGTATATAAATTTTATTTAGCCTTTACTTGCAAAAAACCTGAAGATGAAAATATATGTCATACTGTAGAAGATAAGTAACAAACATGTCATAATCCCCAGCAAGAAAAAGACGAGCCCAGTTTTCAATTTCTTTGGCATCCTAGCAAGAAGATAAGTCGTGCCGAAAAATGCGTAAATCGATACAACGACAGACTAGATATAACAACGAAATTGCTTGCTAGCATGTTGGTCTCTGTAGGTTGGATTAACTCTCTCTCTCTCTCTCTCTCTCTCTCTCTCTCTCTCTCTCTCTCTCTCTCTCTCTCTCTCTCTCTCTCTGCATTCTTGATTTGTAACCTTTTCATAACATGCCTGCGGACAAAAAATATAATATATTTGTGTAGATTCGTGTTTGTTTGTTTGTTTGTTTTTCTTTCAAGCGGGACAATAACCCCGTATTATTCGTAAGGAAACTGTAAGCTAGGTATGTCCCTTTTGGGGGTGGGGAGGGAGCATGCTGGTGGTGCTTGTGGTCAGGGGTAGGCTCGTGGTGGTGCTTGTGGTCTGGGGTAGGCTCGTGGTGGTGCTTGTGGTCTGGGGTAGGCTCGTGGTGGTGCTTGTGGTACATAATTATCTACATGTTAACATGACTTTTGACATTTATCATCAAAAGTACCTCATCAACTTCTTGTGTTATTTGACAAAATAAAAAAAGGAAAAGGAAATGAAATGCAATATTTCAGATCGGCTGAAGGAGAGTAAGTCGATATGATATCAATAGCATGTACATACATACAAGATACATCCTTTATGTCGAGTCCGTCTTTTATCTAGCCAAAATGTCAACAACAAAAACAACCAAAAAAAAAAAAAAATTGACATCGAGATTCATCTGAAGACTTGAACATTAACCCTAATTTAGGTGTGGACACGCACACGGACCCCTAAGTAATCGATATGTAGAGCTTCCGCCAAGGCTAACTCGGCAAATATTAGATGAGATCTTTGGACACTGTCGTATTTACACTGCACTTCATTTTCAGAAATGTCATTAACATGTCGAGACCTTTATTTGCTAGGTCAGCTATTTAAATTTTTCATTTGAAACACATAATGTCGATAAACGCTGTGTAAAGTGTCATCTTATTATTCAATCATTCCTAGGACTAACATACACAATTCTTAAATTGGCTGTGATTAGACCAATATATTAAAGGATTAAGTGAATCTTTTACACCTTTAGGTTAGGTTTGCGTTTGTTTTTGTTGGTTTTAATGACACTTCTAACACATTATTGGCTATATCATGCCCAGGAAATGGGAGCTGAGTGCCTTTCCAAGAATACACCCAGGCAGTCGCGGAAATGAAGTAAGTTGATGGCGGTACTATTTATCAAGGAAAACATTATGGATACATGCTTTCTTTTGTGGTTCTGGTAATGTACCAGCGTGTGAAACCTGAAGGCAGAAGTGAGATTGAAATTTCACAGCATACAATTTTTTCTCTGACGGTACAGCTATATGGGGGTCGGGTGGGGAAAGGGCACTGGCCCCCGATGCCCCCTGCAGTGGCGTAGCTAGGCGAAGTGCCGCCCAGGGCCAACTATCAAAATTACGCGCCCACTCCATTCGTATTATTTATGATATATACGGTACTCTTACCAAATTGCCGTCCCCTAGAAAGTTCCGCCTGGGGCTACCGCCCCCTTCTCCCCCCCCCCCCCCTCGCTACGCCACTGGCCCCCTGTTAAGTCCGCTACTGACTCTGTCTGTTGTCATGGAAAAGAAGTCGTTTAGAAGTGTTTATGCATCCCCTTTCTACCATATTGTTTCCATATTTACTCTGTGTTTATCAGACATATAAATGAGGCATATAAGAATTATGAGTATACTTAATCGATGTGACAGAATAGGGGTTTTCATTCACGTACACAACTTCTTGGGTCGTACATCACAGGAGTCACATACTATCATATCTCGCATTAGGTCGCGCGTATCACCACATCTAAAGAGTTAACACATATCTGTATTTTCCTCAAAGATATTATCATTATCATTATTTTTTAGATTTGTCAAAATCACTCAAAGTTCATTTTTCATCTCATTTAATAAAATGCACACTATCATAATTATCATTCTTCTTAATTTACAAATGATTTCCAACGAAATTCGTGCGAGTAACAGTTTAAGGACTATCAGCAAGCTTACATACATGATTAATATGGTAAAGTTAATTTTCAGTTAATTGTTCTATGTAGGGTAATGTTTTCTGAAGGGCATTCGAGGTCATAGTTAGCACAAAAGTGTTAAAATATATTAGCTCTTTCAGCCTTTTTTTCTTTCCTTTGATTTGAACAGTTTCAAAAATAGAATGATAGTCTTATGTGTACAGATTGTGCCAACACTTAAGGAATTGTGATCACGCCCCTCGGGGTGGGGTTAGAGGGTAGAAGTGATTTTAAATAAATTTAAAGTAAATCCTGACTTATATGTTTCACATGTTTGAGAATGGCACATGCTCTCACTGATCCAAGTGTCAAAACATATAAACCAGGACACCTGAGTGATGCCCCTGGCTTTTACCCTACCCCTAATAACCCCTGTGTCGTAATATAAATTTATTGTGATTCACACCCTTGAACAATATATACACTTACTGGGTATGAAAAGACAAATGAGTGCATACAAGTGACTTTGACCCTGAGGTCCATCGGTGACTTAGCCCCTGGGTCATAACTTTGAAAATATTCAGATCCCCACTCTATAACCGCATATAAACTTACTGGGCACGTGTAGACAAATTAATACATGCCACTTACATTGGCCCCGGGGATCCATTCTTACTCCCCCCCCCCCCCCGCATCATAGCCCCTGGGTCATAAAATTTAAAACTATCCATATCCCCACGTTATAACCATATATGTGCTTATGTACTTGCTGTGGATGAAAAGACAAATGCACATACCCGACGGAGATTTTCCGCTCGGACAGTCCTTACTCTCAAGGACGGAACCGCGGTGGTTCAGTGGTTAGCGTGCTGGACTCACGGCCGAAAGGGTATGGATACGAATCCTACCATTGGACCAGCCAGGGTCAGCTACCGTGGTGTGTCCTTGGGCAAGGCACTTTACTCCAATTGCCTCGGCACTAAATACTATACTTGTGTTGCTGTGCAGTAAAGCATCAAACCAAACCAAAACCATGACCCTCAAGGATCTACCCAAGGGGCTCAAACTTCGGGGTGGAGGTCAAAACGGGTAAGCGTGGGAATACGTATTTTACAGAACCAGAATATTAATCTTAGAACATATTACAGCTTTTAAAAAAGATGTTTACAACAACCGTTAATTTAAATATTAAACTGGTCCTCGAATCGATTTCGATATGAAGTTGTAATTCATCTTTTTTGTCGGTTCTGCTAATAACGACTCTTTGTATACATTGTCAACGCAATTTTGAAAAATAATCACAAAATATATGATCATCACGAAGTTTCGTGGAGAAAATCTATTTCAGTTCGGACCGCTTCTATACATTTATCCAAAATCACAAAAAATGGCTCTACAGATCTTTGGGTCGGGGGCCTTAAAAACTGGTTTTAACGGCACTTTGAACACATTATTGGCTATATCATTACGAGGAAATGGGTGCTCAGTGCCTTTCCTAAGGACTCACTGAGGTAGCCGACGCGGTCTGGCCTTGGAGAATGTCGAACCCGCGAGCTTTGAATTACATGTCCAACGCTCTACGAACTGAGCTACAACGGATCAACTCTAAAAAAAACTCGCCCCATATCCATTAAAGAAATCATGAACCTTCAGTGTGTGTGTGTGTGTGTGTGTGTGTGTGTGTGTGTGTAACGAATATTAACTTATAATTTATCTGCAGTATATCAGAGTTAATACTCCACTTTCTGTGTTCGGGTTTCCATATATTTTTTTATATAATTATAAATATTATTCTGCCTCGAATTTCATATTAACAAAATCTTTCATCATACTATGGCAAACATTTGCACGCAATAACCGTATATATTCTTCGGTTTTGATCCCGTAAAATTAAGTTTTATAACATAACATCCACATTTATCTGATGGTAACTCCATGCTGGATGATAGATCCATCGCCGCCCACACTATTAAATAAAACATTTTGGCAAATAGTTACTAATGAAATCTTGCCTTATTATAATTCCACTCTTTTACTTAGAGAAAGATTGTTATGCAGGTCCTCTGACCTTATCAAAGTAGAAATACTGTATGTGATTGGTACAACGTTATTTTCTTTTTTACAGCAAACAAATTGTACTCAGAGTGGACACAGTGATTAGGTACTGAGATAAATTCTTATTGGTTGTGTCATCAACCAAATCATTTCAGAGAAAATGTACAAGAATAGAAAAGAAATATTGCTAATTTGGATGAAATTTTGAAATTGAATGTTTCACCAAATCACGCTAGAAATCGATCAAGATTATCATAAAAAAACAAAAATAGTGTGAAGATCACTTATTCTCATTCGAATTGATTTTTGGGATGATTTTCTTCTATATTATAAACCAGCTGTTATTCAACATATGGAAAAAAGTCTGTCAATTACTTTTCAATGACCTGATTAAACAATGCGGGCGGGTGGGGTGGGGGTTGTCCTAGAACAATTTGTAATACCAAATATATGCATCTTAATTTCAATTCCTTTCATATCATCAAAAAACATAATTTAAAAAAAATCCTAATATTCATTTAGAATTTTAATAATTTGATTTGTTGCAAGAGTCAAGAGATATTTTGTTTTAAATTTTTTTTTCGAAGGCCAGATTGTACCAAAACAATCTGCAGAGTAAAATTAGATTTGTAGTGGACCACAGAATCTAAGGAATCATGACTGACATCAGACTCTAATCAAATTACCATCTGAATCAAACACTCTTCTTCATCTTTAATGTCACATCTTCTTCACACTAATACATTCTGAAATATAAAAATAATTTATTTATCACTTTACTGAAAGGGATTTTTTCCCGCCAATTCTACCCCAAGAATATGTTATAGCAGTTGATATTGTCAGTATCGTTGTCATTATTGTTCTTGTCTTTGTCGTCGCTTTTGCTGTTAAGTGTTCAGCCTTCTACACAGCCTGGAAACTGTAACTTCCGTATAAACAGACAGACATATAGATAGATAGATGGTAGATAAGGAGGTAGATCGGAAGGTGCGTGGATATAGACAGATTGCTAGATAGATTACATCCACTTACTTCTCGCATGAAAGAAAGTTTGGATAAATAATGGTGGAAATATGTGTGATAGCAACAGAGAGTGGAGAGATATGCTGCTCCTCCTCGAAAACTCTCTCTCTCTTTCTCTCTCTCTCTCTCTCTCTCGATATATATATATATATATATATATATATATATATATATATATATATATATATATATAACGTTTTTTTTTCCATTTTCCAGGAGGAACAGCATTACTCTCTTAATAGATATCAGAGAGATAGACAGGCAGACAGACAGAGGGTGGGACGGATGGCTGAATTGCATGTTATTCTACGATCCACTTTGGGTGTCTGAATAGATAAACATTTTGAAGTAAATTGATATTCTTTATACATGTATATTGAAAAATTTATGGAATACATTCAGGCTTTATATCTTATTAATGAACAATATAACGAGATCTTTTACAGCTTATTTTACTTTATTTATTCGCTCCAATGGTTAAATCATAGCATGGAAAGCCCAATCATTTATTCTCTTCTATTCCTGCGCTAATTGACAATTTCATATGCCATTATAAATTAAACAACATATGGATACGGGCCGCCTAGGCATATTTTTCAAACGTACAGGGATTTTAAAGAGCATTTGGTCTGAACTATACAGGGGAAATAGGGATTTTATTAGGGAAATCATAAGACATATATGGATAATGATGTACTAAAATTACACATTTTTAAGTACTTAAACACACATTAGCAAATATTAATAACATAATGCATTGAAATAATAACGTTAGCATGTATAATGCATTACTGTTACTTCCTTACTCTATTGTATTGAGTATATCATCATGATGAATCGTTATATGTCCTTTGTTTCCTTTTTCTGCATTATGATTTGAAAAGAAAAAACATGGCATGGCATCATTACCCTACCGCTAGGACACTGAACTGTGATCTCTCTCTCTCTCTCTCTCTCTCTCTCTCTCTGGATCTATGATGGTAAAACTGACCGATTAATCGACCAACAGAGACACAGAGAGATGGACAAAAAAAAAATATGGTCAGTCCACCCCCCACCCCCCTCTCTCTCTCTCTCTCTCTCTCTCTCTCTCTCTCTCTCTCTCTCTCTCTCTCTCTGCAGAGTCGTTTAATTAGAGGATTCTAGCCTGAAAGTATAGAATAGCTCATCTCCCAGGGTGTGAAACAACCGGATTTTCTTCAGCTTTCTTCGCTGAATGCTAACTGCTGAGCACGCACAGCACTGCATCTATTGAACTGATGTGTTTTGTTAAAAAAAAAAAAAAAAAAAAACCTATAAAACTATACCCGCCAACGGATACAAGTTCTTTTTATTTATTGGTAGCTTGCGCCCTCTATTGCTACTTTTCTAAAGTACCAACTTTATTCTTGTTTTTATTTTTACTTGGGAGGAGTGTCATCTAGAAAATGTTGATATTAGTACTTTACTGGGGGAGAGGGAGGGGATGCTTGTTCTATTTGTCGGCAAATTTTAAACAAGTAGATAAACTTCACACACTCTATGCTTCACCGGTGGTGACGATTACAGTATTCAGTTTCTCCTCCAGACAGAGAGCAAGCGGCGGTAGCTGTGGGTGCTAGGGCGTTTGTTCCGCAATCGACGGCTATAGGCGAATCTTTTTTTTTTCTTTCTATGATCACACAGCCATCATGAACCTATTAAAATAATTATATAGCTTACCTCTCTTTACAAGATATGTCACTCTTATACCCCGTGCTGGTCTAATGTACTTAAACTTTCTCCAAAACATCAATGGGTTTGGACCTTGCTGTAATTGTATTGATATTTTAGTTTATTCTGATATCGTTGCTCCTTCATTGTGCACGTTTTATTTTTATTTTTTATATTTTATTTTTTAATACTGCAAAGCAACATAGGAATTGCAATTTTCTTGTGAGTAGTATATTCTGAATTTATAAAGGTTAGGCAGTTTAGGTCACATTAGGGAGTTCCCAATATTTATCATCCTGTAAGTGTTTATTAGAAGGTGATTTAACGACGTCAGTACTATGTCCCTAAATGGACAAGGAAGTGGTGGGGACTACGTTGTATTTTGAGAAGGTCCCCTCCGGGTCCCCCTCCCTCCCCCCAAAAAGATACACAATTTTGTACCACAGTAATTTTAAATCGTGAGCTTATTTATGTATGGAACAAGAAACTGGATACCAATATATCGACTATGAATCGAATTCAGATTGAAATTTGATAGTATGGAAAAAAGTTTAGTGCTACATGAATCAAAGTAAACCTCAACCAAGATGTCATCTACTTCTAGAGACTAGTCTGTGTGCACAGTTGTGTTTGTTATTCCCTTTGGATTTAATCATTGCAGGGGAAAAATCCAACTTTTTTAAGTTTCCAAATGTACTGGGGGGAGGGGGGGGAGGGAGGGGAGTAAATCCGCTTCAAAGTAAAAGAAAACATAAAATGTGGAGTGTCTGACTTTTTTATCTGAGAAGTTATACATATTTTCTTTCTTACTGATGGTTTCATCAACACTAACCGGAATATAATCGAACATTGTATCTTGTTACTTCTGAAATCATTATTAAATATAAATAAATAGGTCTTTTATTTACTTCGACTCATCGAAATTTAGTGAAACTTAGTGTACCTTGAGCATCCCTGTCATCATCGTTATCATGTGTGCGTACGTGCGTGTGTGTATTGATTATCTCGAAGTGGTGGATATTCACATCTTCATTCGACATCACACACTCTCGAGAAACTCCACATTGTATGGAAAGACAGTCTAAAAATGGCATTTTTCCTGATTGATTTGTTGAGTGAGTGAATAACCGGCTTCTGTTCTTTTTCAGTTACATTATACATGTACTTTATTTTTCCTACTGAAATTGTGATAAGATGAAATTAGATAATGAGTTAAAAAAATGAGTCAGAAATATTCGTTCTCAATAACTCGATTGAAAAAAACAATGCATGCAACAAACGAATGCTGCAAATGTATACAACCAAATCAAACTTTTTAATAAGTAGAGTTTAATTGTTCTACAAAATTTGACCATTGCATCAAATTTTGTCATAAATATAATGAAGAAATATGGACATCTCTATACTTATGATGATTTGAATATATTGTAATATTGTCTCTCTTTTCCATTGTAATCGTTTGGTGTCACGTGGCCATCAAAATACGACCTTGAGTGTGATACCCAACACACCTGCTAGGAATGATACATAATTGAAGCAGGTGCCATACCTCTTTCACAACCAGTTTTGGAGTTATAGGATAGTATTGGACCCCCCCCCCCCCCCCCCCCCCCCCAAAAAAAAAAAAAAATACTGACCTTTGATTTCGACATCAAAGCCAGGCCCTAATCGTGGTACGCAATACACCTTCTAATAATGATACGTAAGTTTACTAATGTTATATTAATGTATCTCATTCTAAATGCCATTATGAGCGCAAATTGGAAAAAGAAGGAGGGACGAGGAGACAAACCTGTAGACGAACGGACTGCAGAAACGCGAATATCATGTACCCCACTTTTCACAAAAATGACTAAGACAATTAGAGAATACATGTGTAAGGTAACAATAGTATGTACCCTAGAGACTTAATAAAAAATAAGAGAAAATCGGTATATCGAAGTTAGTAACAACGCCATGAAACCATGGTAAAATCCTTCACTTTCTTGTAAGAAAGATGCAATTATTTGACTATGGAAAATACCAAAATAAGAAAACGCTAAGAACCTACCTAAATCCCTGACTTAATCAAAGATTCAAGACAAACCGACAGACAAATAAACCAACCAGGATATATTCATATGATCGCATCTGTGTGTGGTTTGTCAGCCTATCAAATAAGGCAGATCTCCGATAATACTTACGACCCTAACGGGTAATGACGGAAGAATGGGAAAGGAAAAAAAAAATTTATTCAGAAGCAAAGACCTGCGCGTTTTGGCCAACAACACAAACTTTGCGAAAGAAGGATAGATAGATAGGTGGGTATGTAGGTAGGAGGGTGGGTAGGCGGTCGGACGGACTGATAGACAGATCATCTTCAGTCGCTGATCGGATGAACGTTTTTAACAGGATACTCATGAAAAAAATATCAAAGGTCTTAGATCGTCAGAGTTTGAACACTTTACCACTTATCTTTACATTTTTAGAACTTACCTTTTAATCGGCACAATATAGTCAGTGTTGTCCTGACGTGCCGTTAAACATACATACAACCTGAGGACGAAAGAAAAAAAAAAAAATAATAATAATTGTTGAGGGCTTGTTAGTCCACAATTTTTTTTGATCATTTACTTTTTTGAACAAGTTCTGTAAATCACAATATTTTAGCGTCATTACATTTTTAGTGAGTCTTCAATTTTAGCATACTAGCGACATCAAGTTCTAGCAAATTACCCGATGGGCAAAAATAAAAATTTTAGGGGGTGGAGGTTTTAAGTGTGTTAATTAAAATAATTAAAAGCAGCATGTTATGACATGTTGAGTATGTCATGCCGTTTGTTGTTGGTTGTTTGTTTTTGTTTGTTTTGTTTTTGTTGGGGGGGGGGGGGGTATTTTTTTTTTTTTTTTTTTTTTGCTTTTATTCTTTTTTCACTTATGTGGAATTGTGTGACTCATGTATGTGAAAAGAATTTTGCATATGCAAAATAATTTTACATATGTGAAATAAATAATTTATTTCACATATATAAAAAGGAATTTCACATATGAAAATAATAATTTTACATATGTGAAAAAGAATTTCATATATGTACAAAATATTTTTTCACATACGTACAATTCTTTTTCACAGATGTGAAATTCTTTTTTTAATATATACCTTAAGTAAATGATTTATGTTACATAAATAAAAAAAAATATTGCATTTGTCAAAGAGATATCCAAACATGAAAGGACATTATTTCGCATATGTACAAATCTTATTTACAGCTGCGAAATAGTTGATATATGTGAAATAGAATTTTTCATATTGAAATACTTCTTAACATATGTGAAATTCTTTTTGCATATGTGAAACAGTTTGACTTTATTTCAAACAATGTAAAAAAAAAAAAATTATGAAAAAAGTATTTCACATATGTGAAATAATTTATTTTATACACGTAAACAAGAATGTAAAATATGTATAAAAAAAAAAGAACTTTACGTATGAATAAAAAGGCTTTATTTCACTTTCGTGAAATATTGTACATATGTGAAATTATTTTTCAGAGATGTGAAAACAAATTATACATATGTGAAATAAATTATTTAGTTTACATAAGTAATAAAGAATTTAACATATGAGAAAATAGTTATAAATGTGTGAAAAAAGAATTTCAAGTATGTTAAAAATAAGCCTTTATTTTACATACGTAATTTTTTCATATATGTAGAATGTTTTTTTCATATATGTAGAATGTTTTTTTCATATATGTAGAATGTTTTTTTCACATATGTGAAATGCTATTTCAATTTGTGAAATAGTATATTTAAATAGTGTTTCACATATGCGAAAATAGAAATTTATGTTAAAACGGATTGTCATCGCTGTTTTATGGCGTTTGCGAAATGATGGCTACCAATTTCTATGTCCGATACAAACTTTCAGAACTGCGTATACGGTGTAGTTTGAGTCAGACATAAGCTGTCATCATATACAAGTCTAGATCGATACAATTTTAGCGAAAATAAGTTTGTTCGCTCATATTTTGTGATTGACAGTAGATAAACTGCATACATTCTGTACACCATCTGTTGTCATGTTTTACAATATGAAGTTTCTCATCCAGTCAGAAAACAAGAGGCGGTAGGTTTGTGGCATAAGACGTATATTAAAAAGTTTTCAATTAACAGCAACAAAGAAAGTCGTTGGAGGATGCGTTTGAGCAGGGTTCGAATCCACACAAAGAAAATTAAATTGTGTTTCAGATGACCCAGACACCATGAAACCATCCAAAAGTGTGTACGATAAAAAAAAAAAAAAAAAAAAAAAAAACGCGGAGATCTCGTTGCGGCTGCATGTTGAACATTTATTATAATTTTTTTTTTGGGGGGGGGGGCGGGGGGTGGGGTGGGGGGTGGGGTTGGGTTGTGATGATGGGGTTAAAAAATGAAGCAAAGTCAATTGTTCATTCAGCGATTGAAACTGCATCCTGGATAATTAAACGGTTTGGGGAATGTCTTTTTGTTTAATAAACCTCCGTTAAGGACACCCCCTTTTCATCCTTTTTTTTTCTTTCTTTCCACATCAATAAATTATAATGATCTTAGTTATTATTTCCGCGCTGTCAAAGAATCACAGGGTTATTGTGATACTGTCCGTCCGCCCTTACGTTGGTACGCACATGTGTAATATTTTATAACTACACACTACATCGTTAAAACTAAACGCATGAAACTCAAAGGGAGGGGGTAGGTGGAGGGGTATAGTACAGTCGATTCTAATTGTGCTAATACGTTTGGAATTTTTATTTTCTTCATTAGGGTAGGGCGAGGAGGAAGGAGTGATTTTTAAAAATTTGAAATAACTGCTGTTTTGCGCATTGGCATTTATGATAAATTACCAATGTATCAACACATGTCAGACTGGAACCCTCGTGTTATGGCTCAGGGTCTTGTCATATCCACCAGCGACTTAGCCCCTGGGTTATAGCATAGTTATCAAATATTGAGATCTCCACCCTAAACCTATATACACACTTCCTGGGCATGGGAAAAACAGATGTATTCGTGCAACTGATTTTGACCCTGTGGTTGATCTTAGCTCACACACACACACGCACAGTACTGCTGGTATATCATACTGTGATTCGCCCATAACATGTACATATATATAGAATT
The DNA here is from genome assembly GCA_029931535.1 of Margaritifera margaritifera. Classification (NCBI taxonomy): domain Eukaryota; kingdom Metazoa; phylum Mollusca; class Bivalvia; order Unionida; family Margaritiferidae; genus Margaritifera; species Margaritifera margaritifera. Next base: position 515,072 of record JAQPZY010001389.1, on the reverse strand, counting down.
ATGGTTTCGGCAGTAGACTATTGCTTCTATGCTCTCTGGATCAGTGATGAATTCCCACTTATTTATCATTATGAAAATAAAAAAATAACAAGAACAAATATTAATAATCCCCATTTTCTTAAAGAATTAAACATGGTACACCATCTCATCGAAACCCCTCTGTTTTTTTTCTCTCTCTCTCTCTCTCACACACACACACACATACACACGCCATAATGGACAAAAATACGTGAGAATCCGTGGAGTGAGATAGAAAAAAGAATTTGAGCGAGATGAAAACATTTGCACTTGAACTTACACCAAGTAACGTAAGAGGAACCCTAGTATTACAGCCAGCCTCCCCCCCCCCCCATCTCTCTCTCTCTCTCATGGTTGGTCAGCCAGCATGTCAGTTTTACCTCAGTGGATCCGTCTCTCTCTCTCTCTCTCTCTCTCTCTCTGGACCATCGTCGCTCGCTATAATTCCTTGGTTAAGCGGCACACATATACTCAAATCTATTTTATACTTTGTTTTATTTTTGTTCTTAAAACTTATATTAAGTTTCAAAAACTGAACATTTTTAAATATTAAAATGTCTGAAGGTCCCTCTCCCTCTCTCTAAAGCTTCAGTTTTACCTCAGTGGATCCATCTCTCTCTGTCTCTCTCTCTCGCTCTCTCTGGACCATCTTCGCACGCTACGGGCGAAAATGCGTGAAAAATGAGCGTAGCGAATTACCTATTGTTGGTTCGTCATTTCGCTTATCCTATTCCCCGTCGTTTCAGTCTTCTCGCCGGTTGGTTGGTTATTATGGGTTTAACGCCATTTTTTCAGCACATAATAGGATATACATGGCGGCCAGTATATTTCGTGGAGGAAGAACCCGAGAAAACCCCGAGAAGAACCACCAACCCACGGGAAGCTACTGGCAAGCTTTCTCACATACCCACGTTGGCCGAGCCCGAGATTGGAACCCACATGGACAGCGGTGAGATGTCAGTGATCTGTAAAGGCGAGCGCCTTAGACCACTCGGCCACCAGGGCAGTGTTAACAAAATCCCCGATAGCCCGACGCCCCTCTAATTTCAGATCGGGACCCTCCTATATTTTAAGTGAAAAGCCCGTCGGGCTTGTCGAACAAAAAAATCTAAAATTGCCTGAGAAAACTTCAATCTCGCTAACTAAATGCAGACTTTTATTTTAATGTTGTTGAAAAACCAGTCCCACCATTATAAATATGTATCCCCATGTGGGCCCCTTAGTCATTTGAAGATTGTCTACTGATCCTAATTCTATAGAAAGCTGTAAACTTCGTGTACAACGCGAGGCATGTGACCTTGAATCGGGAATAGATCGCACGGGGTCACATGTAGCTATAATAAGTGCTCAGTTGGCTTCAAGGAATAAACCGAGCTGACCCTTGCTCACGCTTCTCGTTCCATTCTAAATCGCACATCACATTCGGTCTTCAAAAGTATTTACTTGGGCCAGTTACTATCTAGCTGAGGATTATTTAATCCCTTTATACCTTACAAAATTTAAAATCAAGCCTTGTTCCGTCTGCACAAACTTTTTAAATTTGGAAAAATAAAGTTGTTAACGGCGAGTGCATCGTTCGTTATTTGAATTATAGTCGTATATCGCCTATTGGCATTCACGACTCGTTAAATTGTGCGCTTTTGCGCACTACTTAATTTTTGCGGTTTCCCGCAAGTTTCTCAATTAAATCATGCCTCCAAAGCAAGCAGCAGGAAGAAGGGCACCAAGCCGGCCGACACCCCGTCATTCGCCTGGGGGGGGGGGGGGGAGGGAAGCCCACGGCACCCACACCCACAAAGTCGCCTGTCAATCGCTCCACAATCACCCCTCCAGACCTCCGTCCGCCTGCTTCCGTCTTCCATCTGTTACCTTTTTTTTTTTTTTTTTTCCTTTTGTCAATTGTGTGCCCGGTTGTCTAATTTTCGTGGGGGGTCCCTATCCTATCGCTGAAAAATGCGGCAGTCGCATTCCCGTTTCAAATAACCCTGAGTTGTGAATTTTGCTATCAGGTGTTTTTATTTTTCTGATTTTGTGTACTGAGCGTACTTATCATTTTCCGAAAAAGTGCTAAAGAAAAAGTTTGGCTCGTAGTGGCCGTGCAATTTTTGTGTTCTTAATCCGGGTTTCGCGGCGCCGTTAGTTTTTTGTTAGCAGCATGCCAATCGGGTTCCTTTTCAGGGCCATATAGTTATTTCCGAAAGAGGCTTTCGTGGGTCAAAAATGAAAGCCTTCTGATATACTGGAGTGGGTGTGTGCTATAGTGTGTTTTTGTGTGATCTTACGATGTGTGTGATGTGCTATCAGTGTCGGGATGGGTGGGTGGTTTTGCTAGATGTAGGTTATACTTTCTAGTTTTTTTTTGTTTTTTTTGTGCGACATTGCTATATGTGTGTTGTATGCTATCAATGTCTGGTTGGGGTGGGGGCTTTCGCTAGATGTATGTGATACTTTCTAGGATTTTGATTGTGGGAGGACGGTTTGATTTGGCTAGGAGTATGTTATACTTCCTGGCTAGGTACAGGGGTTTGGGCTTTGGGTTATTATTTGGGGGTTGCAATTTTGGTTTCTCTCTTTTAGTCCTAAGAAGAACTTTTTCTTGTTGTTCTCCTTGTGGGTTGTTCTTCCTGTATCTCTCTCCCCCCCCCACCCCCTTTGTCATTGCCTTTGCGTCCCCTTTCCCTCTGCCAGCAGTCTTCTTTCCTGTATCTTCTTTATTACTGCCATGGTGTTGCCCGTCCGTTCTTATGGTGTACCTTTTTGCGTCCGTCCTCTTTATTATCCCGCCTTCTGGGATCGCTCTCTCCCGTTGTTTCCACCCCTTTTGGTGTTCCCGTTTTTTGTTGTTAGTTTGCCCCACTCTATTTTGCTCATTTGATTAATTTAAAAAAATTTAAAAAATTAAAAAATTAAAAAAAAAAAAATTTCAAAAGGAATATTTCTCACATTGCCTTTATTTCTCTTTCCTTTTTTGAAATAAATCCAAAAGTATGTTTTGAAATTTTCTGTGATTAATATTTTAAAAATTTATTGTATATATTTTGAATTTTATACATTGTTCTTCGGATTGTAGTTTTGCATCTTTTGCAATATTAATTATTGTGTATATTTTTTTTATGGTCTGAAGGGTTCTTTTTAAGTTATTTTGTTCTGTTTTACACTTTTCAGGGATAGAGGGTCCAGCTCCGTAAAGGTACTCCCTTTAAGAGGGAATATGTCCTTCTCCTCCATCCCGCTAGTGTTTTATTATGTAAAAAAAAAAAGGAAACTATGTTTAGTGGGGCTACTTCTTGACTTTTTGTGCGCCTTAGTGCAGTTAGGTTTTGTGTGGGCGGGGGATGTTATTTCTTTCTGCGTGGATTTGTTTGTTTAGTTTTCCTTGACTAGTCCTGTTTGTCTTTTTGTACAGAATTTGTTGATATATTTGAGTTTTTTTTATCTTTTCTTTTGATTTGCTTGCACATGTAGAGTCTGTACTATTTGGATGCTGTTGTTTTTTTGTTTTTTGGTGCGCACGGTGATTTTGTTTTGCCTGACATTTGAATTGGTTTTGTTAATGTAAGGATTTCACCCTGATATGCCTGTATTATCCAGGTGTCAGTGCTTTTATTGGCAGAAAATCTCGCAGTGATCTCAGCATGCTTGAGATATGTAAGGGTTCTGCCCAGGCGATGCTAGTATGATTCCTAGCGCCTGTTTGTAAGCTGGTGTAAAATCTCACAAATCACGTTGGTTCAAATGTGCAGACAATTATTAATAATTCATACACTTTTTGTAAATCGGGGATTTTGGTGGTTCTATAACATGTTGTGCATCCTGGTCCCCCCCCCCCCCTTCCGCCCTGCTAATTGGGGTTACACTCATTGGTAATGGTTATCTGTTCGTGCATGGGTACGGTCATACGGTCATCATCCGGTCATAAAAATCGTCTGTGCAACGGTTCCTATTGATGTTTATCTCAGGGTCCGATTCTGGGGCCGTGAGGATGGAGTTTTGAGTGGACGTCATGGGGTTTGGATTGGGCTCCCTGGTTTCTGTTTCTTTCATGTCCGTGATGTCTAGACTAGAGTTGGGTAATGACCCCTTGATTGCGACTGACACCCTCGGCTCTGAGTAGTATATGTTGGATTTGATTTCATTAAATTTTAATTTGTATTCCCTAACTGTGCTATTTTCTTGCCTCTTATTTATTTTCCTATGTGGGTTGGTGGTGTAGCTTGCTTGATATCTCTGTTGATTTATTTTCTGTGGACCCTTTATGATTGCTGCACTTTGATTTTGTTCCTTTCCTACTGGTTTGTTTTTGTTTGGTTTATATAACGTAGTGTGGTAATTGTGAGTGGATATTTGCTTGCACATGTCTAGTCTGTACTATTTAGATGCCCCTTTTTCTCTTTTTTCCTTCTTCCTCTTTTTCTCCTTCTTTAAATTAAACAATGGTACGCTCGGTGATTTTGTTTTGCCCGACTTTTGAAATTTTTGTTGCTAATGTAACGATTTCACCCTGTTGCCCGTATTATCCAGGCGTCAGTGCTTTTATTGGCAGAAAATCTCGCAGTGATCTCAGCGTGCTTGAGATATGTAAGGATTCTGCCCAGGCGATGCTAGTATGATTCCTAGCGCCTGTTTGTAAGCTGGTGTAAAATCTCACAAAACACGTTGGTTCAAATGTGCAGGCACTTACTAATAATCCCCTCCCCCCTTTTTCCTCATCTTCCCCTCTTTGTATTTTATATTTGCCCTCTTTTCCCTATATTATTGATGTATGTTATTATGTTATTGTAGGTAGTCCGTATATTTCTGTTTTTGTTTTGAAATAATTCCGGATAAGTACTTTTTCCCCCAATTAGGTTTTGTCGATTTTGCAGTTCCGATCTTTCTTGATTGTAGTTGGTGCATGTATTTATCACGTGATCTAGTGTTTCCGGGGATGTGCAGTGGGGGCAGTTTGTACTTGTTTTTTTTTATGTATTTTCCTGCGCATCCTGCCAATAGTGTTTTGCCTGTTTGTATTCTGTTTATAATAGTTAGATCGTATGGATTTTTGAATTTAGGGTACTTTATGTTTCGATTTATCTTTTTTTTAATTTGATATAGTGTTCTTCCCTTTGTTGATTTGTCCCACGATTCCTGCCATTTTGCGTTGATTTTTTTGCGAATGATGCTGTTTATTTCCGTTGTACTATATTCGATGTGTTTGCGCGTTGGGTCATTGATGTTATTTTTCGCCTCTATGTCTGCTTGTTCGTTGCCCGGAATTAGGATGTGTGAGGGGACCCATACGAACTCGACTATTTTATTATTTTGCTCTATTTGTTTGAGTATGTATCTGGCGTGTTTTACCATATTGGGTCTACTTTTTGACCGGTCAGTTGCCAATGATTGCAGGGCACTGTACGAATCGCTTAGGATTACCGCTTTATTTATGGGGTATGTTTTGATGAATTTGAGGGCAGCTATTAACGCCATGAATTCTACCGTGTATATTGCGCAATCGTTTGGTAGTCTTGTTCCGAATGATATATTTAACTGAGGAATGACTACTCCTGCCGCTGTTTTATTTGGGTTTTTTGTTTTAGATCCGTCCGTATATATTTGTGTGAATTCCTGATATTTGTTTTCGATGTAGCAGAGTATTGTGGCTCTTATTCCTATCGGGTCTATTTCTTTGGTCACTATTTTCTTCAGGCTGAAGTCAACTTGGGGGGTAGGACATGTCCATGGTGGGTCTGGGTAATATTTTTTTTTTCTGGGGTGATGTCTCGTATTTTTAGTGCCATCTTTAACTCTGCTATGGTTTTGCCGGTCGGTACTTTTTTTTCATTCTTTTGCTATAGGGCCTATCACATTTTTTTAGTGCCTGCATTGTTAGGTGATTGGTACCGTGTATTGATATTCGGGTTAAGTACCTGAGCATCATTTCCTTACGTCTGAGGTGTAGCGGGGGTTCTCCTGTCAGTACTAGGATTTCGTCAATGGACGTGCTTTTTAGTACTCCTCTACACGCCCGAAGTGCCTTTGACTGAATTGTGTCTAATTGGGCCAGTAATGCGTCACTTGCGGACCCGTAGACTTGGCAGCCATAGTCAATTTTGGCTCGTATTAGGGCCCTATAGAGTGTTACTAGCGTTTTTTGGTCGGCTCCCCAGTTTGCTCCCCTAAGGTTGCGAATTAGGTTTATATCTTGGTTACATCTTTTTATGAGTTATTTGATGTGGGTTTTCCAGGTGAGTTCTTCATCTAATATCATACCTAGTAATGTAACCTGTTTTTCGAATTTAATTTGTATCCCATTAAGGAAGAGTTTTGGGTGGGGTGGGTGGTTTCGACCTCTTGTGCGGAATACCACTCCTGTTGTTTTTTGTGGTGAGAGTTTAAATCCCCATTTGTCAGCCCATTCCCCTATTTTGTTTAATCCTATTTGAATTTTTTTAATTATTGCCTGGTTTTTGGGGTTTCCTGCTTTCCATATTCCACTGTCGTCTGCAAATTGTGACAGATCGAGTTCTTTTGGTTCAACAGATTTTTCCAAGTCGTTTATCATTATGTTGAATAGTGTCGGGCTGATGACACTACCTTGGGGTGTTCCATTTTCAAGCACGTATTGTTATGAATATTCTTTTCCGACTCGGACTTGGATCTTCCTATCAGCTAGGAAATTAGCTATCCATTTGTACATATTGCCAGTTATGTTATACTGTTTGAGTTTGTAAATCAGCCCTTTTGTCCACATCAGGTCATATGCTTTCTCTAGGTCTAGAAATATTGCTGTGACATATCTTGATTGTTTTTTTTTTATGTGCGAAGGCTAGTTTAATGGCGGATTCCAGTCGAATTAGTTGGTCTATTGTGCAGCGGTTGTTGCGGAACCCGCTTTGTGTATGTGATATTAATCCTTTGCTTTCTAGAAAGTATTTTAGCCTATTGTTTATCATCGTTTCCATTAGTTTACACAGGTTATTTGTTAATGATATCGGCCTATAGGATTTTACGTCGTTGTTTGCTTTTCCAGGTTTAAGGATTGGAATGACTACCGCTTTTTTCCATCTTGTTGGGATTTTTCCTATGTCCCAAATTTTGTTAAGCAATTCAAGTACCGCCGTTACGAGATTATTTGGGAAATTTTTATAAATTTCATATCCGATGGTATCTTCTCCTGGGGATGTGGTTTTTTTCCCCTGTAGGGCCTTGGTCCATTCTGCTTTTACAAATGGTATATTGTGGCGTAGGGGTGGTGGTGGTTGTCGTTATCGTTATCTAGAGGATGATCGACCTCGGTGTTATTGCCCGGATCGAGTAAAGAATAATATAAATTGTGAAACTTATAGATGGAATGAATAGAGATCTGAGCAGATATATAGAACAGACTAAAACGAGCCCCCGTATATGAAATATAACAATTTAATCAATTACATAAACAACTGTGATAATGCATTACATTAGGAAGATACACTTCTTTTTGAAATAAATCATTCACCGAATTTTAAACACAAATATACTTATATAAATAGCCGACCTGTTTAAATGATAGAATTAATTCATCATAGAATCGAGTGAACAATCGAAGTCATTGCTTTGTACAGCTTCATAACCTGGTTATCTCCTGTTCACTGCAGTTTCACCGTGCTGTTCAATTTGTTCCTTCGCTTTTCTTCTCACTCTCACTATTTCGCCTCTGTCGGCCCTCAAACTTTGTGTGGGTAGGTGGATACGTAGTTATGTAGATACGTAGGTACGTGGATACGTCAGTGGATTACGTCAGTGGAGCTATTTCCCCTTTCAAAATAAACAGAGAAGCAACCTAAATCTTCTGTCAGATATCCTACTGGGAATAGATCATTACTCCACTCTCGTTATGTCAGATAGCATCCTATCGGAAGTCAAACAGATACCAAAGGCTATCTGGTCAAGCCAAACACGGCAGGGCATAAACAAACAAACCCAGTTTCATAAGATTAATGTATTTCCTAACGGCTATTTCATCGCTGACTCACATTAACATCACACGAGACATAATAGTTCCGTTCTCGATTATACAAATGAATGAATGAAATTCATTACATGACTTAACTACGTTAATTTCAGCGAATACACACATTCAAGTCTTTAGCGTCCATGAAATCTCACTTCATGGCTTAACAACGTTAATCTCAGTCGATACGCACTTAAGTTTTTATCATACATGAAATCATCTAAGATCGGTGAATTCACACGGATTCTCATACTCATATCAACTAAAGTAATGCATGAAATTCTTAAAATACATGACTCCTATAACACTCAAGACAACAAATTCAAACAATCTGTCAAACTTATATATAAGATCATTAAACGAATTCAGATAATGAACTCAAACACAGTTATACTCATATCAAGAAAATTGATCTACAAATTTATGCAAATAAATTCATGCAAATATAAGTAAATAAATTCAAGCAAATAATTATATTGGTATCAACGAATTACATGAGATTGACGCAAATACCTTGTGCTTTCAAGCCTTGCTCGCTTCTACGGCCAGAATTGTGTCCGTCAACTTTCCAGACATCCAGTCCCTTGGATAATTGTTTTACGAGATAATTTCTTGCAAATTCAATCTCGGAATCCCTTATACTCTCACGGAAAAAACGTAGACTGGCTAAATTTTTCGATGTGGCATATTAAAACTATGAAATTTCGTGTGGGAAACACGCCCCTTATTTAGCGTAGCCAATCAGGATTAAATATATCTACCGCTTTTTTTATAAATAGGCGCCAAAATTTGCGGTCATCCTGACCCTCTAGATTTCCAAATAACTGATTCTGTACAATCTCAATTCTGACATTTTCGATACAAAGATTGAGTCAACCTTTTCCCTTCCAGTTTCTCTGACTATTAAATAAACGAATGCTTAATTAAAAATCGGTTCCTCTCACAACACAGACCGCAGCATAGCGATTCAATACGCACCCTGTCCTCATAAATCTAATTAATTGTTCTCAGTCCAAGTTAATGTTCTCTTTATAGATCGACAGAAATTTGCACCCTTACATATATTTAGGGGGTTGGTATTCTCTGTATCCCCGTCGTTACTAAGGTTATGTTGGTTTTTAAATTCGATTTTATGTTTTTTAAAGTTTTCGCTCAGGTTGTCATTGCTACTTATGTTGGAAAAAAATGTGCGAATGTCTCTGCTTTACTTTTATTGTTATTCCCGGGTATGTTAGGGGTAAATGATTTGTTTTTTCCTCTCATTTTTTTTTATCTGTTGCCATACTTGTTTTGATTTCGTGCGAATATCTAATTTGGAGCAGTAGTCCCTCCAGGATTCTTGTTTTGCTGTAAAGATGATGTTTTTATCGGTTTTTGCCTTTTCTTTATAATCTGCGAAATCCATGGCTGATTTTGTTCTTCTGAATTTGTTCAGGGCTTTTTTTTTTGTCCTTGATCGCTATCTGGCAGTCTTTATTCCACCATGGGATTTTAGGTTTATTTGTATTGCTTTGTGTTATGGGTATTGTGGCGGTTGCTATTGTTTTAATTATTTCAATCAGGTTATCATTGAAGGTGTCTATATCCGGTTTATATATATCGGTGAGATTGATTGTTTTCCCTATTTGTTTGAATTTTTCCCAATTAGCTTAGTCGTATTTCCATCTTGGCGTTGGTGTCGTGTCTATTTGGAGAATTTTTATTTGTATTTCAATTTTTATGGGAAAGTGGTCACTTCCTAGTGTGTCTGTGTTGTCGACTTGCCACTCGGCTATTTCTGCTATTTTCGGCGTGCATAGTGTGAGGTCTATAGCGGTGGTGTGGCCTGTTATTGGGTCAATTCGGGTATCGGAGCCATTATTTAGGATAACCAGGTTACATTTTTTGGCCCATTTTTCTACCATGTTGCCTCTATTGTTGGTCTTCTTGCTTCCCCATATTTCATTGTGGGCATTAAAGTCCCCACATATTATAGTCCATGCACCTAAATCTGTTGTTAGTTTGTTTATTTCTTCTAGAGTGAAGTTGTTTTTCTCGCTCGTTTCATATAGGTTAACAATAATCATTTGGTGATTCTGGACTTGTGTTTTTATCGCTTGGATTTCCAGATCACAGTGTAGTCCTAGTTCGGGTATTGTGTATTTTTCTGTTGTGATGTTATTTTTAACATATATCGCTAAACCCCCGTGTTTAGCGGTTGGGGAGCGATGTTGTTGGTATTTTGTGTCGTACCCTACTATTTTAGGAATGATTGTACTGTTGTTATTCAGGTGTGTTTCCTGAATACAGATTATATCCGGTTGTCTGGCAGATGCTTTAATTTTTATATTTAACTGGTCTGCGTTGGCTCTTAAGCCGCGCGCGTTCCACTGCCAGATCACCATTTCATCTTGATTTGCCATATTTGTTATTATACTTTTTATCTTTCTTATTTCCTATCGGGCCATGAATTGTTGTCCGGGGAGTTTATTAAGTAGTTTATTTTCTGGTCCTGAGTTTCGCTTGGTTGTATTTTAGTCCCATTGTGATCATTAGTTCTATTGTTTGTGCTTCCCTTATGGCTCTGGGGCAGTCTGGATTATTTGGTTTATGATTTCCATTACAGTTTGCGCAGCGCTGTGTTTTGTCATGGCATGGTTTAGTTAGCGTGTGGTTTAGGCCACATTGGTTGCACCTACTGTCATTTCTACATCGTTTAGTGTAATGACTCCAAGCCTTGCATTTGCTGCAGAATCGGGGAGAGTTACGGAATTCATATATCCACAGGTGTTTCGCCCTTTCGTGTGTCTGTATTGTTTTAGGCTTTGTTCCCTCAAAAAACAGTACCACGGCGGTGCTGTCTTTCCCTTCTTTGTTTTTTAGCCGTGCGGCCTTTACTAAGTTTATGTTTTGGTTATAATCCGTTATTTGCTTGATGTTTGCTGTCTTGTTTAAGTATACGACTACTTTATTGTGGGGTTTTGGTAGTGGTGGAGTACGGTTTGTTTGTTCCCTGTGGTGTTTTGTTATCTTGACTGCGTATGTACCAATTTGTTCCATCTCCAGGAATTGTGCTACCTGTCTCGCTGTCTGGCACTTCATGACGATGATGTTTGACTGCGTGTATTTTATGGAGAAGTGTCCTTGATTTGTTTTCTGTAGCTCGCGCATAACACTTCTCGCGTCTAGTCTGGTTATGGGTTGTTGTATGCCCTTTATGAAGAGGGTAAAATTTATGGGGTGTTGATTATACCCATTCCTACTTTGCCCGCGAGAGCAATTTTTAACTTAAATTATAGACGTGTGCGACGAATTTCGTCATGTACGTCTTGTTAATATGCCCACGGCGCACTATTTACTTGCTCACCAAACTGTGTTATTACTAACACATTGGTGTACAAAGTGTGCGAAACACACTTTGTGAATTTGTTACACCCCTCCATCGCTGCATGGTTTCCCCAAGACTGGGGTTCATTGAAGGCGCGATACGTTTAGGAGGGTGTGTAACCATTTACTTTCCACCTGTACATAGGATTAGAACCTCAATGTTAACAGGTTTAAATGCAATGCATGCACAGCATGTAATGTCAGGAACGTGGCAGGTGGCTTGGGCCCGGCAAGGGAGACACGAAGCGGAACGGAAGAAACGCCAGGATCGTAAGAGGTCAAATTCTGCCCAGTTAACTAAGTCGGGCTGTCCCTAATACCAATAAAGTGTTAGCCACTTGTTCAATTATGACAATACTTCAAGTAACAAAGAATTTTTTTATTTAACGCGCTTAGTCCTGATTTGTAAAAATTTTGTGTACAAAGTGTACATGTTATTTTCCAAAAACAATACCAATCTTTGAGTAAAAATTACTCGTATCAGTTTCGTATCACGCACACTACAATTTTGAGTTATAATTTTTAGACGGTGGTTCGAAATTGATCAAATTTGTGTTTTAATAGAGTATAATCAAAAGGGGTTTTCGAAAAATGCCAAATTGAAAACCCCCGCGAGAGCAATGTTAAAGAAATGCTATTTATAGTACAAACACAGCCTAATAAACGTCCTAAGGTGCACGTGTGCGACGCGGATCCTCGCGCAGGTAAAACTAAAAGTTGGTACATTTATACTTTATAAAACGTGCACAATACTATCCGCTATAATCAGTAAAATTAAAATAAAGGCTACGAAACTACAGTTAAGAAAATTTCAGAATCATAAAAATGTAATGTAAGTAGAATATGGACTTTATCATTTCTTTGTTAATTATATGCCACACATTTCCAAAATAATGCAGTCTGAATAAAAATGGCAGTATAATATTTTTGCAAAAATCATAATTAAGTACATTTAAAATAGTAAATAATTTAGACATTATTATTATTATAGAAGACAAAAAAAAAAAAAAAAAAAACCCAAACAAAAATAAATACACATGCATGAAGAATAAGCAATAATTAAAATAATAATTAGCTACGAAACTACAGTTAAGAAAATTTCAGAATCATAAAAATGTAATGTAAGTAGAATATGGACTTTATCATTTCTTTGTTAATTATATGCCACACATTTCCAAAATAATGCAGTCCGAATAAAAATGGCAGTATAATATTTTTGCAAAAATCATAATTAAGTACATTTAAAATAGTAAATAATTTAGACATTATTATTATTATAGAAGACAAAAAAAAAAAAAAAACCCAAACAAAAATAAATACACATGCATGAAGAATAAGCAATAATTAAAATAATAATTAATTATAATGTCTACATTACATGTTCTTTATAAATGTTACTCAAATCGTTGGCATGCTAAATGCCATGTAAATATGAATTAAATATGATGGTACAGTGAAGACCGATTTGGTCGATATAGTTGATTTAAAGGCTGCAGATGCTAAGGATGTTTAAAGAACAGCAATTGCAACGTGCAACCTCGCGTGAAAAATAATAGTAAAAAATAGGGCCCTTTTGGGCACATGTTATTGGACTCAGGGCTTGTGGATTTAGAGTCAGGGCTTGTGAATTTTTTCAAGGCACCGGGGCCCCTTTCTCGACGGTTTTTGAACGGCCGCGGTTTACTGTCCGAGAAGCTTGCCATGCGATGTTTGTAGTGCTTTACTTTCTTCATTTAAACCAACTTTCATGTTTAAGTCATAAGTGTGCCTTTTATTTATTTAATCAATATATATGAAAATAGAAACTTTAAAAAAAAAAAAAGAAAAGAAAAACAACAAACAAGAAAGAAAAAAAAAAAAAAAATTATCAGTTTCCAAAGAGGGTTGTGAATAGCTACTAAAGCTGCAGAACTACATTTTGTAGCGAACACTCTGGGCAGTGGTGTGATGAGTTCACTCCCTCCGTCAGTACAAAGTTTCCCGCAGTCAGTCTTAACTCTGTTGGAAACGCAAGTAGTTGTATTTGTATGTGGCAAGCCTCGTTTCCTTTTAAGAAAAAACTTATACTCCTCGGGGTATATCCAAAATACAGCGTACATACTATGTATAATGGACACGAAAAGACGCAGCCATACATGCCACTCGCAACGAGCAACTCAACTTTGCCGCTAGGGCTTGATCATAGGGACATAGATTGGGGGAGGGGCAGTGGTGTACTGGCCATTGGGCATACCGGGACAAATCTCGGTGGGCCGCCGCATCGGTGGGCCGGTGGGCCGTCAAAAAAATCCGTTTTTACCGGTGTTTTACTGGTGTGAGCAAAACCCCGGGCCTGTCCCGGCAGATAAGTCCAGGGCCGAGTTGCTTACCCAGTACACCCCTGGGGAGGGGGCGGGGCAGGTAGTGCTGGAATATGTGTTTTACAAACACTGTAATTAAACTAATATTTAATATCTATGAATGACTTCAGGTCTACGGAGGGGCATTTGCTGCTTAAGCACATAACATATAATAATCCGCTGACGGGAACACCCAGTATAGTTAGTGAGAAAATTACTGCAGACTTTTTGTATTCGAAAGAAAAGTATATATATATATATATATATATATATATATATTCAGAGCCTTTCCATGCAATAGGATGTTATATGTTTCATCTCCAGATGATGATAATAATGATGATAACGATAATAATATAGCCAAATCGAGGAAAAGGATAGATTACATTTTTCATGTATTCGGTTTTATTCTTTGATTTATTGCATTTATACCTTTAACGTTCTTGTGACAAAGTGTAACCGGTCTCGACTTACATGGATTTGACCGGTTATCTAGAGCTATATTCAGTACATGTAGAAAAATTTTCTCTCTGAGCATTAGCATCCTAAAATTTCAACAGATGAGACTGGTTTGGTTTGTGGGTTTAACGCCGTTTTTCAGCACATGATAGGCTATACATGGCGGCCAGTATGTTTAGTGGAGGAAGAGCCTGGGAAGAACTACCGACCCACTTTAAGCTACTGGCAAGCTTTCTGATATACCCACTTAAAGCTACTGGCAAGCTTTCTGATATACCCACGTTAGCCAAGCCAAGACCTAACCCACGCGGATAGAGTTGAGACATGAGAGATCTGTAAAGGCGAGAGCCAAGCTTAGATCGTTCGGGGTCCCCAGATGAGACTGAGAAATTATGGACATATAATCTGAGATAATAACACAAAGACGTAATTTAAACTGTAGAAAATGAGACCTGTTCATGTACAGCCAAGACCGATAAATCTTTATTAACTCTTATGGTCTCGTAGCGACCATTAGAATAAAATAAAAAAATAAAAAAATCGTTATTGTAACGTCAGGCTTTAAAAATACATCCGGTGTGATGTACCCGAATGCTATCGTATAGGCAGTTTATCCCCGGGACATCTTCAGAGCAAACATACCAGTAGCGTGTGTGAGAGAAAGAAAATATTTTTAATTTTTTTTATTAAAACCCATAATACACCCCATAAACAGTAATCCGTTACCACTCTACATTTATTTATTTATTTCATACCTTAATACTAGTATGATATATATATATATATATATCTGCCAGTACATACTCCAATTTTGTCACACATTTCGTACACAAAGTGTTTAAGTCAACGATTGACAAATCTTTGATGCGAGACGAAATCTGCTACATATATGAAAACAACAGACTTTTTCATTACTGTCAATCATCAATAAGTTATTAGTTACATCGATTGGTAGCAAATGCGGAATTACACATTTTTTTTACTTAAAAACATGCGATGATTGATTAAAATCATAATTTTAGATCAAAACGACAAAATCACCTGTAAATCAATTTACAGGTTTAAGTAGATTAAAAGAAGATCATCTTGAGAAATACTTGACGATTGATACTGCTTGTGAAGATCAATAAAAACCAATGGCATGAAATAAAAAAATATATTTTAGACAGCAATAATGATCTGATTGACATGCTATGCATTCAATTACATGAAATTTAGAATTACATGCGTAGAAAAAGCAACGCTGCAGCAATATCTAAAAGAACACAAGTTTTCATTATTGTCAATCACGAACATGTAATCAGTTACATCGATTGGTGGCAAATGCGCAACAGAAAGGATTTCCCGCGCGCAAGCGAACATGCAAAAGGTTAGAAGTGTCAGCTGACTTACATGTACTATTCAGGCTTTCACAATTGAAGTTAAAAAAGTAGAAAAGATTCTTCCACTACTACTTTTAGATCTGAAATATTCCAGACTAAATATTTATATAAGCAGATATTTATTAGTCAGTCCTAATGCTTTAAGAGGGAAACATTTGAGAAATATATACTGGTATTATACCGTATATGAAGTATATGAACTTGACGCGTAACAAAATCCTGCCACCATCTCCAAGAAAATTATCAATTTAGTATCAATTTTCAATCCCTAAAAAAATGATGGGTCTAATTTCAATGTTTAAAATGAAATATGAAATTCAGTTTTGATTGTATGCATTAAATCTAATTACTTCAATTAGTTATGTGGGGAGTGTTTTTATTTCTTGAAGTAAAAGAGTACCCTTGTTGACTATCTTTCTCGTCTGAATATATAAGAAATGTTTACCATAATATCAAAATGGTGTACCCGGCATGCGCCCTGTAAATAGAACAGTGCCCGACAAAATTGGACTGTCTTTCTGAGGTGGAAGAAAGAAATAGTTTGATCATAATAGGACATGTAAATGAACAGTGTACACGACAAGAATCTATTTTTATCGATGATATCATGTTCCCTTCCGCGTCCTGTGCATCCACAGTTAAGGGGGATGAGGGTGGTGGGTTGGTGGAATTGTGTAAGGCAGCAGTTTTAAAACACAATGCGTCATCTAAAAAGAAAATAAAAATAATTTGTTTCAAATAAATTGTACTTAATGCTTCTTAGACATCGTTCTTAAGTAAGATATGGATTGTATAGCGTCTGCGCAAATAAATCTGCCACTTTCATGATTTATGAGGGGTGGGGTGTTTGGGTTGACTCAAAGCAGATTTGAGAAAATTTTCATTAATAATGTTAAAAGCTAAACTCGTGAACAAAGCAGAGTTTTCAAACATTTGTACTTGTACAGCGATCATATTTACTTTGGCTAACTACGTCACACTCTTATATACATCTGATTGCATTGTATCGCATGTGCAAACTTCCAAAAGTCAGTTCCACTGAGTTATCACTAAATAGTACGTTCTCCTTGGAGGGTACAACTATCGACAAAAGTAGACCTCAGTGATCTTCTTTTCAAGTTCAAGTGAGCACAGAGACTTTTATATATACTGTCATTAAATCTGATGTTTACTTTAAAATTACTACAGGAAGAAACATCTTCTACATCCAAGGGCCATCGATCCATTTCTTTTCACATCGACATCGATTTGGAATTAAGAGGATCGACCCCCCCCCCCACACCTTTCTTTGTTAACGAAGATGAAGCAGAAAGTATATGTGGGTAGAATTGAGATGCATGTGCTTTTCATGATCCACTGAATATTATCAATCTGGTCATTTGCATGTAGCTCAGTTTCCTACGCAATATTGCATTTTTGGTCATGAAATTTTATATGCGCATTTACCTTTATCTCTTATGTTATCACCCATGTAGCCTTGGTACAGTCGTCGATAAATGTTTGCTTTGCCAATATATTCTTTTCTTTTTATTCGCCAGCTGATAATCCGTCGAAAATAGATTATCATTAATTAATGGCACCCTATTGAGATTGTGGCGGTATCGACGCCTGGGGACATGCGATGTGTTTTCCGTGATGATTAATCCTAGTAATAGCCAATTTACACATGACGTTGACCTTATCCAAAACGAGGCAAGGATGCGGTTTATTTCGGGACAACTTGATCAGAGTTATCGAACGTGAAATTAGCCCATTGAATCCGATGGGTACAGCAGAGGGCGCTGCGTTCAATTTTCGCAGGTCCACATGCCGCCATTTTCGAGAACTAAAACGGACTGTAAGACAGGCTAGCACCCGTGGCGCCGCGAGGGTTCGAGGCGCATGGGGGCAACGTTCTTTAGTGGCGCCCCTACCGTGGCGCCCGGGGGCATTGTTCGTTAATGGCACCCCTACCTTGCCACTGAGAACAGTTTTTATGTCAGTTGCCAACCTACCCCACCCCCAAGCCCCCGTTACACTAAATACTATGAAAATTATAGCTGGAAACAAAAGCTCCCGACGGCGCACTCCTTCACCTGGCGCCCGGGGGCAATTGACCCCCCCCCCCCCCCCCCGACACCCCCTCGCACCGCCACTGGCTAGCACATATGAAAATAAGATCTAGATTGTGGATGCAGTAACCAATTATTTTTGTTAAATTGGTTATCCTACGTTTTTGGATTATGTGCTGTACCGGCGCAGCAGTATAGAAATAGCATTTTATAGAATTTCTTGTTGGCTAATTCTTTGCAAAGACTTTAAATTTGTATCCAATTATAAGTGTGAAAGAACAGAAATATCTTTATTTTGGATCGAATTCATAAATGGCAGACACAGTAGAAACTCTTTTTCATGCAATATTTCACTCGCATTATCTCTAGGTACTTTTATAAAGTAGCAATTGTTAGTCTTCATATTCTTGTGTTTCAGGTTTTTGTATGACAGTACATAGCGGTCAAACAAGCACCTGCTTGGACAAGTAAGAAACATGTACGATGAGACACATCTCTATCATGTTGTGTTTGAATTCAATTGCAACATATAATTAAAGTTTGCCTATGTATTTTTCTCTTTTAATTTATTTATTTTAAATTCAGATTCAAATTTTCACCCGCTGACCTGGTTGTCAGTACTGACATGAAAATTTCTCATTTGACCTGTTGCACTGTATGCTAAGGGTGCAAGGGACAGTTTTTATGCACAGAAAAAAAAAAAAAAAAAAAAATACACAAGGTGCAAGGGACAGTTTTTATGCAAAAATAAAAATATTTAAAAAAAATTACACAAGTGAGATCAAAAAGGTCCATATTTTGGGATAGCTATATTAATACAAAGCATAAGAATATTATTCACTTGACCTAACAAGTCAATGGCAGCACACAGCAAAAGAAATTAATGCACACCAACCCCAAATTTATACCTGCATTTTTCACGTCCGAAGGTCATTTATGATACCAAGTGATGCTCACAGTGCAAACACAAGCCTTTCCCTAGGTGAAAAATACTGTGTACTAAACAGCCTGATGCAATTCAAAATAGTTGCCATCCAATCCGTTTTTTTAGATATTC
Source organism: Margaritifera margaritifera (assembly GCA_029931535.1). Lineage (NCBI taxonomy): Eukaryota > Metazoa > Mollusca > Bivalvia > Unionida > Margaritiferidae > Margaritifera > Margaritifera margaritifera. The sequence goes on along the minus strand of JAQPZY010001389.1, from coordinate 496,431 downwards.
TACTTGCCTCGAACCCACACGTCTACTGCTATGAGTGCCTAGCTTTTATTCCTAGCCCACTATTGGTATATTCACTGTCTACATACTGCGAAGTAACTATGGGATTTGTACATGCCTCACTTCAAATTGAAGAACAACAAAGCCCGAAACACCTAATTCACAAATATATCCATATCTTTAATTATTAAACAATAATATCTGAAAAAGTCACACCATAGCCTTAAATTAAGAAATTTCACACGGGCCCAATTTACGAAACTATCCCCTGCCACATAAGATGGACTTTGTTCACGTCCAGGTAGTCACATGGTACTGTTTACATTTTTGGATTATAACCATTTACATAAGGGGGTAATAGGGTAAAAAAATGTTATTGATTCCATTATAACTAAACATATGTATGTGAAGACAAAGAAATATTTTCATTCTAATTTAAAGTTCATTCTTAATATCGTGTTTCTACTTCAAAGATCATTAAATTAGGAACTGATAAGCCTTGATGAAAATGTTATCATGGTATGATCTACTCTGTAACGGATTCAGTCACTTCCGGTTACAGGCTGCTAGAGGGTTTGTTATTAATGGCTGCCAACGTATGACCTAAAAAGTTGGAGATATTTCTCTACGTTTACATAGAAAATAATAATGGCAGAGCTTTTGTCTGTCCAAGTTCATATTCCTCCACGACCGGACATTTATAATAAGCGTTCCAGTCCACGAAGATCAGGGGATTCGTCCCCAAGAGACTCGAACTCACAAAATGGTACAGAACATGGGGACAAATTTTTCAACCTTCCTAGCAGCAGGAAAGGTGTTGACATCGAGTTTAAAGATCTCAGTTATATTGTGAAAGAAGGAGGAAGACATAAAGGTATTATTTACATTATATATATAATGTTGATGATGCAGTTTTATGCTGCGGTACATGTCATTTTTTGATTCACGCATCGTGCCTTTTGTATAAAGACTGTCTTCCGAACAAAGAGGTTTTGACTGGTATTCGATTAAAACACTTGTCATTATGTTTCGTTAATACATACGGGTTAGTTGAAAATGATTATCCAGAAGAAATCTTAAGCATCGCCTGTTGATTGATGACAATTTTAAAAAAAAGTGGATAATTCATATGATCGTGTATCTATTACATCATATTCTGTTGTCGTGCTGGTGACTTGGTGGCCGAGTGGTTATAAGCACATAGTCTACGACTCATTGAAACCACAGGGGCTTGTATGATTGCTTACAATTATTCTATCAATCATACATATACTATATAAACCTACAAGGGAGGACACTTCTCTCCCTTCTCGCACGACCTATATAAGAATCGATGATATTTCAAGCTACACTTCGCATGGCGTAATAACTTTGGTACCAATGTTTAGCTCAGGCATTCGACTTTTTATGCCTACTCCAAAAGTTTGACTTGTTACCATGCCTTTAAGGAATGCCAGACCATTTTCCAATGCTATCGGTCGACATGGCCATGATCGTGCCCACTTGATATGCAACGACAATCCACTGAATGGAATACTCATAGAATTGTGATAAATTTCAGATTTAGTTTCATACAAAGATGTCACAAGTGTCTGAGGGATTTTTAACTGCACACCATTATACAAAGTATAGGCCTGTCATACATCTATCTGAAAATGAAATTTATACAAAACTTTTCAGCCAGGATGTTCAGTCTCCAGTTTTTGACATAGAATTTGATAAGATATTTTATATTGTGCTAGCCAGATGGGATCAACTGCTTAAAACGGTTATATATTTCAATATAAGCAAAAAAAAATTCACTTGTCTTATGCATGAAGATTGTGCCAACACAGCGAATTGGAATCATGATCTCAGAGCATGAGGCTAAGGGAACTTGAAGTGATTTTAATGTAAATTCCAAACAAGTCATGAGTTGTTTGTTCAACATTTTTAAAAATTGGCAAACATACATATGGACAGACTATCACAATATTCCCACCCTTCTTTCAAAGCACAGGGATAATAGCTCTAGTGTTATTTGTCTCACACAACTGAAAATTGGTATATGATCAGTGGTCCATGTGCCAACTTATGTTGGACTGGTCTCACTGGATCATTCCTTAAAATATTGTCCTACCTATTGTCTATCTGTGTGTTACATGTACTTACTAAACCAGTTGGTAGAAATTCACAAAACTGGATAGTTATCTTGTCCATATAATAACCATGCACAAGAGGGGAATATTTGTTACTCCCTTCCTAGGATCAATGGGATTCGATTAAAGGTTAGATAAACAATTCTTTTAATTACTGAGATATTTTTACTTCTTATTTTTTAAACTGAACTTGGTGTATGAGTCATAGTAGGAATATTTTTCAGATTTTTTCCTGAGTTATTGCCACCTAGGTAGGGGTGGGTGTATGTGTGTAACATACACATGAAAAGCATGGAGATAAACTATAGTGAACCATGGATATTTCTGTGGTTTCACATGTCAGAATTTAAAAAAAAAAAAAATTGACAATGCATTCTTTAGGAACTCGTATACATCACATGGATTTAGACTTAGTGTTTTTGATTATAGGTTTGTACTATATGCTGAAATTAATTGAATTGTGCCAGATTTTCGTCTGGAAGAAACAGAGAGTGTGTATGTATTGATGTGACAAGAGAAGACTTTGACCTATGGTCACTTCATCGATTATTCAGCTTAAAGGGCATTGGGTCACACAAGTATATTAAACTATTGAGATAAAGGAAATAAAGGTTGCTGAATAGCTTGTCAATTAGAAAGGCACATATTTGCACGCATATATATTTTTTGTACCCTTTCTTGTGCCTCGCCTAAAATGTGGAAGGGGCATATAGTGTAATGACCCTTTGGAGGGGTATACATGTTCCATGAACAAATTACTTGTTTAAAATGACCTTTAACCCTTTAGCTACTACAGCTGTTGTGCACCTTCACTGCTCCGAGTGTTATAATATCAGCTGCTAAGATTACTGAGGCTGGTTTCTAGGCTGAATACTAGAGCATCATCATGGCTGATTACACAAACTGACAGTAAAAACATGGTTACATTTATGTTCATTATTTCATTACTTATTGCTGGATTTCAATGAAATAAAAAAACAGCTTACCTTGTATAGGGTCTGTTATCCATATATTTCAACCTCACATACTCCTACATCCCATCATACAAGAAATCCCAGCCATGTAGACAATTTTGAATCCCACAAAATCAATCCAATATGTACATATAATAATTGTTTGTTTCTCTAACAAGCTTATCCACCAGACATTCAGGAAAAACACTTTGGAAAAAATCTTTCTCATTGCTTAGTGGTCCAAGCTCAATAGTTGAACCAACATCAGAATCAAATTGATTGATCTCAAACATGGCATTGTCAGCACTCCATTGTGCAAGTGGGACTGTGGGCTTCTCGTCATCTGATTCAAAATCACTTACATCTGGTGTTGAAACGGGACTAACATCTAAATCTGATCCGGTTTTAAGATTGATCCATTTAACTTTTCTTAAACCCGTTAAACTCACTCACATCTGAATCAGAATCCATCTTTGTTTATCGCAACTACACGTGTTTCGTAAAGTGCGGAAAAACCCTTCCTACGTGTCCAAATTTAACCTCTCACATTTCAAACTTGTATCAAAATGTTGAGTAAACAGTTCTCTGATTGGTTATGATAATCAAAAATATGTAAACTTCTGTACTTTCAACTAATCAACATTCATTTAACATAACGGTAAGGTACGCATATATGCCACACTGGGATTTTGAGTATTGCTGTACTATATATATGTGCATCAGTCGGGATGAAACAAGTGTTATCAGCACCGCATATATGCAGCACAGGGGTTGAGGAGTTATTTACAGGTGACGCATAGATGTGGCAGTAGTAACTAAAGGGTTAACAGATATTTTTAACACAATTTTTAAGACAAATACTGTGAAAGTTATTTTGATTATGTAGAAAAGTAACTTCTAACCAAGCGACCTCAAACCAGTGAAGCTTGTATATAGAGGACTGATCTTGATATTGAGGTTGTTTATTATGAAAGTGAAATTGAGAAAAGATACCAGGGAAATCTGCTTTACAGTACGCTTACTTTTAATTATGGATGCATGAAAATTCCAACAGCCGAGTCCTCAGTACAAAGTATTTTTGTAGATGAACTTTTGTTTTATTTGATCCTTTTGTACAAAGTAAGTATCAGTCATGTAGTGTGCAGGCTGTCAAGCAAAGTTCATGTGATTGTAAAGGGATTAGGTGTATCCGCATAGGTTAGATCTTAGCAGACAAGGAGATTACAACAGTTGTTAACCGATTGCTGGCGCCTGATGATTGTTTTGATCAAAGACTAATTACACTTGTGTCCTCTTTGACGCCTCACTTTGATAAGCATCGGTCTGCATATTTTTAATCTATCATATTTTAAATCCTTCCGCAATGGTTGGAACACTTGCATCTTATAGTATACCATATTTAGAAAAATTGTGCCAAGATTTTTGATATTTATTTTACTTGTCAGAGGAATACGAACTCCCAAGTTCAGTGCTGCACCTAGGATCCCAGGGGTTGGGGACACAGTGTCCCCCACCCTCCAGATTTGGGAGACACAATATTTGAAAGGGACAAAGGAACATTGTAGTACATAATGCACTAGTAGTGCTGAAATAAACATAATCTTATTTGCTTTGACAGTTTTGCCACCTTAATTTTGTTGTCTGCACTGTACTATCATATTTTCTTTGGACACCTACATTATTGCAACAAACACTTTATCATGTGCTCAAGTAAGTCATGAAAATATCAAAATGTTTGAATATCTGGTTAACCTGAAATGAATAGCACTATGGAATTTTTCACCCAAATCTTGCTCTCATTTGACTTTGTGTTCACTCATTATCTACCAGCATTTATTGTTATAAATACCCATTTTTCTTAATTACTTTTCTTTCCAAATTAATAAATTATTAATTAAATGACAAATTGTGTGTTTGGATAAATTTAGTCTCTTTTGTCATTAATTCAACCTCAAAATAAATGAAATCTTCTTTGTCGTAGGTGTGATTTTAATCTAAAATATACATTATAGAAGCAGCCATCAGAGACTTTACATTGCAACTTGGCCAACTACCACAAACAATGAATGTTTTCATTGCAAGATACATTGAATATTCATTGCCATCCTACAGTTTTTGTCACCATATGTGACTTTGGCCATTGCTAGGGCCAACATGGACGCGAATGGACATCCACTAAAGAAACATTGTAGGCATATTTTTCGATTTTTTTTTTAAAAGAAAAAACGTGCCCAGGTGGGTGCACTTGCTCAAAATTTGAGGGACATATGACAAAAAGTCAGTGTGCAGCACTGCATGTTAAACCTCATAAATCGGCATCAAAATCATCTGTTTTATGTGTCAAGTATATAATTTCATTTTTGAGTGATTATCATGTGTACTCTTCCTATGGCAACTTTACATAATTTCTTTGGTGCCAAGCGCAAGGTTCATATAAGTCTGATTCTCATGAGACTGGCCAACAGAAAGTAGTGAATGTATCTAGTTTTGATAAAGAAAATATAATAATGTCCAGAGTGTCTGAGAGATGCGTGGAATCAATTATGGAATAGGACATTTTGATGGGCCGCAAAACGAGAAAACAATGGAACATTATTAGCTTTATGCACTCAGACTTGTTTCCAGACTTTGATGTTTCAGCTGAAGTCTTGCTGGTTTCTGCTATAATTTCAGTGGCTTTTTGAAAGAGGTTTTTCGTCAGATAACCATATCAAGGCAAAGGGCTGTGGATATTTAAACAAGAAACTGTAACAAAATTGATGATAGTGATGGAGGAAAGGACCAGAACTTGAGGATTTTGATCCTAAACCTGCTGTGGAAACGTTTGTTAAAGTTTGTTTAAGAATTAGTGAATGTATTATGGTGAGCTGTGTTGCTTAAAGATTAGTTGGAAAAAATCAAAGAGAACATGGACATTTGTTTCTTCTTCCAGTGTCTTTGCAAATTTATTGAGTTGAAATGTGATTAGGCTTATTAAATAAATGAATATAGAAAATAAACTGTAACCTATTCCTTGATTCCTTCAACCTGTTAGATCATAATCATGGTTATCACCAGGGTTTCCCTTAGGACTTGAAACTGAAGGGTCATTGAATTGTGAGCTGAAATTTCCAAGAGTCAAAATTTGAAGACTTTGAGTAAAAATCTTAAACCCAAGAGCATGAGAATGACATAGAGAAAGAAAACACGCTTTGAAAACCTATTTACATTTGACATGGAGAAAGAAAACACACTTTTAAAACCTATTTACATTTGACATGGAGAAAGACAACACACTTTTAAAACCTATTTACATTTGACATGGAGAAAGAAAACACACTTTTAAAACCTATTTACATTTGACATGGAGAAAGAAAACACTTTTAAAACCTATTTACATTTGACACGGAGAAAGAAAAGACACTTTTAAAACCTATTTACATTTGACATGGAGAAAGAAAACACACTTTTAAAACCTATTTACATTTGACATGGAGAAAGAAAAGACACTTTTAAAACCTATTTACATTTGACACGGAGAAAGAAAAGACACTTTTAAAACCTATTTACATTTGACATGGAGAAAGAAAAGACACTTTTGAAACTTATTTACATTTGACATGGAGAAAGAAAAAACACTTTTAAAACTTATTTACATTTGACATGGAGGAAGAAAACACACTTTTTAAACCTATTTACATTTGACATGGGGAAAGAAAAGACACTTTTAAAACCTATTTACATTTGACATGGAGAAAGAAAACACACTTTTAAAACCTATTTGCATTTGACATCGAGAAAGAAAAAACACTTTTAAAACTTATTTACATTTGACATGGAGAAAGAAAAAACACTTTTAAAACCTATTTATATTTCACATGGAGAAAGAAAAGACACTTTTAAAACTTATTTACATTTATTGTCAAGCACCAAAAACATCAAAGAGTCTTCTTTAATACATAAACAACACAATTATAGCATAAAATATAAAGAGGAGACCAAAAGGAAATTTGAACATCACATATTACTATGAAATGCAGTATTTATATACCACCATAGACAAATATTTGACATTACTAATAATGGGTTAGCACAAGTTTTGCTTGATACAGCATAACCTGTATATCATTACTGGCAAGGCCATACACTAAGATCACTCATCAATTTTCTTCCACTCATCCCTGAATTTTAGTGTGCATTTTGAAGGAGTGTCTTCCTGTTTCTTACCACTATGTTCATTTTCACAGTCTGAGTCAGTATTGCACTGATGTTTCTCTGAGAAATAAGATATTATTATTATTCCTCAGCGATGGTATTGATATGTAATACATATACTTAGATTTGAAAATCAAATTTGATTTAACATGATGTCACGCAATCAACAATAGAACGATGTACACAGTGTAACAGTAATGTTAAACAAATGATCAAATATTAAATAATTTAGTTGTATACAAGAAGCGCAACCAATTATATAAAGCATCAATTGAATCATTAATTGCACAACATTTTTGGCAGATAGTATAGCATCATCAAAACACGTGATATTTACCCCCAATCAATTTTCTTTGATTTCTTTCCACCATTTTTAATTTCTAGTCATCACAGCTGATTTACTGTCTTACTTTATAAAGAGGTGTTAAATTCAAATTGTCTCAATCGGTGTCACTCACACAATTCATTTATCTTCTCAAAAAAAAAGACCAAAGTTGACAATGTAAATTATTGGATAATCTTGCGTGATTTCCACAACTTCTCATGAGAACAATGCTAATTGATTGGCGGGTCATGCAGGTGCATAGGTATGGTTGTTGAAACAGCAAGAATGTCGGAGGTTGTCATATGGTGTTTGACGCTTAAGGCAAAATTGCAGAGTCAAACTGATGCATAGGGCGGAATGCATACTCATTGGTTGTTTGTCAGATATGAAATTCACATCAAAACCCAGGAGTATGGGTTGAAGGGAAACCTAACACACACCTGTAAAGAAGAGATGATGCAATGATGTACAATTGCAGACTAGCATAAACTATGTGTAATGTTGTAATTAAGGATCAGAATTTTGTTTACATATTTTTAGATATTTGTTAGTAAGTAATTGTTTTTTTCTAATATTTTATTTTGTTCCAGTAAAAACATTTTTTTTGTAAAAACCATGCCTAAATTTATAAATTTACTTGCAGAGAATTATTTATAAATTCTTGAACACATTTAAAATTCTGAAATATGTGGAATCAAGTTTGATACGTTGGATGAAATAAGAGTTTGATAGTTGCTAGTATTGATATGTTGAAGTGCCAGAAACATTTGTCATTTATATATTATCACATTTGTTGTGCATTTTGTTATGGCACCTGATGTATTCAGTGTCATTAATCACAAATTATTTGAAATTTATATTGTGTATGTTCAGCATTTTAATTAAAACAAATACCCCAAATATGCTTTTCTCCTGAAACACTTTTAAAATGTAATTACCAAGAGTAAAGAACATACAGCCTAAAAAAAAAGAAAGAAAACCTGAATTATAGTTTCAAATTGTTTGAAAGCCATGTGACTATGTAGACCAATTAAAGCTTCATCTGCGAACACAACTTTTAAAGATCTTGGACAGCTTTGATAATGAACAAGAGACAATGCATATTATTTATGCCTTTATCTTTGGAAAGAATTTTATCAGACTATAGGAATATAGGTAAAAATGACATAATATAAAGATTAAGAGATAGTTTACTTAGGTTGTGTTCTAACAATGCTACATACATGCAAGTCTGCTTTGTGAAATGGGCAACTGTTCAGTTATGTAAGCCACATTATCTATATCAGGCCCAACTGGCCTCTTGTTTTGCAAATGATGCAGATACACCATCAAATATGGCCACCAATACAAAAAGTAGTAAAAGCCTTAAATTTCTTCACAAAAACCGCTAGACAGAATTTCTAAATTTGACAGAAAGCATATTGGTATGAAGCACTATTAAGTTTGTACCAAAGATGCCAATCTGACAACAAATATGGCTGATGTTACTAAATATTGAAAAAAATCTTTAAATGACTTTTTAAAAAGCAATGCAACAAAATACGATCAAATTTTGTAGAAAGCATCCTGGAATGAATTACTTTCAAGTTTGTATGAATGATGCTGATCTGCCATTAAATATGGCCACTGTTACTAAAATTTCAAAAACCTTTCAGCAACAACTTCACAAAAACCATTCTTCAAAATTTTACCAAATTTGATAGAAAACATCTTAAAGGCACAATAGTGCAAACTATCGGTAATTTTATGCCTCATTAAAGTAATGTAATGTGTCAACTTATAAGCTGAAATAATGCACAAAAACCTATGGTTTGTGAAGATTCAATCAGTTACATTGTTAATAAACGAGAGAAATTGCATTTGATGGGGGGACCACTTTAAATGAAACAAATGTGTCACGAACTGGTACGGAAACCTCACGTGACCACATAAACGGCAACGTCATCTTCGTGTAGTGGGCGGGTTATGAGTCACGTGGTGGTAATGTAAATATCTACCATAAACCAAAATGGCAGACGCACGTGAGAGTAAAAAACGTAAAGGTCGCCTGTCTTTATCGCTTTTCGAGAAGAAACGACGAAAAGCTGTCAGAGAAACCGAACGGAGCATATCAAGGGTTCGTCTTGGGGATCAGTTTGTTCGATGGAGAGCACTGATGGAGGAGTTAGGAATGTCATCCGACACTGAAATGGCGAAGTTCTTGTTGGACAGGTAGGTCAATGTCTACTTAGAAAGTGTTCTCCACTAGTCATATGTCTTGTTGTTATGTTTGAAAGCACATTGTTTTATGACTTATATCTTTGGACAAGGATTTGCTTTGCTTTATAAGATTCCAAAACTCTGTATGATAGGCTGATCGATATTTCACTCGGTGATTGTAATGTGTGTGTGGAGGGCTATCTAACAGCGTGCTCAGAAAGGTGATTTGTATACATGTCCATTACCTTCATGAGACAGGTTCTTTAAATTACGTTAGAGAACTTAGATACATATACAACTGGTCTCAATATGGACACACACACACACACACCTTAGAGTCATAGGACAAGCACACTGCTTGCACAAATGCTAATAACATGTGCAAGTAGTTTGATGTTGAACTGTTATTAGGGTTTTCTAGACCTGAATGTAGAACTGATCCAGTAAATTTTTTATCTATCATGGTTATGATAGGCTACAAGATAAGATTATATGTACATCTTTCAGGTACTAGTAAATTCATTATAAAGCATTGACATGAAAACAATTAAAAAGGATCTCCAGTAATGATAGGATGTTATAGTGCCACCAGAGTATATGGGCTGGCAGGTTGACATTGTTAGTTATTGTTTTGAGCTTCAATCAAGTTAGTTTTATTTATGTGAAAAGATTTCAGACGTGTTATCATAATGTACTATTGCTAAAATTAGGTATTTCAGTTCAAAGTGTTGACTTGCCTTATACAACAAAAATAAACAGATTTAAGATATAAATTGTAATACAAATGAAAATTTATTACATTTTTACAGTTATGAAGTTACAAAGAATGTAGGAAAAACATGTTCCTGATAATTGCAGAAGCACTGCTGAGCTTGAAGTTTTCCATCAGCACATCCTGATGTACTGTGCCAAGAGATTTTCATACACCCCTCCTGTGTACCGGATTAGGAATGAGCTAGCTGCTTTAGATCACAATATCCATAGTGGCAGAAGTGTATTGAGAAACAAAGAAGGGGAGATAGTGTAAGTTATTTTCCACTACAGAAACACATAAATAATTTCATATATTGCTTGTACATTATGATCCCAACTTGAACATCAAGGTGTTGGAATTTTATTAACATATATAACTAATGACAATTTTTATTAGGTAAAAGTCATTTTGCAACAATGGACACACATTTTTGACATTTGTGATAAGTAATCTTATTATTTTAATGCATACAAATCTTGTAATTAGTATTGTTTTTGTTTGATGTTATATTTGTTTTGATTTTAACAGTGCAAATCTAATAATTAGATCCAATGATATTTGTATAGCATTTTCAAAAATGGAGGGATTGAACCACATTATTAAGTATATCTGGGATTCATGACCTTTCCTGGGGAGATTTAGGGAAAATGCCATCATGATGATGATTACTATTTAATGACCATTTATGAAAATATATTGCTTTCTAAAGAGATGGGTACAATTGCATCCTGTGTTAAGTAGTACTCTGGAGACAGAACTAAACTTGTAAGAAGAAAAACAGCCCCTCAACAACTCCTCCTGTGTAGAACTGGTCATGAGGCTCTAATATTGAGTGAAAAGTCAATATGGGTTACCATGGGGATATTTGTCACACAAGTTAAGAAAATAAAATTCTCTTTTCAACAGATATCATAGATGCTACAACAAGAAAAGTAACAGATGGTCTGTCTTTCCTTGCAAGGAGAAGAAAACATATCCCCACATCAGGATGCTTATACAGAAAGCCCTTATCTCTCGACTTTGGGACAAGCGGGGTATGAGACAGAGGAGAGAACTAAAGGAGGATGATCCCATGAGAATTAGTAAAAACCTGGCACCTGACGAACCGCCATCAACAGACGTTTTGGTGAAGGAGAAGATCTCTCAATTTTGACTTTACGTGCATACAGTATGAAGCTGTGTCTGCCATATGTAGTTGTCTGCTAGGACAGTTTACACTTTATATTGTTATGTATATTTAATTTTTTATTGATTGTTAGTTTTGCTCTCCATCGTTTTATGCTATGTATAACTGTAATTTGTACATGACCTTAGTCCAAAGTCAAGTTCATAGTGCACCTGACTAGGAAGATATTTTTGTAAACAACATAATACATAGCTAAATTTTCTCTATGGATTATGGATGAAATATTAAGATCATTATTAATGAAAAAAATATGTTTATCTGGATCAGAGTGGGACATTGGTATTCCCCATGCAAACATACTGGTCTACTTGATGTTGTTACATTCGTTATTATAATTTTAGTAATAGTCCTTGACTTGTTTACTATTTTCAATGTTTTTACAAGGTTAGCTGACCATCCTCCTGCTTCTATTATTGTGTCTTAGTTTTTTATTATATAATGTTGTTTATTTGAAATTTTTTATTCTTGCCATAACATATGAAGCAGAATCATTGTTGTGTACAGATTTAGGTTTTAATTTCTTTATTCAAATTATTACTCACAGTAATTACAAAGTGTGCACAAATATTTCTTGGACAAAAGAAACATTCATTTGGAATTATAGTGAATTCAGTCAAGATCATCTTGGACTATATTATTGTGATACATCAAAAGACTGTTGGCACATCACCAATCTACATACCACTGGTACATTAGTACATTGGAGACTACATGCACATCATCACATTCAGTGTTAGAGCTTATTTGGAATACCACTGAAATTCAATTGGAACTTTATTCATTTGTACCTGTGATAGAACTTTTAAGGCTATTTGGAATTTAATTCACAATACTGCAAGTTCTTTTTTAAATTTTCACTTTGTAATCTAGGGAAATCAATTATTTCTTTAATTTTACAAAACTTGTTGGTTTTCGCTCTTTTAGTTTAATTATTTTCAGCCCATAGAGTTGCAAGAATATAATAGAGTCTGCAAATATCAGCAATTGAAAACAAAGTACGCCGTGGTCTCTGCAATTACTGAAAACTTTCTAAATTGATAATTTCTGACCATATTTGCCCACATTGTCTATAGGGCAGAAATAGACTGGTAGTTGAAAAAAATAATATGGAAGCATTATTTTACAATGCAATAAAGAGGTACTATTATGTGCAGTTACAACGAAACAAAGAATGAAGTCATTTGTACTGATTTATTTACAAATTCCTATAATAAAGTGTCAAACTTCATGCAAGCTTAGAGGGGATGAAGCCAGTATACTGTCGAAAAGCATCAGGATATTTGTCACGTATCCGCCAGACACAGCAAGAGGGAATGACACATCTTTGTCCAGACCCCAGCCTTCCATGCTGCCATAGTATGAACTGCCTATAGGCAGCATGTCTATTGGCACTCATCAGGTCAACCTCATCGTCAAGGGCCAGTATGTCCCGTCTATACATTCTGTCCAAGGCAAGGACAGCCTCATCCAGGATTAGAACTTGAAAATCCTGAAAAATTATTCCAATTTAATATGCTATTTCTACAATGTAAAAATATATATAGAAAATAATAGAAGTACACACTTCTTCAAATTGTATTCATTTTAGAATAAACATGGATCAATATCGGATTCAAACTGCATAAGGTTTTGATTTTGATATGAGGAATGAGAGTTCCAAGACAACTGGAACTGATATTAAGTACAGTGTATGTTAAGATGGAAGCTCCAAGTAATGTTATTTATACCCATATTGTGTGTTAACTTTTATGATATAAATGTCATTAGTAGACATTAAATAGCTAATGTTGTCCATTGTAGGTTTGTACTTTATAATGAGGTTATTTTGTTTCAGTGAACATGTTTTTGTGGCCTTTTGACCTTGGAAGGTGTAGAATTTAATCTTGTCTACGAATTGGATGGGATTTAATTTCAGGTCATGCCACACACCCACCCCACCCCCAGAAAAAAAGAAAAAAATTGTGGCTCACCTGATCTCAGATTGGTTGGCTGTTACAGGACCTGACCTGTCCAATTATTATTTGAGAGGATTTATTGATTTCAATTATTCATTGGAATTGCAAAGTGCTTATAAACGTTGGGACTAAGTAACTATTTTGGAATTACTGTGAATTCATTAAAGACACTTTGGATTATATAATTGTGGTACATGAAACCTGTCAGCATATCAACATTATTCAAGTTTATTGGTACATCAGCACAATACATTGGACTTCATTTAGAATACCAGTAGAGCTAATTTGGGATACTCTATGCTTTTGGACTTATGATAGAACACTTTGGACTATTTGGGATTATATTCACGATCCTGTAAGTTATTTTTCCATTTTCATTCTGTATTTTAGACATATAAATTATTTGTTCAACTTTACACAACTTTTTGGTTGCAGTATTTTTTGAGCATTTCTACAAGTAAGATAAAGATAATATTAACACAATGAAGAACCTTATCCTTGTATCATCATCATCATCCTACATTTACTAGATCTACCAGATGAGGATCAACTGCAAAGTACAGTTCTTATCATTTGCATATGTTTGTATGTCTGTTTGGATGGCTGATAATTTTAAAATACATTCATAGTGGTTGCAAAGAAATAGCCAAATCATGTCTCATTTTGGTAAGCAGTCTATGTAAAATTACTTACAAATTCTCACATTAAATATTCTCTTTTGCATATTATGAATAATCCATTAACAGACAGTACAGATTCCACACCAAAGCTTATATGTTCATTACCAGCAGTAGTGATATGCAGTGCTGTCTCTCACAACACACCTTTTCCAGGTCTGTGGGCATCTCCCTACATTTTCCACACACACACCAGTCTGGTAATGCTATGTCTGGGGCTGGGTGATAACCACCACACTGCCTTGGGCCTGGCTCCAACACATCAAAGACAAGGCTGGGGTGGAACTGCATCATCTGTAGGAAAAGTTCCCTCAGCCTGTCTGGCTCCACATTTCTTAGGATCTCCTTGAAGTTGTTTTAGATATTGAGCAACTTGATTCCAATATGTATGTGGTCAAAAAGGTGTTAAAGCTAAAATCACAATACCATGGAAACTTCAACATTTACCACAATTGTGTAATTGCATCGGGTATCAGCAATCTTTGCAACTTGCTCTTGGAAACAGATGCTTCAGTGGTTGCAAATGTTGTATTTTAAGATTAACTACCATAGTTTTATTCTGTGTGTAAATGTATGCAGTTTCTTGATTTTATCTTTAGAACGGTGAAGTTTCACATTCATATGCAGCTGTTACACATATCATGTTTACAAAAAGATGTTTGTCATGCATCCCACATATCTCTCAAGTTATTCATGTCATTTTTGTGATACATATTGTGTACATAAAAACTGTAAGTTTAGGCAACCACATGCTCAAGGAATACAAGTTCTTGTGAGAACTAAAAAAATTTCAAAATTTTCATTGCATCAAGTAAAATTCTTATTACATAAATAATTTGCAGTAATCACCTGTTCATAGGTGGAAATAGTGAATGTCCAGCAGCCTGGACAATTAAAATTGTTACCCAAATTGTTATATAAAATATAATGGCAATTTTTTTGTATGTCTTTATGTCTTTCTAAATTCAGGCAAGTAGGACATTTTAGTATTCTTTTAAGTCATGAGGTTTACCATGATATTATATATAGAGTATTATCTTAATATATTTTGGGGTTTTAGAAAAAACACCTTAAGGTGTGCATCATATTTACAACAGAAAAATAAAAGTGTACTCATTATTAGGCAAGACTTGAATAGATAGATGAAATTTGTACAGGTGTAATTTTTGTTCTTGTTATTTTAACTTATTCAGGTCTAATCACTAAATTCCAAAGTAAGATTGCATGGTTTTTTGGTTATCATATCATAATTTTTAAAAAAAAATTATACTTTTTTTTTTTACTTCAGTTGTAAAAAGGGTAAGTCGACTTAAATGTAAAATATTTGTTTGGATGCAACTTGCATAGATCACTTCTACCAATATATGAAAAGATTTATGCAAGTTTATATTTAGATACCACAAGCATCTATTTACATCACTGAATGTATTTTGATAAGCAGGCCCAATGTGAGGGGGTGGGCATATAGCCACGGCCTTGACCACCAAGAGGCCTCAATTTTTACCAGTTACTTTTAGATCTCTTAAATACTCTTGTATACTGGGTTGTCTCTTAAATCTTTATATAGTAAATTATATGGACTGGTTTTCGCATTTGATTCATTTCCGAATTTCAACATAACCAGGGCATATGGGCCCGGGCCTCCCTCAACCACATAAGAGGCCTGTTGAAAGGTATGGCTACTTGAATTGCTAGACCAATAGCCCTACATCATTAACTTCAGTGATTCCCAGCTTATAAGGACACCATTTTGCACCTTATAGAAAGGGTAACCTTTCATGACGAAGAGGAAATAGATGACATGTATTATATTTGGTGTCAGGAGGTGGCCTCTGTATTTTCTACATTATCTGTGTGCATGGTCTTTCTTTATCAAATGATATTGGGGGGTGAGTGGCTGCAACAAGTAAAGCAGTATAAATATACAGTTTTTGGTACAATATATAGTCCTTAAATGGAAGTATGCATTCACTAACTTGTGCAAAACACTAGTACTACCTACTGACATCAAGATATTTGAATCTGCCAATTATCAAACATTTTTCACTATGTATCAAACTTGTTTTGCACGACATAAACAATTACCCTCATTCTTGTCTGCCTTGTTTCAAGTATGCGCAGAGTTTGGTCAGCTCTGTTTCCTTCATGCTGCACGGCACGTCTACCTCATCTTCCCCCTCTAGTTCTTGCTCCACGCCTTGTCCTTCCTCTTCCTCTCCCTCTTAAAGGCCGCTCTGGTTTTGAGCTCGAAAGTGAGCTGATTTCTTCAGTCTGAGGAATAACAAACTTTGCACAGTTGAGCTTATTATAGGGTGTGTATCTTCTCTATTAAACATTATAATTGCTAATGTGGGCCAGTTGTCTTGGTAATTAATTCTGATATGTAAAAGTATTTCATATTATGACAAGTATTTCATAATTTGACAACTGGTGTATTCATGATTACTTTTCAACTATGAATATAGTGCTAATAGAGAGTCACAACTGAAAACACCAGGTTGTGATTTGATGGTACTTTTGGACCTGGATTCTATACCCCAGTTGTATAATGTAATACCTCAACTTGTTTCCTACTCCCAGACAAATTGTAAGTGAATACCCTGTGTATGTAAGGTATTACCTTTGAGAAGCAGAACATGAATTTTTTTACAATTTGTGTAGTCGTCATAAGTGCATACGTTCCTTTTATCTCTTCCATTTGATGCTGCAATGTTAAGTTGGTAAAGACACCTACTTTAGATCTGTAATTTTTGTTTCTTGTACAAAATGTACAAAGTCACTTACGTAATTGATATGTCACTTGCATCTATAAGAAATCGAGTATCAATGGAATTGTGCAATATTTTACTAAGCACGTCGATTTAGATCATGCTCATACCACAAAAATGATTTAAATATCACTATAAAACGTAGTTTTAAAATTTTTTTAATGTTTCCTCTCAAAATAAATAGTAAACGGGAAAGGGATTAGAAGCAGAAGAAGATCGTACTCACCGTTCTTGACATATTGGCTGTTTGGTAGCCTGGTTGTGCTCTGCGTTATCAACTTCAGTGTACACAATCTAGCATATAATTATGCAAATTTAAGTCACCAAAATTTTTTCCGGGATCTGCTGATCACTGCGGAAGGCGATTTTCAAGATGGAGACGGTCAAATCGTGGCACTTTGTACGAAGATTTCTGAGCGATCGTATTTCATAATGAGAAACTCTACATACTTGATATTATTCAAAAATTGCATTTTACATAGTATTTAATTAATTTATATACATAAATGTCCTAATACGGTCGCAAGAAAATTGACTCTCAGCTGCACTATTGTGCCTTTAAGGTTTAAGGCCTTTTAAGTTTATACAAATAATGTTGATCTGCCATCAAATATGGCCACCATTACTAAAAATAGGACAACATTTAAACAACTCTCTATGATACAAAACATCTGGAGGATTTGACGAACTGTGAAAAGAAAGATCCTGGCATAAACGGAGCTCTCAATAGATTTCAAAACTGATGAATCATTCGACCCTTGACCACAAAATCTCAAGAGTCAAAACTGAAATCTCAGGAGTCATTTGTTTTTGACAGTCATGAGCTCATGGCTGGGATTGTTTGTTATTCGTGGAGCAAACTGATGTTTAAGATTTCTTGTCTTGTCTTGAATAAAGAGAAACACTTGTACATTTATCTTTAAGAGACAGACAAGCTGACAGTGAGACTGACATTGTAATTACTGATGTTTTTATAAGTGTTTCTCCTTCATCATGAAATAGAGTGTCCTGAACTGTGCAATCTTTGACTCTTTATCCGCCATAATAGATTTGTCAACCTGTTCTTCTATCACATGAGTTACAGTTTGGTGTTTTGTCTTTGCCCTGCGAGCTTCAACAACAATCAGATGGTCAGGTTTTTTTTCATGAAGACTTGGGGCACTTTTTTGAAGATTTGAACTGCCCTCAGTGGCAAACGAGTTTGATTTTCCAGCATCCTTAAATCACTCAGTTTCCATCCTTTAAAAACATTTTTCACTCACAGAAATTCACGTTTCCACTCTAAGTTAAATTTTCTAACTTTAGGAGATTACTCTCCTTCTCCTCAGAGTTGACACAAACTTTCTGTTTCTTTGGAGTCTGAGGGTCAGAAAATTCATCACTGTCAGGTCGTTTCTGAGACTGGGACAGAAAAGAAAATATACTTCTTTGTGTGTGCCATTGTGATTTACAAGTTCAGATGTATTCACTGAGCGTAATGTCTGGTCAATTTTTACTGAATGATACATTAATTAAAGCAACTGAGTTTTTGTAATGTTTCACCGATTGAAGCAAATCAATCGCCAATAAAACACAATTAGAATTTGTCCACTTACCTTTGACAGCTGGCTTCGCGAGCCACAATATTTTCCACAGCTTTTTCTAATTGAGTATAATTTTTTTGCTCATTCCAACAAACACCGATATTTGATCAGAAGTTAATCCAATCAAGTCATAATTGATTCCAAATTTTTAAACGTTTCACCAAATGAAGCAAATTAAACACTAATAAAAATGCAATTAAAATTTGTCCACTTGCCTTTGACAAATGGCTTCATGAAACACCTTATGTTCCACAATTTTGTCTAATTGATTAGAATTTGATGGGCAATCAAACAAATGCTGATATTGGATCAAAAAGTTAATCCATTCAAGTTAAAATTGTTTCCATCTTCCTCTATCATAAACGTCAAAGATAATCTCCAAACAATTTAACCTTACATTTGATTATGCACACCTAACCGTGACATCAGTGACTTGTTACCTCCACCCAGTTCGTATTGATTTTTACATAGGTGTGATAATATTGGCCAATAAGGTGTAAACATTAGAAAAACAAATGTCAATCACTGTCACATACAGTAAATTTGTTATGGACAGCACATGCTCAGTAGGAAATTAAGCTGAAGGTGAATCATAAGTAATTAAGAGTGATGCTCAGGCCCAAATCTATGTGCATCATAAAAACGCACAGATTGGAATTTCCACATATCAGAAATGGGTCACATTTAAATTCCAAGCATCAAAAGATTTATACAGAAAGCATCTTGCTGACTCAGATTTCTTGGTTATCTGCTCTAGTCTTGCATTTGACTGTTAGGCAGATGTGAACTAAGTGAGCAATATCAGGGCCCACTTGGGACTGGATACTATTCTGAGAGCTTTTTTCTAACATACCTCGGTATAAAGTGGCCTAGTTTACAGAGCTGGTCTTTTTTATAGCTCTCATGAACATTGGTTTGAAGAGGCATCGCTATATGCAAAGTAAAGAAACCAAAATGTTGGTTAATGACCATAAAATTGATGTCTGTTATTAGGTACGATGGTCCCTCATTATAATCACCTCAGTGTAACACAGTCTCTGATATAACACTAATATATTCATGGTTCCTATCTAAATGGGTGAATATGGCTTTTATTCATTACGACTCCCAGTATTTGTTTACCTCAGTTATAACATTTACCTCAGTTATAACATTCACCTCAGTTATAACATGGTATAATTTTGTGGCTTCTGTGATCAGTATACAGTATACTGTGAGACTACTGTATTGTGTCTTATATATTGAGACTCGAACACATGTCTTACAGCTGAAAAAGAAACAATTTTCAGGCCCACTTCTTTCAAAGTAAAAACTTAGCTGGTTCTAGAATTGGAGTTTGGGTCTGGATTTTAAACTTACTCTGAGTCAGTTTGCCCATAGTGCCACAAAAACAGTTTAAACTTTGGTGTAAAAATGAGATATGTTGAGATTTGTCTAACGGAGGAACTGGAATCTGACTTTATAAATCTTGGTCTGAAAAAGGATTAATAAAAATCATCCCTCTATGTATGTTGCAGCCAAATAGCCAATCAGAAACACCTACCATATACTCGCTCATAAGTTATGTCCAACTGCAAACAACATAGACCCTCATCTGTGTCACCAGATCAGGGTCAATGTTGTTTGTTCTAATGATTACTCCTAACAAACTACATAGACCCCGATCTGCTGGCACATTATGTGATGGCAGATCTGGGTCTATGCAGGTTAGAGTTTGATCCAACTTAGAAGCGTGTATATACTGTATCACTTGTAGCCATGCTGGTAATACTATAGTCATTTGGAATCTGATGTGCTTGAATTCACTTAGAAGTAACAAAGGAACATTTTCCTCTACCACTAATCTTAGTTGAGACCTCGAAAAATGATAAGTGTGAAATTAGTTATGGTTTACTCGTTACCTTTAATGATAATTATTTAAATATATTTACCGTATATATTGACAGAAATGTATGTTATTCTAAATGGGTGTCACTAGTACTTTAAAACAGTCAAAAATGTTGATTTTACACTGTTTTTTCTTTTCAGGCACAAAGGACATTTTGAAGAACATCTCGGGGAAATTTAAGTCAGGGGAGCTAACTGCAATAATGGGCCCCTCAGGGGCAGGAAAGTCCTCTCTTATGAACATTTTGGCAGGTTACAGGTAACATTAAATTTCTGATTTTATTCACCTTTTCATTTCTTTTTTTCTTTTTTTTTTAAAAAAAACCTGAACTGGGGATAAAAACAGCTACAGAATTCATTTAAATATTCCAAGTTTACATTATGCAGCCAAAGTCAAAATGGTGTGAAAAATAAATGCATAATGCAGTCCAAACATTGAAGTGCTGGCAGGCAATTAACATTATTCCATGGGTGTACATACATTGTTGGGCTGGTATCATGTTTAAACTATAGGCTTTGAACACCTGGGGAATGAATGCCATTTACCTGCCTATTCTTCGATATTGTGTTAGGCATTGATCGTTGGCACCATTTTGAATTTGGTTGCATCTTATACCAGTCGTTATGTATGGTTTAGGATATACTGAAATGAAGTACTTAGTCATAAGTATTGATCCCCAACCATCATGTGCCATATATACTTGTGTATAAGTTGGATCCAAGTGCGAGCAATATAGAACCAGATCTGCCATCACATAATGCATTGGCAGAGATGGTCCATGCTGTTTGTTAGGATTAATCATTGGAAGCTTGTACCTGGATCCAATTTATATGTGAGTATATAATGAAAGCATCTTTAATATGAACATAGAAGGAAACAAATGTTCAAACATCTTTGTCTCACAATTGTGAAGGAAGAAACTTTTGCCATGAAATAAATTCTGTTTTAGGACCATGCATGGGCAAAAAATGCCTGATTGCATCTTGCTGACTTAGTGGCAACAAATACTTCAATTTTTGAAAGATAAAAGCTTTAAATAATGAATTTTTCTGGAAAAAAAACAGCGACTTATTTACCTATGACAGATAGTGGGACAAAGGAACTATATTTTAAGATAATGACTTGGATATATAAACAGCACAAAAATAATATGTGAACTGTTTCAAATTATTACAAAACAACTATTTAATGAAAAAGAACCTTGCCAATATTTTAAAAATATTTCTTATATTTTGCTACATTTGACTCTGTTGTGCTCAAAGGGAGTTAATTCAATGTAAACTCACATGTAATTAAAGTCTTATCTACAACTGGAACATTAATTTTATAAATTGATTTATTTAGATATTATTTAATTTTTACTGATTTTAATTCATTTTCAAAATGAAAGAATTGATGTAACATATGGCAGTTTCATGCCTTTATGCAATTATAAAGAAATCCCTAAATATGCATGGTAGCCTGTAGTTTATGCAGGCTGTTTGTACTTTATCATAGCTAGGAATTTGTTCTATTTTCTCTTCTTGAATAACTGTAATAATCTGTGAAGTGTTTCAAAATGATTATAGAACAACCATTTAATGAAAAAGATTCTTTGCAGTATTTTTAAAATATTTCTTATTATTTTGCTATTTTTGACTCAGTTGTGCAAAAAGGCGTTAATTCAGTGTAAACATGTAATTAAAGTCTTTTCTACCATTTGGAGCATTAATGTTATGAATTAATTTATTTAGATATTATTTATTTTTTACTGAGTTTAGATCAATTTGAAAATCAAAGAATTGGTGTAACATGACAGTTTTGTACCTTTGATAGAATTCTAAAGAAATCCCTAAATATGAATGGTAGCCTGTAGTTTATGCAGGCTGTCTGGATTTTATCATAGATGGGAATTTGAGTTTCTCTTCTTGAGTAACAGTACATTCTAAGTATGTTTGAACAAGTGAATGGTACGCTTTTTCTGGGAGAAATCATTGTTGTATACATTTTTTTGCATGCCGCAAAATGCGCCAATATGTAAAAGGTATGGCATAGATATAATTTTTTCATAAGATGCAACATAATCTTTTGTTTGTATTTAAACATTACAAAGCATCTGCATTTAAAAATCTTACATGTTCCTATAAGCCCTTACAAATGTACAATTTACATATCTTTTGCACCATTTGTCATACATGTGTGAAGTAAATTTAGATGTAGAGTGATGATCCACAGATAATTCATGCTTGGAACTAGCTACTTTAGCCCTGTTTCTACCAGCAGTCAGAAGAAATGTGCATATGAATTTCTGGCTTACTGAGCCATCTACTGTTAGTTCCTATTGCGGGGGTGGGTGGGTGGGGTGGTCTAAGGTGCTCGCCTTTACAGATCACCCTCACATCTCTCCTAAGTCCACACGAGTTCAAGTCTTGGCTCGACCAATGCGGGTATGTGAGAAAGCTTGCTAGGAACTTCCTGTGAGTCTGTGGTTCTAACCATGGTTTTCCCAAGTTCTTCCTCCACCAAATATACTGGCCGCCATGTATAGCCTATCATGTGTTGAAAAATGGCGTTAAACCCAACAAAGCAAACAATAGTTTCTATTGCTGTATATGTAATTAACCAGTCACATTTTCCTTAATATTCAAAACAAATTTTTACACATTAATAGTGGTGTGGCATATAGTGTTATCCTTGTTCATCCATCTGTTTATCCATCACACCTTTGTTAGGTTTTGCAATTGAGTCAGTTTTCAGGCACAGTGGTAGGGCATGTGTGGTCTGTGAAAACATTTCTGGTTTTACAGAGTTGATAATTAGTGGTACCATCAAAGTTTTCATCCAATTATTTCTTGATAGTTTAAAAAAAAAAAAAAACAATGGAGCAACACACATTTGAATATTTTAAAAACATTTCTGAGGGCTATGAACTCTCAGATCTAATATTGTTGGGAGGTTAAAGATAAAGCCCAGTACATCAAGAGATAGGAGATATATAGAACATATGTACTTGTGTGTACATAATCTGATTGTAAACCAATAATCTGTTTATCACATGCTTTCTTCAGTGGTTATATCAAGAATGACCATACAGCATATGTTGATGTGTTGATTACAGTTGACATCAAGATAATAATTTGTGTGCCAAATGATTACCTCTTAAAAATCTAGGACAACAGGAAGAATTTAGGTCATAATCTAAATTCATCTGTAAATATACATATCTTTCAGGGTAATATACAGTGTACATGAACATTTATTGGCCTGCTGCTTTTGCTTGTGTATAATGTGTACCTATCAGTGAACAGCATAGACCCAGATCTGCCATGGCATAGTGTGCTGGATGATTTAATGGTCCACGCTGTTCATTTTACTTAGGATTTAAAGTGAACAGCATAGACCCAGATCTGCCATGGCATAGTGTGCTGGATGATTTAATGTCTCCACGCTGTTCATTTTACTTAGGATTTAAAGTGAACAGCATAGACCCAGATCTGCCATGGCATAGTGTGCTGGACGATTTAATGGTCCATGCTGTTCATTTTACTTAGGATTTCAAGTGAACAGCATAGACCCAGATTTGCCATGGCATAGTGTGCTGGATGATTTAATGGTCCACACTATGCATTTTACTTAGGATTTAAAGTGAACAGCATAGACCCAAATCTGCTATGGCATAGTGTGCTGGATGATTTAACAGTCCACACTGTTCATTTTGCTTATGATTTACAGTGAACAGTGTAGACCCAAATCTGCCATGGCACAGTGTGCTGGATGATTTAACAGTCCATGCTGTTCATTTTGCTTATGATTTCAAGTGAACAGTGTAGACCCAAATCTGCCATGGCATAGTGTGCTGGATGATTTAACAGTCCACGCTGTTCATTTTGCTTATGATTTCAAGTGAACAGTGTAGACCCAAATCTGTCATGGCACATTGTGCTGGATGATTTAATGGTTTATGCTGTTCATTTTACATCGGATTTAAAGTGAACAGCATAGACCCAGATCTGCCATGGCATAGTGTGCTGGATAATTTAATGGTCCATGCTGTTCATTTTGCTTACGATTTCAAGTGAACAGCATAGACCAAGATTTGCCATGGCATAGTGTGCTGGATGATTTAACAGTCCATGCTGTTCATTTTGCTTATGATTTCAAGTGAACAGTGTAGACCCAAATCTGCCATGGCATAGTGTGCTGGATGATTTAACAGTCCACACTGTTCATTTTGCTTATGATTTCAAGTGAACAGTGTAGACCCAGATTTGTCATGGCACATTGTGCTGGATGATTTAATGGTTTATGCTGTTCATTTTACATTTGATTTCAAGTGAACAGTGTAGATCCAAATCTGCCATGGCATAGTGCACTGGATGATTTAATGGTCCATGCTGTTCATTTTGCTTACGATTTCAAGTGAACAGTATACATCCAGATCTGATAGCAAATTATGTGACAGCTGATCTGGATGTACAGTGGTGATCACTTTGGAGTCGGTATGCATGCCTGGCCACATGCCAGTCCACACCCTAGATTAACCTCAATGTTAGAGTTTTTATACTTGACTAATGTGGTCAGTTTCTCAAGTAGTTGGTCACATGGTATGCGGATACATCTTGATGTGTACAACACCAAAAGCTCAGGCGTCAGGTGGGGTGGTGAGATTCAGGCTGTACGTACAGGTCAAGGCCAGCTTCTTTAAATACAGTATATTTAGGTGCAGATGTTGTTGATATGGATGAATCAAATCAACTTGTTTTGACCATGAATCATGATTATTAATTACACATCCTCATCCACTTAAAAAATACTTGAAATTAGGTCCATTTGCTGAGAAATGCAGTTAGAGTTACATTCCCCTTCAGCTGTTAAAACCCATTCCTGACTGGTATTTGACTTGTTATTTTTGTTTAGAGTTTAGTTCTAAATCAGTATATATGTTTATTTCTTATAGAGGAAGTTCTACTCTCTGATTATCAAAGATAAAAGACTTTCATATTTTTTAAAACCAATAAATTTTTGTACATAGCTATGGGTCCAGACAATTTAAAACCAATAAATAATTTTACATAGCTATGGGTCCAGACAATTTAAAACCAATAAATAAGTTTACATAGCTATGGGTCCAGACAATTTAAAACCAATAAATATTTTTACATAGCTATGGGTCCAGACAATTTAAAACCAATAAATATTTTTACATAGCTATGGGTCCAGACAATTTAAAACCAATAAATAATTTTACATAGCTATGGGTCCAGACAATTTAAAACCAATAAATAATTTTACATCGCTATGGGTCCAGACAATTTAAAACCAATAAATAATTTTACATAGCTATGGGTCCAGACAATTTAAAACCAATAAATATTTTTACATAGCTATGGGTCCAGACAATTTAAAACCAATAAATAATTTTACATAGCTATGGGTCCAGACAATTTAAAACCAATAAATAATTTTACATAGCTATGGGTCCAGACAATTTAAAACCAATAAATATTTTTACATAGCTATGGGTCCAGACAATTTAAAACCAATAAATAATTTTACATAGCTATGGGTCCAGACAATTTAAAACCAATAAATATTTTTACATAGCTATGGGTCCAGACAATTTAAAACCAATAAATAATTTATTGGTTGGTGTACATTTTTTCTTGCACTATAATTGTTATTTGAATATCAGTCCCCAAGTACCGCATATACTTGTGTATAATTCGGATCCAAATGCAAACAACATAGACCCTGATCTGCTGTAACATAATGCGCCGGCAGATCAGGGTCAATGTTGTTTGATCTACTGATTAGTCCTTACAAACTGCATAGATCCAGATCGGCCAGCGCATTATGCGACATCTGGGTCTATGCAGTTTGCAGTTGGTATGGGATTATATGCAAGTATAAACAGTAATGGTCATTAACTGGAAGAGTATGGGGAAAAGTAACCAGTCACTAATTGTCCATACAAGAATAGCTGAATGAGTATTTGAAAATTATCAGATTTTTCCACGGTTAAAGATCTTAGATGCCTCTTATCAGATATATAGAGAAAGTGTGTGTTGGTTGGTGAATATTTTCAGTATGACACTATTCTTGAATCACATCAGAATTCTGAACAGAAAGCCTGCATGGCCAATTTAGAAAAGGTCATAAATCATATCAGAATGCTGAACAGAAAGCCTGCATGGCCAATTTAGAGAAGGTCATAAATCACATCAGAATTCTGAACAGAAAGCCTGCATGGCCAGTTTAGAGAAGGTCATAAATCACATCAGAATTCTGAACAGAAAGCCTGCATGGCCAGTTTAGAGAAGGTCAATAATCACATCAGAATTCTGAACAGAAAGCCTGCATGGCCAGTTTAGAGAAGGTCATAAATCACATCAGAATTCTGAACAGGTAGTCTAGGTGGTCATTTTATGGCAGGTCATAAATTGCTAATGATTTTGCAAGGTCTCATCTACTTTTCATTGACGTTATAATTTGTTGTTACAAGACTCTTATTCTGATAATTATCACCATGCAAAATACAGAATTATGTGATCCTGTCCATCTGAATGTGTTTGAAGAATGTCACATAACTCCTACACTGTTAAAAATAAAGACTTCAGATATTGGGATATGTTTGGGGGAGGTCCGTATATGTGGGCAACAGATATACAATTTTGGCTCAGTGGTTAGCACATGAGGCATCCATGAGTCTTCTCCAACCCTGGCAGTCTACTGCTTGGCAGCCTACTATTGTCCATGTCAGATTGATCTGTCTGAGCTCTTTTTTCATGGAGCATCTCCAGGTCTCTTTCGGGCATCCTCTTCGCTGCTTCCCCAGTGGTGTCCATTTTAGTGACATATTAGGCAGGCTGTCTGGATTTATCCTTAAGACATATCCAAGCCATCTCCATCTGTGTTTTTTTTTTACCTCTTCTGATAGAAGCCTTGCATGGCACATTGTCATCAATTCATCATTAGGTATCATGTTAGGCAAACAAATTCTTATTATTCTTCTAAGGCGCTTAGTGTGGAATGAGTCCAGTTTCATGCTGATGGTTTGGGTGGTTTCCCAGCATTTGGATCCATATAGTAGAATGCATTAGTACATTTGATATGTAGATTCTACATTTTGTAGAGAGAGAGAGAGCTATTCTGATTTCCATATTCCATGTAGGATGGCAAAGGTTTGGTTGACTTTCATCAATCTAGATACAACCTCTGCATCACTGTCACCATCAGTTGCAACTTTGCTGCCAATTTTTTTGAACTCTGTGATCTCCTCTACTTCCTGCTTGTTGATGGTGGTGGTTTGTTTAACAGTGTTGTTTTTCTTGACAAGCTTAGTTTTTCCTATGTTTATTTTCATACCCATTGTGTCTGTTATTGCTGCCAGCCTGTCTATCTTTTGTTGGATGTCTTAATGGCAGCTAGATCAGAGGGTAGCATCATCTGCAAAGTCCAAATCTTCCAAGAATGAGGTTAGTGACCATTGAATTCCTTGAATCTTGTCTTTGATTGTCTCTTTCATCAACCAGTCCATTGCAAGGATGAACAGAAAGGGGGAAAGGATACATCCTTGTTTCACTCTGGTCCTAACCTTAAAGCTGTCTGTTGCTTGGTCTCCACAGACAACCTTGCAGCTGAGGTCATTATATAAGATCTTGATAATATTTACCATCTTGTTGGGTATTCCATAACTCCGAAGTATATTCCAAAGAGTGTCTCTATTCATACTGTCAGATGCCTTTTTAAAGTCGATTAACGTCACATAGAGGGAGCTATTCCATTCTGTTGTTTGCTCTAGTACCTGTTGAAGGGCAAATATTTGATCGATGCAAGAGCGACCTTTCCGGAATCCTGCTTGTGCTTTCCTGATTTACTCCAAAGCAGGTGTGATGCGATCTAAGATAATGCGGCTGAAGATTTTACTAGTCAGAGAGAGCACTGTAATTCCCCTTTAGTTGTTACAATTGCCCAGGTCTCCTTTCTTTGGGATCTTGATGATGAGTCCAGTCTTCCATTCTTCAGGAGTTTTCTCTGTATCCCATATCTTCAGTAGTATGTTACAAAGGTGTTTTGGTGTTTCTCTGTCATCAGCTTTCAGCATTTCTGCACAGATTTCATCTTCACATGGTGGCTTTCTTCTTTTTAACTTCTTGATGGCGGTTATGGGGGTCCTTGCAGATTCAATATCTTTTTCAGCTGTTGATATATTGGCCATCTGTGGGGGCTCTGGTCTTTTGAGGATGATCTCAAAATGTTCTTTCCATCTTTTAATTTTCTCTTCTTCTGTTGAGATTATCTTTCCATCAGTTCTTTTGATAGGTACATCTTGATTGGTTCCATAGTCACCTCTCGGCATCTTGGTTGTTTTGTACAGGGTCCTCATATAATTCCATTCTGCTGCTGTTTATGCCTCAGTGGCGTGATTTTCAAAGAACTTTCTTGTCCTTCCTTGCTCTCTTCTTTACTTCATTGTCCTTAGCTGTATATTCTTTGTTCAGCCTCTCTTTCAATCACTGCGACTTCGTTTTCAGCATCTGTGCTTTGATCTTTTACCTGTGCTCAATCTTTTCCCAAGTTGGTTGGCTGATCAACTCTTCTCTTTTGTATTTTCTGTACCT
This sequence comes from Margaritifera margaritifera, assembly GCA_029931535.1. NCBI lineage: Eukaryota > Metazoa > Mollusca > Bivalvia > Unionida > Margaritiferidae > Margaritifera > Margaritifera margaritifera. Next base: position 467,214 of record JAQPZY010001389.1, on the reverse strand, counting down.
GAGAACTTCTTTTGCTGCCTCTTCTATTACGGTGTGAAAATCCAGAAGTTCCATTTCTCCTTTGTCTTCAAGGAGACTGTACCTGTTACGCAGAGACAAGACAAATTCATTTTTGTGTGTCTGGATTGTCCATCTTTTAATCATCAGAGTGTTCCTTCCTAATGTTCCCTAGCCAGGCCTTCCTTAGCTTGAGTTTGAGCATGATTACAAGTAGGTTGTAATCGCTTCCAACATCTGCATATCTCATGACTCTCACATCCAGCATGGAGTGATGCAACCTTCCATTAATGATGATATGGTCAATCTGGGTTTGAGTCCTCCCATCAGGTGATATCCAAGTTAGTTTGTGGATGTCTTTGTGAGCGAAGATAGTTCTTCCAATGATCAGTCGGTTGGCTTCACATATTTAATAAAGTCTTTAGCAATTTCCATTCATGGTACCCATTCCATGCTTACCTATAACAGTCTTATGGCCACTGTCATTGCATCCTAGTCTAGCATTGAAGTATCCCATTAGTAGCACCATGTCATGTTCAGGATGTCCTCAATTACAGCTTGTAGGCATTTATAGAAGTAGTCCGAGTCTTTCATTTATCTTTCTCCATTCTATCAGATATCAAGTCACTTCCTTCATAATAAGAGCAGTGCTCTCTTCAAGTGTGTCATCCTGTCTTCCAGACCATATTATTGTCTCTGGTAATGAGGTATTGTCTTCCAGATTTTGTCCATCTTGTTTCTTGAGCTCCTAGTAGACTGAGGTTGTACTTGGTCATTTCTTTAATTGTCTGAGCAAGCTAGCCTGTGTGGTGTACGGTTTCCAGCATCCAATCCTGGTCCTAGTTTTTGGCTTCAGAAGATTGGTTCTCTGGGTAGTGACTTCTGTCTGGCTTTCATCTCTACCTGTCATTGGTCCAGCATCCTGGCCTATGTCTCTTAAAACATGGCACTACCATGACATTATTTTAATTGAGTCCATGGCACTTGGGTCTTAAGCTTCTTCACTTGTTCTCCACACGTACAGATGGTTTCACCAGTGAACCTGAGAAAATATTACTTTATTCCAGTATTCACAGCATGTGATTTTTAAAGTTATTAGCGGATACTGTCAATGACTTACGAACTCTGTGTTTCTTTAAACCATACTCATGTATACTGGTTGTAATTATTGATAATCTCTCTCAAACTGTTGTTTGTTTAGCTACACCACAGTCAGAAGTTGACAATCTCATCAGTGAGCTTTCTCCATTTAAGGTGGTTGCTGTTTTCCACATTTCATTGTTCAAATTCACTTGCAAGCCGTGAAATGGTATTCTTATGAACATTGAATATTTCTGTGAGTTTTCTCTGACTTCACCTCTCTCATAAAATTCTATAGCCAGCTGTCATTGTTCAGTTGACATTTCATGTTGTTTGCCATCCATTGTTACAGTGTGACATTTAAGATCTTTCAAGAGCAGACCACTCCCTTTTTACTCGCAGATTGGTAAAAGAATATCTCAAACATTTGTTCAGACACAAAACGTTTACATTTTGGATGAAGATAAAGATGAAACAAACAATTTCTTATTGATTAATTGATGAATTACATTTTAGACATCTGTAGAAGTTGCATCAATTCTGGCACATCTATAAATGTACACGTATTGGGCATGACAGGACGAATTCATATATGCAACTGCTTTGCTTCTGGATCTTTTCTTAACCAAAGGGACTTAGCTCCTGGCTCATAACATACAAACTGTTGAGATCCTGGGCATGAAAGACAAATTTATACCTGCAACTGACATGGATTCTGTGGCCCATCCCTACCCCAAGGGACTTAATCCTTGGGTTATAACTTGGAAACTGTTGAGATCCCAACCCTGTAACAATATATACACTTACTGATCATAAAAAGATAAATTCATACATGCCGCTGACATTGAGCCTGTGGTCCATCCCTACCCCCAGGGACTTGGTCTGTGTGTCACAACTTAGAAACTATTGACATCCACTCCCTGTAACCATATATATGCATACACTTTCTGTGCATGAATAGATCAGATCAGATATGCAACTAAACTTGGCCACTAGGTCATTTTCTTCACCAGGGACTTGACCATAGGGGCACAGATTTTCATGGGGTGGGACAAAGTGGAGGCCTCATGGGCATATGCATTTTACAACATTGTAATTAAAATGGTATTATCATTTTGAGCTTACCTGGCTATCTGGCCTAATAAGCTTATGGCCATGTGTCCGTCGTCTGTCCATCAAAATTCGCTTGTTACCTCTCTGGAGGCCATGTTTTTGATCTGATAGATCAAACTTGAAATATAGGTTTATAATATCAATATCGCAGATGAGTTCAGATATGAGCTAGATCTATACATACAGGGTTGAGCAAATTTTTTTTTTAACCACTAGTCCAGGACAAATGGTTTTAGAAAATTCACTTGTCCCACCTTACTCTTCACTAGTCCCACCTTACTCTTCACTACATTTTATGAGATGTATGTACCTAATCCATAGAAAAAAACAAAATATACAACATACTTATTTCTTAAAAGAATTTAATTTTTCAAAAACATTGGTTATACATTTGGCTTCTTCAGGTTCATGTATATATGTTTTAGCTGATGGATTTAAAAAAATGTCCATGTATATGTCTGCCACCTGCACTAGCACTAAGCCAGCAGTTGATAGCTGTGTCTGGGTCCTGCTGGTAACATCACTAAGATCGGCCAATGTAAGACCCACTTTCTCCAAACCCATTTCAATGCCTTCCTTTACTCCAAAGGCATCAGCTGATTTCAACTCCTCAGTGCTGACAAATGAGGTTTTCAGTTTTCCATTGTCCAGGTATCTTACATGCACAATTTCTTGCTCTTATACGGTAGCATCAGTACTTCCATCAGAAAGAATGGAAAGGAATTTACTGAAATTCAGACTTTCCCTAACTTCTTCTCTCAAGACTTGACTGATTGATAGAACAAAGTCTCTTGCCCTGAATCTGTTCTTATAATTCATGAACAGAGACAGCTCATTAATTAGCATAATTGTTTTGCTTCAAACGCAATATCGCACGTGGAAGTTAATCATCTGTATAATCAATTTTAATTAAAGAATCATTACTGTCATTTAATCAGTTCATAAAGGAAACCAACACTGATGTCGGTAAAGTACCTTTCATTAATTTAATTACACTGACTCGCTGGATTAAAATCATAGTAAGCCGCTCGTAATGATCTGGCTTGAGTAAACACAATGCAACAAAGCCGCTTAAAACAACGCTAATTGATCATACTTGTTTTCGTTTGTTTGACGTGTTTTGATTTGCCGATAATTTGGTCGCTTTGCTCGATATGCAGTCAAGCGGTAACAGGATGTAAATGTATACAAGAAGAGGGGTAGAATAAAGTATTCAGTTCGCCCGGAGGGCATGATTCGCCAAATAAAGGTAGATATAGTGATTAAAGCATGAAAATAAGGACTTGCCCGACTTTTTTAAAAAGCATTTGTCTCGGACTAGCGACTTGGAAAATTGTACTTGCCAGACTTCGAAAATGAATAGTCCGGGACGTCGGGCTATGGGATTTGCTCAGCCCTGGCATATTAATGAGGTGATCTTGCATCTGATAGGCTGAACTTGTCACTCTGGAGACCATATATCTGATTAGACTTTGATTAAACTGGAATATATGCTAATATCATCAAGATCTTCAACAAGTTCAGTGATGAGCAAGATCCACGCATATTGACGAGTTATCTTGCATTTAATTGGCTAACTTGTTACTGCTCTGGAGTCTGTATTTCTGGTCTGATTTTGTTCAAAACTTGGACATTTTGATACAGAATTTGATCTAATGAAATACATGTACATGTAGATGTTACATCTGTAGAAAATGTTAGTATTTCAAGAAACAATAAACAAAACTTGAAGTTGTACTTGTGTCATTTACAGTTAACAAGAGAACTATAATATTGCCAACTTTTTACTTGATCATAAGGAAATAAATTTAAAAACTGAAATTTTCAAGCAAAATACTAATGACATCGTCAATATTTTTTTGTTGTATATGCAATGATGGTGTCATGATTAATTGCCATCATAATGTCCAGTTTTAAATGAATAGAGCAGTCATTGATGTTAAAGTTACTTTGAAAGCATAACTGTACACATTTAAAATCATGCAGAGATCCTCAGAATGAAATAAAAAATAAAAATTATCAAATTATTTTCACCATATCTGGGATTTTACATCACAAAATCGGATCAATTTTATTCCACTCATGAGTTCCCGACTGACCTTGCAAGGAAAGAACATTTGTTGGCCTGATTCATGATACAAGTTGTAAAAAGAAAGCACCAATAGAATTTCCAACACAGTTTTCAGAAGTTTGTTAATCGGCTTGGTGTCAGAATGTTACATCTTACAGTAACTGTTAAAATAGCTGACATTGTCAACATCAGGCCGTGTTTATTTTTATGACATTTATACTCTGCCCATTCACGATAGCCTGACATCATACAAAGCACATGGTTTTGGTTGATTGGCAGATGAAAGGGATGTGTGTCTACTTTGTCACCACTAGGGGTTAGTATTGCCAGGAAAAAAACATATTGCAGTATACATGTATGTATTGTGATAATGTATCAATACGTATTGGTCATTGAGAGCATTATGTATTGTAATAATGAGCAATTTCCTTACATGTAATATAATATGAACAAGAAAATAAAAGCATCGTGCTTTTTATTTCACCAAAACACTGTCTAAATATAACAATCACATTACTGATTTAGAAAATAATAAACATATCAACATGAGTGAAACTTCTAACAGCAGGAAACAAAAATACTCGAAAAGAGATACAGGAATATTTTGCCTCATTAGAAAAGTTTTTGGTCTACAAACTGAAATGATTAAAAGATTCAGATCTTGCAATACGATCATGACAAGGGACAAAAATAAGCAAAAATGCATGTAATCACAAATTATAACATAGACAAATGTCTTTCTATGATTAGAATAATGAATAATAAAGTAAATTAGTAATAATAATATCAATGATTCCAAACCTTTGTTTGTTTCAACCTGAGAGACTAATTACTTTAACAGGCAGCAGAAATAAAATCACAGAAGAATCCAATTGGCTGACTAGAAACAGTATTTTTTGTGACTAGCAAAATTAAATAATATAGCTTGATCATTGATGAAAATCCAGTGTTTTCATGTAAAACTTTGCAACATTATCAAACTGTACATTTCTCAAAATAACTCCAGAGAGAACACAAAATAAGAAAAAAAGAGGGAACACAAAATATTTAATGTGACTATAGATGAAACAAAGTCCTTTTACAACAGAAAAAATTGGAGCTGCTCTCGAGCATGTCAGTTTATGTAGCAGATTTTGAAACAAAAGATCCACAAATGAATGTTTTTTAAGAACAACCTGTTTCTGTGTCCTAGCCCTCTTAACTGAATCCATCAAAGTCTAGAGTTCATAGTGTCCACAAAAGAGACATTAAGGTATGGTCATATTTTTCCTTTGAAATAGTAGCACATCAACATTCTCTACACTGATTGCTGCTCTTTGGCTTTAAACAGTATCTCCTGCAGCAGTACTAAAGACCATTTCAGAATGGACATGTTGCTGGTATGCAGTACTAAAGACCTTTTCAGAATGGACATGTTGCTGGTATGCAGTACTAAAGACCTTTTCAGAATGGACATGTTGCTGGTATGCAGTACTAAAGACCCGTTCAGAATGGACATGTTGCTGGTATGCAGTACTAAAGACCCTTTCAGAATGGACATGTTGCTGGTATGCAGTACTAAAGACCTTTTCAGAATGGACATGTTGCTGGTATGCAGTACTATAGACCCTTTCAGAATGGACATGTTGCTGGTATGCAGTACTATAGACCCTTTCAGAATGGACATGTTGCTGGTATGCAGTACTAAAGACCCTTTCAGAATGGACATGTTGCTGGTATGCAGTATTATAGACCCTTTCAGAATGGACATGTTGCTGGTATGCAGTACTAAAGACCCGTTCAGAATGGACATGTTGCTGGTATGCAGTACTAAAGACCCTTTCAGAATGGACATGTTGCTGGTATACAGTACTATAGACCCTTTCAGAATGGACATGTTGCTGGTATGCAGTACTAAAGACCCGTTCAGAATGGACAGATGTTGCTGGTATGCAGTACTAAAGACCCATTCAGAATGGACATGTTGCTGGTATGCAGTACTAAAGACCCATTCAGAATGGACATGTTGCTGGTATGCAGTACTAAAGACGCGTTCAGAATGAACAGATGTTGCTGGTATGCAGTACTAAAGACTCGTTCAGAATGGACATGTTGCTGGTATGCAGTACTAAAGACCCTTTCAGAATGGACATGTTACTGGTATGCAGTACTAAAGACCCTTTCAGAATGGACATGTTGCTGGTATGCAGTACTATAGACCCTTTCAGAATGGACATGTTGCTGGTATGCAGTACTAAAGACCCTTTCAGAATGGACATGTTGCTGGTATGCAGTACTAAAGACCTTTTCAGAATGGACATGTTGCTGGTATGCAGTACTAAAGACCTTTTCAGAATGGACATGTTGCTGGTATGCAGTACTATAGACCCTTTCAGAATGGACAGATGTTGCTGTTATGCAGAGCAGCTCACACATAATAGGATAGCATGGAAAACTGATGTTGATGATCTTGCCACCATTGTAATGGATTCTGTGCAAGAGGAGTGGATTCCTTATGATTGTAGCACTCAGTTTCTTCAGTTACTTTCTCAAAAATAGTTTCAGTATTTTCTCCACTTTGACAATATCTACATCTCCAAAAATGGAAGCAAATCCAGCATTAGTTGTCTTTGGTGAAACAGAACTTACGTCTGTTAGAGCAATGCAGGCATCAGCAGACATGGATGAGACAGAAGCAGAGTCAACTTTAGCTGACTGTGGTGAGTGAGAGGCATATTATAGTGCCAATCTGATTATTTCAGGTGGTATTGTAGTTATCTATGTCTTAGATGAGAAGTTACATTTGTATATAATTCTCTAAATTCTCCTGATAAATTTAATTATTGTTTTTCTATAATAGATGGGTAAATCTGTAGTTACTGTTAATTATATGCTATTATGGGATTCCAGTTAAATATGGTGTTGGCCACTCTAGCCCAGTAGGGGGGAGGTTACATTCTAATGTCAGGCAGAGGAAACAAAGGAACTCATTATTGGCCAGCTAGCTGTGTTTGTGAACTTGCAATAAATCAATGATAGCAAGTTTCCCTTTATAGCTAAACATTTAGTTTTGTGACCATTTGTTGTGAAATTTGTAGCTCTTTAAGTAGGTGTGAAGTGTTTAAAATAGAGTTAAGCAGTTACAGTGTAATTTGGAATGAATTAGCTCATAAGGATATGTTTTACAAGTAATTTCCCAATTAATATGATATTTTTGGAAATTCTAATACACATTAAATGTTACAAAGGAGTGTGTGTGGAGAGTGGATATATGGCTACAATTTGGTTATAGAATTTAGGTTTTGTGCATTTTAGTTTGTTTACTAGACTTAGATAAAGGTCAGAAGTTAGCACAATCATATCATAAGTTAGCTCCATATTCAAGTCTAGTAGGGTCTTTAGGGAATGCTTTCTCTGAGGTCCGCTAGGAGCCTATATAAGATAGGGTCAAACATAGTGCAGGGAGTCAGCATGTAGAACTAGAAGTTTTAAAGATCTAATTAAATGTATAAAAGAAAAACCCTCTCGTTTGTCTAATTCCCCAAGTGCCATTACATCAGAAAGGCTGACAAGGCTGGTTAATGCAGGACGAGGTGGAACATCAGTAGCTGAATTTTGTTGGGGTCCCTGTTTAACTTTCATGGGCTGATTCTGTTCATAAGAAGTGGATGCAGCGTTAGAGCCAAGCAGCTGTAGACTTTAAATTGATTATTGTCAGTCAGAAAAGAGAAGTTTTTGAACCTGGAGTCAAGAGCAGTTGCTATCTGGAGGAAATCATTGTTTCTTGCATACCTTGTCAAAAGATCACTATAGCCTGACATCATACAAAGCACATGGTTTTGTTTGATTGTCAGATCATATGGATGTAAGTCAATGGGTTTTGTTCTTACAGAACTATATAAGCATGCTTAATGAAATGGTAAACTATTAAATTATGTAAGCCAAGTGAGCAATATTCCCACTTGGGCCTCTTGATTTTTCTTCTTTATTTGATAAGAGATTGAAGTTGCAACCATGTTATCTTGCCTCTGATTTTTGCCAGAGTTTATAGCACTGTGATACACTGAGGTACCGGTAACACATGATGTCACTAGATGATGTAATTATGTGATGATTACATCATTTTAATTTGATTTGCGCACTAAATGTTGATTTTACGATAGTGAACAACCTTAAGATTTGGTGTTTAAGTGTTTGAAAGTCCTGTACATCATGATGTGGTTCGCTGGCGAGATATAGCATTCCATGGAGCCCATGATAATTATTCTCTATAGAAGAAAAGAGCTATGAGAATATATATAAAAAATTTTTTTTTAATTCAATACAACCCTCCTTCATTATACTGCTGTCAATGGAAATCATGGAGTATACCACCATATAGTGAGGCTGCCTTATAATGAAATACATGATTCAGTACTCCCTCATTATCATGTTTCCATGTGAATCATGGAGTATACCACCATATAGTGGGAGTGCCTTATAATGAAGTAGATTATACATGCTGTATATACTTGCCTATAAGTCAGATCCAGCCTTGTAGCAGGGAACATAATGAATAGCCTTACAATGAAGGAGTGCAGTGCATTTGTTCTGAGATTCTCAATACTAACTTGAGTCTGAAATCAAGTTTTAGAATTGGATGAATCACAAGTACACCATATACTGGCATGTTTTTAATTTAGATTTTAATTGACTTCTGTCAAGTGGTAAACACTTCATCCTGTTGAAGTGTACAGTAGGTTGTAATATTGATTAAGCTTTTTTTATCAAACAATAAATCTTTAAAAATAGAGTAAACAAGAAAATAGATCATTCAAGTTGTTAATGCTTATGGCACTATCAGTGGGCTTCCAGTCTGCTGGTTTGGTGGTGGAGGGGGGGTTTCTAATGGCAGCACAGCCTATCATGTACATGTACCAGTACATATGAAGGGAGTAAACATGACATGATCTTTATCACTCTGTCCTGGATCTCGACTGGAATAAACTGCTAACTTCAAATTGCCCTTGAAACTAAATTGCATCATCGATATTCATGGTCATATTAAAATGATTAACTACTACACATGTATTACTATTTGTTACTATTGTTAACTACTACACATGTATTACTATTTGTTACTATTGTCCACATTGCTCAGCATTTTAATACATGTATTTAACCCATTGCAGTAAAGTTTTGAACAAATGAAACTAATTTTTAAAACTATGGTACCAAATGATAGAATTATTTCAATATTTAAAGTGCATACATGGTATACTGTCACTAATTCAAGTTTAAAAATATTGTAATCTGTGAATACATTGCAACTTAACCAGCTGATACCATATATACTCACTTATAAGTCGTCCAACTGCAAACTGCACAGACCTAGATCTGCCATTGCATAATGCACTGCCAAATCTGAATCTCTGCAGTTTATTAGGAGTAATCAGTAGAACAAACAACATAGACCCTGATCTGCTGGTGCATGATGTGTAGGTGGATCAGGGTCTATGTTGTTTGCAGTTGGACTTGACTTATAAGTGAGTATATATGGCAATTTGATAGATTTCAGCAAGCAGTCAAAAAGTACAAGTAGAACACAAGTTAAACATGTTATAAGTACAGCACTTGTAATCTACAACACATGTTAAGATTACAGCACTTGTAATCTACAACACATGTTAAGAGTACAGCATATGTAATCTGCTACATGTTAAGAGTACAGCACTTGTAATCTACAACACATGTTAAGAGTACAGCACATGTAATTTGCAGCATATGTCAGGAGTACAGGACATGTAATATACAAGACATGTTAAGAGTACAGCACTTACAATCTACATCATATGAACAGGTATTTAGTCCTAAATATTTTGTTCCTGATTATATTATCAATAAAATTCCAACCAAGCTGGATAGAAAATCTTGTGTGGTCTTGAAATAAAGGAATTGTATTGGCTTAGCATGCCAGACTCACAATCACATACTTGTTTGGTTTGAATCCTGTTCAGACCAGGGGTATGTTTTGGTGGTCTAACCAAACGAGCCTGTTTTGGCAAACATTTCATGACCCAAAAATATGTTCCTGCTTGTGTGCAAAAACAGGTTTGGTCACATCTTACAGGAAGAAAAAATTTCACAAATTTATTTCCAATTGAAACTCTTTACATTTCACTTTTAAAAAGAAAAGCAAGAACTGCACTGGTTCGTTGGTTAGCATTCCAGACTTTTGACCAAAAGAGTGCAGGTTTGAATCCTACCATTGGATCAGTATTGGTTGACTACCATGGTGTGTCTGGGGCAAGACACTTTACTCCAAAATTGCCTCGGCACTAAATAACCTTTCCATCTTGCTGTGCTGTAAACGGCCAAATAAAGCCAAACCAAAATAAAAGCATATGTTTTATTAACTTTTTTCATTTGTATAATGGTTACATTTCACTTGACTTCGGCAGTAAATAGTCTTTCTTGTGCTGATATATCATTAAACACGAATACATCATTCAATCAACCAGTAAGATGTAAATACATATACAGTAAAGATTGTTTATTATGTTCTTGGATACAGCACTTTCTCTGTTAGAACATTTGAGTTTAATTTCCCCAGCCAAATTCCTAATTACTATGTATTCCAAAGGATTTGTTATAACGTACCTATGTTACAACGTTTAATTGGTTATAGCATTTGATTTGTGTGGTCTGACTGAGAAAATTAGCTCAATTAAAGAGGGGATATTTGTTTGAAACGAATGAATAACATATATTTCATCGAGTGCGTGAAAAACTCAGTATTTTTACGAGTAGCGAAGCCACGAGTGAAAATACTTAAGTTTTTCACCCACGAGATGAAATATATCCATTATTCACTTGGAGCAAGCAAATATTCTTTTTATTTTATGCTCAAGCGTATTGTCTAGCAATTTGTATAACACACTGAACTAGCTGATTTCTTTCTGCATCCCACGCGATAATGTCAGCAGTTTACCGTTTATGATTTGCTCTGTTTTGTGTATATTTGCACATAAAATATCAGTATTTGCATAATGCTCCTTCCCAATTCAATGTAAAACAGCAGATAAAAAGAAAATGAAAAAAATTTATATATATATATATATATATTGCCCATTGTCGGATTGAACCCGGTTCACCTGGATGCGAAACAGCCATCTTAACCTTTACACCACGCAAGTGTCTTATAATAAGTTTGAAATTTCTTAGTTATAATGTTATCAATGTCTATTGACGGCCAGTGAAAAAATATCATATTTTTTCACTGCAGTGAAATATCACAATTATTTCACTCGGAAAATCCAGTAATTCACTGCCTAGCATAAAATAAAACATTTTTATCACTTGACACACCAAAGCCAGATAAACAATGGTGGTGGTTTAAATAACCAAGGTGTAACAACATAGGTGCATGGTAACAGAGCATGAAAATCACACGTCATTAATAATCAGTACATAACAAAGGCCTAACAAAGGCGCTTGGTAACAAAGGCATGATAATCACTCCTCATTCATAATCGGTACTTTAGAATCACGGTTTGCTGGTTCAATGCAACTAAAGCATAAAAAGAAATGTATTTGTTTCGTATTTTTTTGACTAAATAATTTAGAAATATCCTTTAAGTGTCTTTCTATACCTGTATGTTGACTGAGTACAGCTTGAATTAAATCTCTCGTGTTAATTTTGCATGCTGATGGTTGTGAAAATGGCTGAATATTTGTCAGTCAGAAAAAGATAAAATGTCCCTTTAGACAAATAATATGAGGAATAGAAGCAGGGTGTTCACGAAAGAATATGTTTGATTTGTTTAAGTTGCCACTTTCAACGATTGGAACTATTTGGTGTAATCGTGAAAAAAAACATGTTTAACTGTTTCTGAAGAGACGAGTCCAGCTAGTAAATGACTTGGAACATGTGTTGATCCAAAGTAGAGAAGGGTCTTCTGACTTGGTTTAAAGCAATAAGACATGAAAATATTTCAGTAAATGGGCTGATCCTTCAACAGAAAGCCGACGAAATTGCTTAAAAACTAGGATAAATTCAGATAAAAATTGGATCGACAGATTTAAGCAAAGACATAACACCATGAGCAGAGCAGTGAGTGGTGTGAGTGCTGTGGTTTGTGAAACTACTGTGGCTGACAGGAAGTCAAAACTTCTACCGTAACAGTTGAAATCATATGAAATGAGAAATGTGTTTAATGCTGATGAAATAGGTCTTTTATTTATATGCTCATCGACCTCATTTTGAAAAATAAACAATGAACATGGATACAATGTTTCTCTGTTACAACGTTCTAAAAATCCTAGTCCCCTGTGAAATGCTATAAACAACGTTTACTGTATATGTATGTATGTATGTATGTATGTATGTATGTATATACGTATGTATGTATGTATGTATGTATGTATGTATGTATGTATGTATGTATGTATGTATGCTTAAAATAAGTGATAAATATTCAAATAAATAAGTGCTTAAAATACCACTCTTCCAATCAACTGAGCATCTTGAAATATTAGTGACTTGCCCTTCCTCAGCCACCACTCATAAATACAAGTGGACAAGTGGAATTTTCAAGCCAAGATATGTGTTTATTGAGTTAATGACACATCAGCACAATACTTGCTGTATAGTAATGATGAAAAGTTTAAAAAAATACAAAAATAAAGAATTTGTAAAAAAATTGTTAGAAGATAAACCATTTTAAATAAATGTCAACATATGTAGTACTACAAGATAAATACACATAAAATTGTATTAGATTAGGTACATAATTACCATTTTCATATTGTACTCGTAGTTTGTCTGCAAATGTTTAACTTTACTGCACAAAGGCCAATAAAGCTTATGCAGTATTATGTTTTCATTTGTCAATCTCTTATCCCGCAGGACTGTTTATCGGGCATCCTGCATGGATGTCGATTTGGTATCCTGCATGAACATTTATCTGGCATCCTGCATGGGTGTCTATCTGTGCATATTTAAAGTATAGTACTCAATCATGATGAAAACACGCATCAAATAGAGTCCAATTATCGAGCAGACTCGGAGTTAGTCCTGGTAATTACACCATTTATACAATCTCATAAGGCCTTAAAAGCATCCTAATGGTCAATTATTGTTTGTTGTATTGTACTGTTTTCACCAAATACCCTAATTAAGTATTAAAAACAAAACAATTAGTTCCAAATTAGGGAGTAAAATACCTAGTTCATAGAAATCTTTTCTTGAGTTCTGATTCAGTGTGCCTGCAATGATGGCAGTCTGGAAAGCTTGATGATAGGTTTGTTGTGTTTACATGTACATGGGATTTTCCTAAGCATCCAGGCCTTGAAATGTTTTTAAATTATTGCTTAAATTTTTAGTAAGTTGCAGGATATGTGGAACAGGAACACAGTTGGGACTTAAATGACTATATTCCATATACAGGTTTACTAACACCTCTGCGAGGTATGTTCCTTTAGTTTAAAATATTAAGAAAACAGTCTCAACAAAACAGATATCATATTCTGTGAGAACTTGATCATAACGAGTGCAATCATGAGATGGTAAAAAATTGGATGATATTTTTCTTCATACTGTGAGATATCACGGGTATGAATACGCTTGGATTGGACCCACAAACACACACACAAAATAGTGTACATTTTGTATTTTGATGGTGACAGGCATGCAAAAATCTTGTTCTGAACAGTCGGCATACTAAACTACCTAGAAGATGGTGATGGGATGGTGCAACACAAAGTATGAGGTGGACTTAAATGAAGATCATGCTTCTGAGGTGTTCTATAACCGTTCACTGTCATAGAGATGGCCATCATGAAAATCATGAAATTGCAACTCCTCTTAAACACTTTTTCAGTTTGACATAGATTATATACAAAATATTTATGACAACAGTTGTTAGTTTGTAATAAAAATTTGTTCTGATCTCATGTCCAATATGGCTACTTTGGTGGCCATCTTGAAAATCATTTTAATGACTAATTCCTCTTGTAACATGAGAGGGCAAGATCCACTATAAAAGGGGGCAAATTTAACAAGGTCAGGGCTTGTTCAACTTTTGCTGCCATTGAGGAAAATTGCTACTTAATGGTATCAGGCATAGATTTCTTTTGACACATTGATGGACATTGATTGACATTGATGGACATTGATTGATACAGAGGTGAAGTTTGATGCCTGATTGATCAGCTATCAGTTTTAGTTGTTGAGGAAGGCAAATTAGCCTGCAAATCCGATCATGATGAGATGGACCAATATAGGTGTTAGATTTTTCACACCTTGTTTGATACAGGTAGATAACAATGCTCCACTGACTTGACCAATCACAGTTCATGTATAACATGCCACTGTACCTTTTATAGCCAAACTGACAGGTTTGCAATCCTTACCTTTAATTATAAATCTTATGCCAACCTGCTAGACATAGAAAATCTTACCAATAATTTTTACTAAAAAATAACGCACAAAGTATGAGTTGATCAGTAGAGCTTCTGTCCCACTGTATGACATTTTGTTTCATAATACACTTCATTGCTTGTTTTAATGCTTTTCTTTTATGAAAAATATCTTAAAGACATATCAGTCAGTTCATGTGTTTATCCTGAAAGGATCTTGTTTCTACACAATATCTTGAGCATTGAAAGATTAATTAAATTTAAGCTTATAATTTGTCATTTTTGGTGTTTGTGTTTTATGGGTTTTATGGGTGTAACGCCATTTTTCAGTACATGATAGGCTATACATGGCGGCCAGTATATTTGGTCGAGAAAGAACCTGGGAAAACCCAGAGAAGAACCACCGACCCACCGGAAGCTACTGGCAAGCTTTCTCACATACCCACATTGGCCAAGCCGAGACTTGAACCCACACGAACAGAGGTGAGATGTGAGTGATTTGTCAAGGCGAACACCTTAGACTACTCTGCCACCCATGGCTCCCATGTCATTTTGGGCAAAAATAGATCTTGGTAGACTTTTTATCATCAACATGATCTCCAGGAGAAAAAAATGGTTTCCCAATCATTTGTCAGCATGCTCAATAAAATGATTGCTAAACATACATACATATATGTAATCAAAGCTCGTCAGCACCAGTAAGATGGACTTTCTAAATCAATGACATGAATTTTTAAAAATAATTACCAGTATTCAAAATATTTCTATTTCAGGACCAAGAATGTAACTGGGGATATACTTGTAAAGGGTAGGGAGAGAGATTTACGCTCCTTCCGGAAATACTCATGTTACATCATGCAGGATGACCATCTTCTGCCCCACCTCAGTGTGGAGGAATCTATGATGTGCTCTGCCAATCTTAAACTGACGGAAGATATGTCTTATGATGACAAACGTAACCTGGTAGGTGAACTCGAAGTGTTTCAAAAGCTTTTTTTTAAAATTTGCTCTTTAATAATCCTGCAGTTACTTAGAATAAATTCATAAAATCATTTTAAAAAAAGTACATGTATAAATTGTCCAGTGCAGAACTTAATAGATTTGAGCATTTACATTACAGCAGCTTTTAATACTTATAGTTGTAGCCACTTTATAGAAATTTTCCTTCTGCATATCTTTATATTTTTGTCTAATTCTTGCTTTTAACAATGTATGATGATGGTGTAATTTACTCTCCATTTTTATCAATTATTAGTCATGAATGTCAGTAAAAGTGATTTCATCTGCATAAAGATTTGTGCAAAAACAATTATATACTTTAATATTTTGTTTTCCAGGTTGATCAAATTCTGGAAACACTTAGTCTGATGGAAACAAAGCAAACCCGTACCAGTAATCTCTCCGGTGGTCAGAGAAAGCGGCTGTCCATTGCACTGGAACTAGTTAACAATCCTCCTATAATGTTCTTTGATGAGCCCACAAGGTATAAACTAATAGAATCCTTATATGCATTGATGAGCCCACCAGGTATATACTAATAGAATCCTTTATATGCATTGATGAGCCCACAAGGTATATACTAATAGAATCCTTTATATGCATTGAAGAGCCCACAAAGTATACATAATAGAATCATTTACATGCATTGATGAGCCCACAAGGTATAAACTAATAGAATCCTTTACATGCATTGATGAGCCCACCAGTTAGTTTACGCCAGGTATAAATCCTTTATATGCATTGATGAGTCTGCCAGGTACAAACTAATAGAACCCTTTATATGCATTCATGAGACTGCTAGGTATAAACTAATAGAATCCTTTAGATGCATTGATGAGTCCACCAGGTATAATCTAATAGAATCCTTGACATGCACTGATGAGCCAGCCAGGTATAATCTAATAGAATTCTTTACATGTATTGATGAGCCCACCAGGTATATACTAATAGAATCCTTTACATACATTGATGGAGGATATGAAAATTCCACCCGAGGGTCAAAATTTTGCATCGGAGTGTCTGATGCAAAGTTTTGATTCTGAAGTGGATTTTTTCTAACCAACACTGATGCAAAATGAAGGATTATTGTTCTCACATTTCTGGAAAACGTTTTCTAGTCGAAGTCAAAATGGCATTTGTGAATACTTGATGCAACTTTAAATCAGTAAAACACCCATTTAAAACTTTTAAGATAGAGCATAAAAACTTTTGTTTACACTGAAATATTTAGGTAATTGAGGTAATAGCAATACACAACATCCAAATTGTTTAACATAGTTAGCTTATACACTGATACAAATATGACCAGGTTAAAAAATAAGGTTCACTCTTATCCATGTGATTAAACAAGACAGACAATAAATAATGAAATAATCCTCGATTCAGAATTGATTGATGTGTTATGTTCCTTTCAACTCTGAGGTAAAATCTTTGTGCTTCCTTTGTATCCAGCTGGTATGTAATACATTGGGATATAACTATTGCTCTGTCCCTCTTTCTTTCCATAACCCATCTGTTTTTTAAACATTGTTGTTTCTGGAGAATAACTCTCCAACCGTTCAAGTATATCAACCAGACTTGGTACCCGTCAAACAAGCAGCATAGATGTGCATTTTGATACTTAAAATGATTCCACATTCAAGATTTGTTATGTTACCATGGAAGCAAAGTGTTGCATAATTAGTATAAAATCGAGTGTGATTGGCCATTGGGGGCTGTGTACTGACCTAAGCAATATACAAATTGAGGGTGTTTGGCTTTTGAGGGCTGTGTACTGACATAAGTTGCATATAAATTGAGGGTGATTGGCATTTGGGGGCTGTGTACTGACCTAAGTAGCATACAAATTGAGGGTGATTGGCCATTGGGGGCTGTGTACTGACCTAAGTAGCATACAAATTGTGGTTGTTGGCCATTGCTGTGTACTGACAACCTAAGTAGCGTACAAATTGAGTGGGATTGGTCATTGGGGGCTGTGTACTGACTTAAATAGCATACAAATTGACTGGGATTGGCTGGGGGGGGGGCTGTGTACTGACATAAATAGCATACAAATTGACTGGGATTGGCCCGGGGGGGGGGGCTGTGTACTGACATAAGTAGCATACAAATTGAGTGAGATTGGCCATTGGGGGCTGTGTACTGACATAAGTAGCATACAAATTGACTGTGATTGGCCAGGGGGGGCAGTGTATTGACATAAGTAGCATACAAATTGATGGGGATTGGCCGGGGGGGCTGTGTACTGACATAAGTAGCATACAAATTGACTGTGATTGGCCAAGGGGGGGCTGTGTACTGACATAAGTAGCATACAAATTGAATGGGATTGGCCAGGGGGGGCTGTGTACTGACATAAATAGCATTCAGATTGACTGGGATTGGCCAGGGGGGGCTGTGTACTGACATAAGTAGCATACTCATTGACTGGGATTGGCCGAGGGGGGCTGTGTACTGACATAAGTAGCATACAAATTGAATGGGATTGGCCAGGGGGGCACTGTGTACTGACATAAATAGCATACAAATTGACTGGTATTTTATTAGTGTCAGTAGGCCTGTGAGAGAAACTTGTTAGCAGGATTGTGCAAAAACCACTCAGTGTGCATAAAATTTTGCTAGCATATTGGTATCCACATGTAGATGACCAAATTAGATTTTCAGGCTATTATTACAAGTTTGAGCTCTACAGGTTGAGGATACAGAAAAAGTTATGCACTGGGCCTATGTCCGTATATCTGTCATCCATTAGCAGATATTTGTTATCTCTATTCCTCATTAACAGCTTGGAGGAAAGTCATGAAACTTGGCATACAGTTTCATCCTGAGGTCTAGTTGGTCATAAATGAAACATCCTTCAAACATCCAGTATGTATCCATATGGTGGCCATCTTGAAAATCTTGTTATTGCTTCTCCTTCTGAATGGATGGTCATTCTGATATGGGGGTTCCACTAAAAGACTTATGATTTGTAGATGGTCCTAAATTAAAATGGTGCCGATCTGACATGCCAAAATAAGCCACCATGGTGGCCATTTTGAACCTCTTGCTTTAGCTACTCCTGATGGATGGTTATATTGATGTGGGAATTTTACTAAAAGACTTTTTATGACTTGTAGATAGTCCAAAATAAAAATGGTACCAATATGACATTCAGGGTGTGTTAAAGACTTCTTATGACTGTTAGATGGTCCTAAATGAAACAGACACCGATCTGACATCAAGCATGGCTGTCATGGTGGCAGTCTTGAAAATTGTTTGGCTACTCATTCTGAACAGATGGTCATATTAACATGGTGTTTTCACTCAAAGACTTTTTGTGAAATATAAATGGTCCTAAACAAAATGGTACTGATCTGACATCCAACATGACCTCCAAGGTAGCCAGCTTGAAAATCTAGTTATTGCTACTTCTCCTGAACTGATGCCCATATTGACATTGCGTTTCACTAAAAGAATTCTTATAACACATAGATGGTCCTGAATGAAAATGGTGCCAATCTGACATCCAACATGGGGATCATGGTAGCCATCTGGAAAATCTTAATGCTACTTCTTCTGCACAGATATTCAAATTGACATGATCTTTTTACTTCAAGACTTTTTACAACCTGTAGATGGTCCTATATGAAAAGGACCTGAGGTTCAATATGGCTGCCATGTTGGCCATCTTGAAAATCTTGTTTTTTCTACTTCTCCTGAACAGAGGATCATATCAACATGGGGTTTTCAATAAAAACTTCTTATGATGTGTAGTTGGTGTTGAATATAAATGGTGCAAATATGCCCCCCCCCCCCCCCCCCAAGTATGGCTGTGGTGGTGGTTATCAAGAAAATCTTGTTATTACAAATCTAATCTAATCTAATGGTTGTATTGACATTGTGCTTTTGCTGATATATTTCTTGGTCCTATATTAAAATGATGCTGATCTCATTTCCAAAATGGCTGCCAGGCAGCCATCTTGAAAAATCTTCTTTCGGCTGCTCCTGTATGCATGGTTGTATCACCATGGGCACTTCACTAAAACACCTATTGCACTTTGTAATTAGTCCTGAATTAGTCCTGAATGAAAATGATGCAGATCTGACCAACAACATGTCTGTCATATTATGAAGAAGTCTGAAAACAAGACCTACTTGACCTTGGGGTCAAGTCATAGGTCACTGTTTGTGTTCTTAACTTTGAACTTATGAACACAGTGAATTGTACATATACAACTGAATTTTGAGTAGACTTTGCATTTTGTTGTTTTTATGGGGTGGTTTTTCATCTGTTGTCTGTCCTTCCATTAGCACAAGTTTGTTATCGCTACTCTTCCTAAACTACTTGGAGGATTGCCATGAAACTTTTTTATGCACACATTCATCCCATGGTCTAGTTGGTCTTAAATGAAAATTGTGCTGCTTGAACATCCAATATGGCCACCACTGCAGCCATCTTGAATATCTTGTTATTGCTACTCCTCCTCAATGGATAGTCATATCAGCATGGGGTTTTCACTGAAAGACTTCTTATGATGTCTACTTAAATGAAAATGGTGCCGATCTGATGTCCAAAATGGCTGCAACAGCAGCCATCTTAAAATTCTTGTTATTGCTACTGCTGCCGAATGGATGGTTATATCAACATGAAGTTTACAATAAAAAACTTCTTTTGATGTCTAGCTGGTCCTAAATGAAAATGGTGCCGATCTGAGGTCCAATATGGCTCTCACAGCGGTCATCTTGAAAATCTTGTTATCACTACTCCTATATGGATGGTCAAATCAACATCAGGTTTTCACCAAAAGACTTCTTATGATGTCTAGTTGGTCCTAAATAAAAATGGTGCCAATCTGACATCCAAATGTCGCCCCCATGGCAGCCATCTTGAAAATCTTGTTATAACAACTTCTCATGAAGAGAAAGTCATATTGACATGGGGTTTTCACCAACAGACTTTTATGATGTCCAGTTTGTCTTTAATGAAAATGGTGCTGCTCTGACGTCCAATATGGCTGCCACACAGTGGCAATCATGAAAATCTTGTTATCGGAACTTGTGGATGGATGGTCATATCAATATGAGGTTTTCACTAAAGGACTTTCTATGATGTCTAGTTAGTCCTGAATGAAAATGGTGCCGATCTGAGTTTTTATTTGGCTGTGGCTGGTTTGAAAATCTTGTTATCACTACTTTTCCTTAATGAATGCTCACATCATGAAACTTTACACATGTATTCATCCCATGGTCTAGTTGGTCCTAGATGAAAATGGTACTACTCACAGTTCCAATATGGCCGACTCGGTGGCCATCCGGAAAATCTTGTTACTACTCTGGAACGGATGGTCATATCAGCATGAGATTTTCACTAAAAGACTTCTTATGATGTCTGGTTGGTCTTAAATGAAAATGGTGCAGATCTGATATCCAATATGACCACCATGGCAACCATCTTGAAAATCTTGTTGTCACTACTCTTCCTGAATGGTTGGTCATATCAACATGGGGTTTTCACAAAAAGACTTATTATGTTGTCTAGTTTGTCCTAAATGAAAATGGTGCTGATCTGAGATTGAATATGGTCACCACAGCAGCTGTCTTGAAAATATTGCTATTGCCACAACTCATGAATGGATGGTCATATAAACATGGTGGTTTCACTAAAAGTCTTCTAATGATGTCTGCTTGGTCCTAAATGAAGATGGTGCCGATATGATGTCCAATATGGCCACTATAGTAGCCATCTTGAAAATCTTGTTATTGCCATTCCTCCTGAATGGAAAGTAATATTTTGAAAATATTGTTAACTCTGTTTCTCCAAATGGATCACTATATCAACATGAGGTTTTCACCAATAGATTTCTTATGATACCTATTTGGTCCTAAATGAAAATGGTGCCAGCTGTACATCAAATATGGCTGCTTGACGACTGTCTTAAAAATCTTGTTGTCACTACTCCCCCTGAATGGATGATCATTATGACATGGGGTTTTCACCAAAAGACTTCTAATGATGTCTACTTTGTTCTAAATCAAAATGGTGCCAGTCTGACATCCAATATGTGTACCACAGCAGCTATTTGAAAATCTTGCTATCACTGAAGAATATCAGAGATGGTTTCAACACTTGGCAGGTAAAAGGATGAAATGGTCTTATTTTGAATTTCTGGAAATTCTTTTCGCCCAGTAGAGTGTTAGTCCCTTCAGGGGACTCTTGTTACACATTTGTGAACATTTTGGATATTACTTGTTTACTTGGAAATCATGATTAAGCAAAAACCACTTGAGGTAGGCAATTGAAATTAGATTGGCATGTTTGTATTTATATGTAAATGACTTGATTAGATTCTCATGCCATTATAGCAGTTTTATAAAATTGTCAACGTTATTTTTTAACTTTTTGAAATGTACTTTTTTGTCTGCAATGCATATTGTACAAACACAGACCTAGTTTAGCATTTTGATTCAATACAGGGCCCAGTGTAACTATGTCACTCTTTGTAATTAACTTACTGTCATCTTTCAGTGGTCTGGACAGTGCCTCATGCTTCCAGTGTGTATCTTTACTGAAGACTCTGGCAGCCGGGGGTAGAGCTATCATCTGTACCATCCACCAGCCAAGTGCCAAGCTCTTTGAGATGTTTGATCATGTGAGTCAATATATAACTTGACTATAGAAAATAGCTACCATCAGCTGTCTAGTATTAGTGATGTTCGATTTAATTGATTTGATCAAGCATATATTACTTTCAGTGAAATGACCAATGAATCGAGTAAAATTTCTGCAATTAATTTTGGTCTAAATTCAGTTCTGCACTATTCCCACTGTTTCGTACTCTATAACAAAACACCTGTTTCAGTAAGGGGGGACAAATTAATTGATGATGATTAATTGATCATCAAACACCAGAAACTGATGATCAATCTCATAATTATATCTGATCAAGCTATTAACTGTCTATGTTCATTTTATATGACACAATAGCTATTATACTATCTCCTTTCATTTTATATGGCACAAACACAAGCTATTATACTGTCTACTCTCATTTCATATGGCACAAACAAGCTATTATACTGTCTACTTTCATTTCATATGACACAAACAATAGCTATTATACTGTCTCCTTTCATTTCATATGGCACAAACACAAGCTATTATAGTGTCAACTTTTATTTCTATGGTGCAAACACAAGCTAGTATACTGTCTACTTTCATTTTATATGGCACAAATACAAGCTATTATACTGGATTATTTTATATTTCTTGGGTTTAATTTTTTAAAATTTTCATTGGTACTTAAATTCATGGATTGGGGAGGGACTCCTATTGTACTTAATTTAATGATTGATGGGTGTTTGACAACACATCAACACATGAAAGACCATTATTGCTGAGGCAGCAGTGTCCTTGCCCAGAGACACAATGGCGGACGATCTGGTCTGGTCAGGATTTGAACCAGCAACCAGCTGATTATGAATCTGGTATGCTAACCACTGAACCATCACAGCTTCCATGTACTTATATAGTTATTGAATCTTATTCCTTTTCAGCTGTACATGTTGGTTGAGGGTCAGTGCATTTACCGAGGACCACTTACCTATTTACTGCCTTACTACAGATCCCAAGAGCTGCATTGTCCTCCCTACCACAATCCTGCCGACTATAGTGAGTTGCCTAATTTTTGTTGGCCATTGTTGGTAATTTTCATCTCACCTGAAGTGCGAGATACATCCTTTTTGGCACTATATAAAGTTCCTTCAAAATTAGTCTAGGGCTGATTTAGGGGTGGAAGAATTCACAAAACCGTATATGTCAGTAGTCTGACATGAAGTAGACTGTCACACACATATAGAGAGGACGGGAGATTCTTAACCCCAAGTATGATTTTTGTCAGGAACTCATGAAACTCATTCCCAAACATAAATGTTTATCCCTAGTGTCAGATTATTCCATCCAGCTCAAGATTCTGTTGGTATCAACTAAGATAGCATCATATTTTGTGCTTTTAAAAAAAAAATTATGAATAAAAAAAGTCTTAAATAAATGTTTGAAAAATAAAAATAAAAGTAAAATTTTAAGTTTATGTAATACTTGTTGTTTTTTTAGCTCTAGTGACCACAGGCCAGGAGAGCTTATGGAATGGTCTGTTGTCCATCATCCTTCTGTCTCTTAGCACCAGTTTGTTCTCGCTACTCCTAACTACTTGGAGGATTGCCATGAAATTGTACACATTCATATCATGGTCTAGTTGGTGCTTAATGAAAATGGTGCCACTTGGACATCCAATATGGCTGCCACAGTGGCCATCTTAAAATCTTGTTATCACTACTACTCCTGAATAAAAAGTAATATTGCCATGGGGTTTTCACCAGAAGACTTCTTATGATGTTTAGTTGGTCCTAAATGAAAATGGTGCTGCTTGGACATCCAATATGGCTGCCACAGTGGCCATCTTGAAAATCTTGATAGAGCTCTTCCTCCTGAATGGATTGTCATATGAACTTAAGGTTTTTATCAAACGACATCTTATGAAGTCTAGTTTGTCCTAAAAGAAAATGGTGCTACTCAGACATCCACTATAGCCACCACAGTGGCCTTCTTGAAAATCTTGTTATCACTACTTCTCTTGAATGAATAGCCATATCTTTATTGGATATTCACTGAAAGACTTGTTATGATGTCTAGTTGGTCGTAAATGAAAATGGTGCCGATCTGACTTCCAATATGGCCACCACAATGGTCATCTTGAAAATGTTATCGCTACTTCTCCTTGATGGCTGGTCGTATCAACATGTGCTTTCACCAAAAGACTTCTTATCATGTTGAGTTGGTCCTTAATGGAAATGGTGCCAATATGATATCCAATGTGGCCACCATGGCAGCCATCATGAAAATCTTGTCATTACTCCCAAAAAAATGTAAAGTCATATCAACATGATATTTCCACCAGAAGACTTCTTATGATGTCTTGTTGGTCCTAGCTGAAAATGGTGCTAATCTGAAATCCAATATGCCCATCACAGCAGTTAATTTGAAAATCTTGTTATTGCTGAAGAATATCAGAGATGGTTTCAATATTCAGCAGTTATAAGGAAAAAATGATCTTATCTTGAATTCCTGGAAATTTGTTTGGGCCATAAAGCGTCAGTCCCTTGGAGGGGCTCTTGTTTCACACTAGTCTGGACCTGTTCCATTATGAATTGTACACCACCTCCAGTCTTCAAAAGTATTTACCTGGCACAGTTACTATCTAGCTGAGGATTATTTAATCCCTTTATATCTTACAAATTTCCAACCAACCAAACCTTGTTCCGTCCACATAAACTTTTTTAATTTGGAAAAATAATGTTGTTAATTGAGAGTGCAATGTTAAATAAATGCTATTTATAGTACAAGGACAGCCTAATACGCGACATGGATACTCATGAAGGTAAAAATAGAAGTCGGTACATTTATACTGTATACAACATACAAGATACCAACCACTATAACCAGTGAAATTAAAATAAAGGGTACAAAACTACAGTGACAAAATTCTCTGAATCATAAAAATGTAATGTAAGTAGAATATAGATTTTATTATTTCTTTGTTAATTAAATGCCACACATTCCAAAAAAATGCATTCAGAATACTATATTACATTTATACAGTGATGTTTGAATAAGATGTTTAACTTGAGACTTTTCAGTAGTACATTGATGTTTGAATAAGATGCTTAACTTGAGGTTCATTAGTACATTTGTACGGTGATGTTGGAATAAGATGCTTAACTTGAGGCTTTTCAGTGGTAAATTTGTATGGTGATGTTTGAATAAGATGCTTAACTTGAGGCTTTTCAGTAGTACATTGATGTTTGAATAAGATGCTTGAGGCTGTTCATTAGTACATTTGTACGGTGATGTTGGAATAAGATGCTTAACTTGAGACTTTTCAGTAGTACATTTGTACATTTATGTTTGAATAAGACTGTTTACTCTAGACTGTTCATTAGTACATTTGTATGATGATGTTTGAATGAGATGATTAACTTCAGGCTGTTCATTAGTACATTTGTACGGTGATGTTGGAATAAGATGCTTAACTTGAGACTTTTCAGTAGTACATTTGTACATTTATGTTTGAATAAGACTGTTTACTCTAGACTGTTCATTAGTACATTTGTATGATGATGTTTGAATGAGATGATTAACTTCAGGCTGTTCATTAGTACATTTGTACGGTGATGTTGGAATAAGATGCTTAACTTGAGACTTTTCAGTAGTACATTTGTACATTTATGTTTGAATAAGACTGTTTACTCTAGACTGTTCATTAGTACATTTGTATGATGATGTTTGAATGAGATGATTAACTTCAGGCTGTTCATTAGTACATTTGTACGGTGATGTTGGAATAAGATGCTTAACTTGAGACTTTTCAGTAGTACATTTGTACATTTATGTTTGAATAAGACTGTTTACTTTGGACTGTTCATTAGTACATTTGTACAGTGATGTTTGAATGAGATGGTTTACTCCAGGCTGTTCATTAGTACATTTGTACGTTTTATGTTTGAATAAGATGGCTTACTGGCTGTTCATTAGTACATTTGTACATTTTATGTTTGAATAAGATGGTTTACTCTAGGCTGTTCATTAGTACATTTGTACGGTGATGTTTGAATAAGATGGCTTACTGGCTGTTCATTAGTACATTTGTACGTTTTATGTTTGAATGAGATGGTTTACTCTAGGCTGTTCATTAGTACATTTGTAAGGTGATGTTTGAATAAGATGGCTTACTGGTTGTTCATTAGTACATTTGTACGTTTTATGTTTGAATAAGATGGTTTACTCTAGGCTGTTCATTAGTACATTTGTACGGTGATGTTTGAATGAGATGGTTTGCTCCAGGTTGTTCATTAGTACATTTGTAAGGTGATGTTTGAATAAGATGGCTTACTGGTTGTTCATTAGTACATTTGTACGTTTTATGTTTGAATGAGATGGTTTGCTCCAGGTTGTTCATTAGTACATTTGTAAGGTGATGTTTGAATAAGATGGCTTACTGGTTGTTCATTAGTACATTTGTACGTTTTATGTTTGAATAAGATTGTTTACTCCAGGCTGTTCATTAGTACATTTGTACGGTGATGTTTGAATAAGATGGTTTACTGGCTGTTCATTAGTACATTTGTACGATGATGTTTGAATGAGATGGTTTACTCTAGGCTGTTCATTAGTACATTTGTACGGTGATGTTTGAATGAGATGGTTTGCTCCAGGTTGTTCATTAGTACATTTGTAAGGTGATGTTTGAATAAGATGGCTTACTGGTTGTTCATTAGTACATTTGTAAGGTGATGTTTGAATGAGATGGTTTACTCCAGGCTGTTCATTAGTACATTTGTACGGTGATGTTTGAATAAGATGATTAACTCTAGGCTATTCACTAGTACATTTGCATGGTAATTTAATAAGATGCTTTTTCTCAGGGCTTTTCACTGTATGTTTGTATGATGATGTTTGAGTAAGATGCTTAACGATCTGCTTTTCGCAAGTATATTGGTACGGTGCTGTTTGAAAAAGATGCTTAACTTTAGGCTTTTCACTAGTACATTTGTATGGTGATATTTGAATAAGATGCTTAACTCCAGGCTTTTCACTAGTACATTTGTATGGTGATGTTTAAATAAGATGCTTAACTCTTTGTTTCAGAGTTATACCACGAGATTTCAGCTTGATTTCTTTCTTGATTTTTTTGGTTTTCAGTATTTATTTTTAAAATAATATAATCTAAGTAAAAGAATTATGGCCCATGTAAAAAAAAAAAAAAAAAAGAAGAAAGCTAAAATTGGACAGTAAATGTAAACCAGCTATTTTTAGCTCTACTGGTCATAGACCAGAAGAGCTTATGCGATGGTCTGTCACATGTCGTCCATCTGTCTGTTAGCACAAGTTTGCCATCGCTACTCCTCCTAAACTACTTGGAGGACTGCTATGAAACTTTACACTTACATTCATCCCATGGTCTAGTTGGTCCTAAATAAAAATGGTTCTGCTCTGAAATCAAATATAGCCACAACAGTGGCGATCTAGAAAATCTTGTTATCGCTACTTGAATGGATGGTCATATCAACATGGGGTTTTCACAAAAGACTTCCTATGATGTTTAGTTGGTCATAAATGAAAATGGTGCCGATCTGACATCCAATATGGCCCCCATGGCAGCCATCTTGAAAATCTTGTTATTGCTACTCCTCCTGAATGGATGGTCATATCAACATGGGGTTTTCACTAAAAGACTTCTTATGATTCTAGTTGGTCCTAAGTGAAAATGGTGCTGATTTGATGTCCAGAAAATCTTATAATATATAGTATAGTCCTACGTGAAAATGGTGCTGATCTGTTGTTTAATATGCCTGCCATAGTGGTCAGCTTGCAAATCTTGTTATCACTACTTCTGAATGAATGGTCATATTAGCATGGGGTTTTCACTGAAAGACTTCTTATAATGTTTTGTTGATCTTAAATTAAAATGGTGCTGATCTGACACCCAACATGTGGTCATCTTGAAAATCTCTTTTTCACTTCTCCTCTTAAAGGGAAAGTCATTTTGACATGTGGTTTTCATCAGAAGAATTCTTATGGTGTCTGGTTGGTGCTAAATGAAAATGTCTAACCCTCAAGATAGCCACCATGGTGGCTATCTTGAAAATTTCATTATCACTACAGCTTCCAAATGGATGGCTATATCAACATGGGTTTTTCACCAATAGACTTCTTATGATACTTAGTTGGTCATAAATGAAAATAGTGCCAGTCGTACATTTAATATGGCTGCCACAATGGCTGTCTTGAAAATCTTGTCACTACTCCCCCTGAATGGATGATCATTACAAAATGGTGTCTTCACCTAAAGACTTCTAATGATGTCTGCTTTGTCCTAAATGAAAATGGTGCCAATCTGACATCCAGTATGTCCACCACATTTGAAAATCTTGTTGTTGCTGAAGAATATCAGAGATGGTTTCAACACTCTGCAGTTAAAAGGAAGAAATGGTCTTATCTTGAATTCCTGGAAATTCTTCTTGCCCAGTAGAGCATCAGTCCCTTCGAAGGACTCTGGTTTTAATGGCTATAAATGTTGTTGTCTGTTGTCAAACAAGTTTGTGGCCATTTAAATTTGTAGGTCTGTTACTACCCACTTTTTAGTTAATTTTGTGTCTATGTAGCAGCTATTTTATTTTGCAGATTTGATCCACCCACAAACCTGGTGAAAGTAAATAAATGGGAACATTGTCAATTTACCACTGACACTCATTTGGTTAAAAATGATCACATGTTCTTGGAGTAATGAGAGAATACTTTCACTTACAGTCACCCAACGTGTGTTACATGGAAAATAAATCACAATTTCTTTTGCATAAAATATGAATTTAAGCTATTTCGTGTACTATAAGTCTTGGGACATCTTAGACATTTTTTTTCTCTCTATTGATCGCTAGACATATTTTAACAATCATAACTATATTTGTAAAAAAAAAGAATTTAAAAAGACCGCGGTTGTTAAGGGACTATCATTATGTATTATTAGATGGCAATGTTATAAATTTGTATAATTTTTTGAAAAATAAAAAAATTAATTTAATTTTCCTCAGTTTTCTTATCATTTCTTCCTATTTCAAATATGTATAATTTCATCTGACTATGACAAGCATTTAGCATTCGCACAATGTTGTAACCGTATTGAAGTAACTTCTCCCGCTATCACTCTGTCGGTAGTTTACTATTGTCAATTTATGCATTATTGCATTAAAATTGTCAAAAGTCGCCAGTAATTACATTTTCTGACTTGAAAATTTAAAGATCTATTTCATTAAAATGTGGTACTTGTATTACAACAATGAAAATAGTGTTTGGTTAATCGCTTGCATTTATAATGACCTTGTTTACATCATGGTGTCATCACATGTACATTGAAGAAATAATGCTTTGAAAATAATTGCAATAATAATGCAGTGGTAGTTTGCTCTGATGTAAGTGACCTTTAAATAAGTACAAGTTTACTCAGCTACGGTAATGGTTCTACTGTTATGTAGTAAAAGGCCATAAAAGGATTAATGTTGTAGAACAAAGGGGTACCGGCATTGCCTTCAGACAAAATTCCCTCTTTACCCAAGCCAGTGTCAGGATTTAAGCAATTAACTGGCCTGGATTTCTGTAAGAAAACAAAAGACAAATCCACCAATTATAATCAAAAGGAGCTGCCAAAATAAACACCAGCATGCCAAAATCAAAAGTAGAATGAAAACACAAAACTTACATGGATTGATGATGATCTAGTCAGTCTATATTCAGAATTTTAACATATATTATGGTAATTTTTTAATGAATATATGAAATTTATGTGAATATGTGCTGGTTATGTACCTAATATATTTATAAATATTAATTAAACGTGTCTTGTCATATAGATTACATCACTTTGTAGGGTCGCTTATGTCACTGAAAACAGTAATTGCTGCACGCGTAAATCAAAGTAAATAAAACAGCAATGGACGTATAGCTAAAATGTAACCTGAAAGAAAGAGATTTGGTGAAAAAGAATGAATAAAGCAAAATCAGCATCTAATATTTTTAGGAATAAACAAGGATATAAGTGATGCTAAGCATGATATGCACGGTGTAAGTAGGCCTACTGTACACTATACAGGTCTCCCAGTAAAGTCTAAGTGGCCTGTGAATTATAAAGTCTTCATTTACCTTTATTTTATTTCATGTTTGAGAAATCAGAAAATATACACATGCAAAATAAATAACCCCACAACAATCATAGTAGTTTATAAAAGTTAATTGACATGGTAATTGAACAAGAGCTGGTTACTGTTGTGTGATTTATGGCTATCTTGCCAATTTTGTCTTGACATTTTTGAGTCTCTAAGTATTGGGACACTGAAAATGTTATATTTTTTACGTGCATACAAGTCTTGGGACACAAACAATAATAATTATTTTTTCCTGTCCCAAGAGTTACGTCTTTATGGTATGATACTTTGGATTCTACTGTGTTTTTGTCTCACCTTTGAAACATATGGGAGACATAGGTATCACTTTTTATACATATGCCATAAGGTAGAGCATATTATGTTATGATATTGTACATCCATCTGACTGTTCCCCATTTCATTTTCACACAATAACTTTAGTTCTCTACCATCTAGAGACATATTCATTTTGGTGTCAAAAGGTCAAAGATCAAGATCACAGGGACTGAAAAAAAGAAACACAATTTCCACAAAACTACTTATACTTCTGTACAGAATGCCTTGTTAAACTTTGGCTTGCACTCAAGACAAGGAAGACAAATATTAATGTAGGCGTTAAAAGGTCAAAGGTCAAGATCAGAGGGACTCGAGAAGGAAAATGTTTTCCACAAAATAACTATAAAGTCTAATGCCAGAAACAATGACAAAACTTTGTGGATGACGTGCATTTAAGACAAGAAAGGCACATATCAATTTTGGGATCAGTAGGTTCAAAGGTAAGGTGACAGAGAGTGTCCTGAAAGAAGAAAAATGTTTTTTTGCAAAATAATTTGAGTTTTCTGTCTTTTACCTTGACCAGTAAAATAGCTTGTTTCATTGAGTATTGCCAGGCTGCATTGCTTAGCAACAGTGGCATAGTGCACAATTTAATTGGGTACTGTATCTTTTAGTACCTTAGTATCTGACTAATAAAAAAGTCTTTAACATAAAAGAAACATAATAATACTGTTTACCACAAAACAGGCAGGTTGTTGTTGTTTTTGTTGTCAACAACACGAAGTTTTCAATGTTTCAGTTAGGATGCATTATTTATGCAAAAATTTATACCAAGTCTCACAAAGAAAGAGATTCAATGTGCTACATGGGGCAAAATTAAAATCAGCAAGATGTGTTAATTTGCCTTTAATCTGGTATAGATGTTCCAACCAATCATTAAATATTTGAATCGTTGAATGATTGTTTTATAAATATGAACAAAATCCATCAAGCCATCTTTTCCGATTGCATTGGTCATTATACTCAGCCTATCTGTTCATCCCTATTCTCCTAATCCCATATATGGAGAAAATTCGGAAATAAGGATGAATTGTGTACTCAGTATATCCGTAATATTTCCTGGTTGAGAATAAGCTCAGCATGCATCTGAATGGTAACAGCCTTGATGAAAATATGCAACAAATTCAAGTAACATATTGTCGTAACTTCCACCCGTTTTATTACCATCTTCAACTGCAAGGAAAATGTGTAGTCTCTGTTATTTTCATAAGTCATGTGCTTCCAGTCACATGATATGACCTTGGCATAGCATCATTTGCATTTGTAAAGGCTACAAAGACTGCTAAGAAGTAGATGTGAAACAATGGGTAACTGATTTCTTTATCTCAGTATCATGCTTAGACCATGAAAGCAATACATTTTGTGTTTGAAGTTATTTCTCAAGTTCTGTTCATGCTAGAATCATCAAACTACATGATTGTATGCATCTCTACTAGTACCACACTCTTGTGACAAAAGATCACTGTGATCTACATTTCACATTTTACTGGCTTGCGTTAAGTTTTTCATTTAGCTTATAACCAAGTAGGTTTTTTGCACTCTTTGTATCCTGTTATGCCTTGATTCATGAAACTTGGTGAGTGGATGCATACTGATGATTACTACACCCTCTTCACAAAAATAGGTCACTGTGACCCATATTTCACACATCACTGACTCTGATTAAATTTTGTGTTTTAGCTGTATTTTCTCAAGCTCTGTTCATGCCAGAATCAATAAATTAGATGACTATCAATAAGACACCCTTACAACAAAAGAAGGTCACTGTGACCAACATTTCACATTTTATTGGCTTGGGTTAAATTTTTTCATTTAGCTCATGACCAAGTATGTTATTTGCATCCTGTATACACAATGTTGTACCTAAAATTATGAAACCATATGAGTGGATGTATCTTGACGAAAAGTAGGTCACTATCATATTTCATGCTTCACTGACTTGGGTTCAGTCTCAAGAACTGTTCATGCCAGAATCATCAAAATAGATGAATGTATGCATCTATGTTACTGTCACACCCTTACAACAAATAAAAAAGGTCACTGTGCCCTACATTTCATATTTACTGGCTTTTGTTGTGTTTTTTCACAGAGCTCATCACTACATAGATTTTGTACCTACTGTATAATATTATATCTGGAATCGTACAACTTCGTGAGAGGATGCATCTTGATGAGTACTACACCTGCATTTAAAAAGTTGGTCACTGTGACCCATATTTCATGCTTCACTGACTTTTATTAAATTTTGTGCTTTTGGTGTTCATGCTATAATCATTAAACTAGATGGTTGTATTCGTCTCTCTGAGTACCTCACCCATACCAAAAAAACACTGTGACCTATGTTTCACATTTGACTGGCTAAGGCACAGTATAGATCTAATGGCCTTTCATGTCAATTTTATGTGTAAAGTGAGGCAACTCAAATTTTGGTAAATGATTATTAGCCTGATAGTTGTTATCTCCTCTATATGTTAATACTTGAAACCATCACAAAAAATATTTTTAAAAGGAAATCACAATAATTTTTTGAATAATGTTTCAAATATTAATATAAATTGTTTACTGACACAAAGTAAAGAAAATTTAGAAAAATATTATGAAGATTATTTATAGCAGCATGTGCATGCTAGTAAAAAGAACAATGAATAGCTCAGTATCTCAGGAATTATGTTTTTCCATCTGATCTTATGTAAATTAGTATCACTTTAACCATCAAGTCATCTGTACTTTGCAATACATTGATTCAAGCTCTGTTAAAGCTCAGTAAGCCTAATTTATATTTAGTGAAGTATAGGAACTTTCAGAGTTTGGACTTTTAGCTCAAGTTTGAGTCCTGTTCTAACATAATTTCCAGAATTAAGAAACTTGACTTTGTTAAGGCATTAATTTATTTTCACTTTAATTTCCAGTGATGGAGGTTGCAGTTGGGGAGTATGGGGAGGACAAAATACAGAAGTTGATAAAAGCTGTAGAAATAGGGGAATGTGACCGTCAGCTGGGGCTGTTACTCCGCCAGGGACAGGGTATATCACGACAAATTAGCCGAATTAGCCACCTCAGTTTACAGTGCCAGGCTAGCAATAGTGCAAATCATGGGAACTCTAATATTCCTGTGACAACGCCCGAAGAATGTGATGGATATAATGCAGGCGGGGATCCCATGTTGGAAGAGAGAAGAAGTCTAATGCAGGAGCAGAATGGTCAGGGAGATGTCAATGGGCATATACCTGGAGATGAATATCTAAGGGTACCAAATGGCGGTTGTCTACCATGTCAAAATCGATCAAAGGTAATATGCATGTATATTATGTAAATTTATATGGTTTACAATCTATACTCGCTTATAAGTCAAGTTCAACTGTAAACTGCACAGACCCAGATCTGCTGTTGCATAATTTGCTGTCAGGTCTGGGTCTATGCAACTTGTTAGGAGTAACCAGTAGAACAAATAACATAGTCCATGATTTGCTGGCACATTATGCGATGGCAGATTAGGGTCTGTGTTGTTTGCAGTTGGAGCTAACTTTTAAGCAAGTATATATGGTAAGTTTATGGGTATAATAAATAAGATAAAGATATATTTTGCTTTGTTTACACCTATGAAATGTTCAAGACAATGTATTGTTCAAACAAAAAGTAGATAAGTGATATGTATTTGATATAAAAAAGTTGGTGTGGGGGGGGGGGACTATTTAATGTCAGAGCATAAATACTGTTTAGATAACTGTTATCCTTTGGTTTTCCACTGATCTTCTTTTCTGAAAATACCTTTGGACTTTCACCAGTAGGTACATATATGTAGTATTGGAAAAGTGAACTTTTACACCTTAATTTGGCACCTTCTTTTTTGTTGCATATTGGACAGTTAGGTCATCAATAATTTAAATGGTTCATTTCTAGTATTAAGACAAATATTTGTATTTTCAAAAAAGGGCACAGGGATTAGACTACTCCATGTGCCATTTCTGTGCATTTTTGCCAGAGTTCTTTTGTTGTTTTCAACAAATAATCGTAAGCCAATTTGGAAACTCTCATTTATTTTTAGCTAGAAAAGGAATTTATATTGTCCAGTTGTATGGTGATTATAGTTCATTTAAAAAAGTCAATTTTCAAAAGGCAGCAAAACCACTTTCCCTAACATAGGATTTCGAGGCAGACTAGTAACTTGAGGTTCATAGTGATTTTTCATTGGATTTTACATTGCTGATACTCTAAGTTGAAAAATGCTAGCAAGTACAAAATTGTAGCAATTTTCGTAAGGAAACTATAATTCACTAACATATTTTGTGCTCAATGATCTCACCAACATCATCATGGTGAAACATAGGGATGACTGTTCTGACTGTGTTGCCAGATTCAGTGGCATCAACAACATTAAAGTTTTGTGTTAAAGTTTTGCATGAAAGTTTTGCGTTCAAGTTTTGCATTAAAGTTTTGTGTTAATGTTTTTCATTAAAGTTTTATGTTAAAGTTTTGGATTAAAGTTTTGCATTAAAGTTTTGTGTTAAAGTTTTTGCAAGACAGATGCATCAAGGATACATCAACAGACACAGGTGAGAGAGAGACACCACTCATGCGGAACACTTGTCACATATTAAGCATCAGTTATTTGTGAATGTTTTATGTTGCCAACATGCTGAATTCAGTGTATTCATAAAAATGTAACAACTCTAATGTATTGTGATTTACAGCATTTTTCTTTATGTCTTGTAGCTTGTTTCATATTATGTCATTCAATGAGTTTCAAAACAGCCATGTTTAATGGACAGGAGTCTTTTATGTCATTCAGTGAGTTTCAAAACTGACATGTTTAATGGACAGGAGTCTTTGATTCTGTTAATTGGGTATTATCAATACTGGATGACAGTGCTAGGTGTTTTGTTTGTGTGACCTAGAATATGTTAGATAAAATTGTGTATAAAAAAACCATGATAAATAGAGGCTCTTACATGAGTGTTGATAAAATATATGATACAAGTTACTGTGTAAGTAGTACTACATGCTATGACCAGCCTTACAGTCAGTTGCATTTAGTTTTCAACCAGTTTCTTCAATTTCATATGCAATGAAAATGTTATTTTGTCTTAAGATAACTACATAATTGTTAAGGCTGTGTTACTTAGTGATGTTGCTTAGTCACTTTACTAGGAGTTACATTTGTGTGACGTATTTATGACATGCTTTTATGACACTTATAAACTTGTGTGATATGTGATAAATGTAACCCCTTTCTTGACTTGTTTCATTCATTTTGCTTCCACAGTCTACAGAGCCCTGCTACACAGAGGTTTGTACTGGGTTTAAAGTCATCTTCTGTGCAACTTGCTATGCTTTTTATCTCGTCTTTTTTTTTGGTAAAAAAACGACAACAAAACAAGACATACCATTGCTGAAGTTGGTGGTTGCATCAGCATGAACACAATCTTATATTTTTTTTATATGTAAGCCCATAACTCTAGCAAAGGCGAGACACGGCATTCCTCTGAAACTATTTATTTTAAGAGCTGCCAACAAGTTCACTTAAGTGCTTTCAGTTATAAATTTTATATTGCGTAACAGATTTGGCATCGGTAATTTACGCTATTTGTTTGTATACAACAAGGATCCAACTTCAAACAGTATATACCCATGTCTGATTTTCATGAATTTCATGAGTAATACAATTTAAAGACCCCATATGAATATACCTATGAAGAAAATAGGACACTCATACACCCTTAGTAGCATATCCATAAATTTAAGTATTGACAAAATTGGAATTTTCTGCAAAACCATGAAAATGATATCCATGAAATTACATGAATTCACTGTTATTAGGAAGATTGGCGAAATTAGTACTTGGCTAAATGGGAAATCTGAGATTGCTATAACAAGCTTCACTATAGTATCCTTAAGGACGTAGTTGGATCTTAATATGCTTGCTTTCTTATCCCCCCAACCCTAACCCCACCCCTGCCTCTCTGCCCCTATTTGAAGAGGTTCATAGTGTTATCCATGTCCATCTCATGTCACATATGGAGCTGCAGTGGCTCAGTCAGTGATAAGCATTCAGCAAGGGTGTGGGTTCAAATCCTGCCCAGAGCAGGCTAGATTGCTTTCCATGACATTTTCCTGGGTGAGTCACATTGCCCCAATTTCTTCAGCAAGATATAAACTTTCATGTGTTGATGTGCCATTAAACAGCAAACAACAACAACAAAAAACCTGTCATGTAACATTTTGTAATACTCGGTCCATCACAAACTTTTGTTTCTGCTGAATAAATTATGAATAACTTGTTGGATGGAAACCATATTTGGTGTCAGGTTTTACATTAAGAACTTAATGGATGGAAACCATATTTGGTGTCAGGTTTTACATTAAGAACTTAATGGATGGAAACCATATTTGGTGTCAGGATTTACATTAAGAACTTAATGGATGGAAACAATATTTGGTGTCAGGTTTTACATTAAGAACTTAATGATGGAAACCATATTTGGTGTCAGGATTTACATTAAGAACTTAATGGATGGAAACCATATTTGGTGTCAGGATTTACATTAAGAAGACATAGGTCCAATTTGAGTTTCACCATTTTTCTGACAAAACTTACTGTACTTGTTTGACTTGAAAGTTTGCCTTTTAAATGCATCATATTGGCAGGGCATCCATATCATATGGTCACATTTATAATTTTAGTGATTACTGGATACAAATATGCTTTGCTTTATGTATAATGTCTCTTAGCAAATATATTTTTAACAGCTTTTTATGTGAGAGGGTGGCAGTGTAGTGTTTATGCAAGAGGGTGGCAGTGTAGTGTTTAATGAATGGCTGTTAAATTAAATCCTGTATGCATGAAATTTCAGTTGCCCATTTACTTGGTCTTTCTGCTTTTATTTAAGAATGGGTAATTCAGAATATTTTTTTTGCATAAAGAATGAGTCTCAGATTATAATTATTGATATGTAAACATTGGTTGTTGCTTTTTGAATTATTTTAGCCTTAACTCTGAAGTATGTCTTCCAAGCACAAATATTTTCAAATGTAATTTTAAAACACGATAATTAACACATTGGTTGCAAAGTGTTGAGTTAATTTATATTTAAATATTTTATCTGGCCTGAATTACACCAACAAAACTTAAGTTGAAACTTTGATTTAAGTCAAGAATCCTGTGATCTGATTGGCTGAAATTTAAGTCTGACTTGAAATTGACCAATCAGCCATCTTAAGTCTACACTTAACTTAAAACATGTGGATGAAATTGAGGTCCAGTCTTTTTCATCAGATACACGTCATATCCATATAAAGGCATAGGGTTTTAGTCTTTCTGATAATGGCTGAGTTTTGGAATGACCTGAAATAAATAATCATTATTATTGCATTCTAGAAATGTGATAGATTCAGAAAGTTAGAATTAATAAGATTAACTTGATTTTCCATGCATAATGCACAACCAATTGGGAACAGCATATAATCTGATCTGCTGCGACATAATACTCTTTAGTGGTGTTATCGTGAGCCTAAAGTTGTATATCGCAATATCGCCACTTTTTTATGATATCATTGTGATAAAGTCATGATGCATTTTTTATGAAGACACATGCCAGGATATGTGCAAAGTCCAAGGTTACAGCTCGCAAGAAATTCCTTTGTATATTTTTCCATTTAACATTGCCTGTAGACTGTTGACATTAGACAAACATGTATTGACTGAAAGGTACTAATACTGAGTACACAGCTGATTATGGTAAACATGCTACTTTCTATTAGTGCTGTCTATTGCAGTGAATTGGGAATGGATTTACATGAGTCAGGGGAAGGATATTTCAAATCTATACAATATTGCTGATCTGTATTTTTGGCCAATATTGTCATCAAACCAAATCAAATGATGATTATCACAATATCCGTTAATGATAACATTACTAATACACCTGCAGATCTGGTTAATGCTGTTCAATTATGTCCATATTATACATTATGTAATGGTAGATCTATGCAATGCTGTTTACAGTTGTGTCTCCTTATTATACATTATGTAATGGTAGATCTATGCAATGCTGTTTACAGTTGTGTCTCCTTATTATACATTATGTAATGGTAGATCTATGCAATGCTGTTTACAGTTGTGTCTCCTTATTATACATTATGTAATGGCAGATCTATGCAATGCTGTTTACAGTTGTGTCTCCTTATTATACATTATGTAATGGTAGATCTATGCAATGCTGTTTACAGTTGTGTCTCCTTATTATACATTATGTAATGGCAGATCTATGCAATGCTGTTTACAGTTGTGTCTCCTTATTATACATTATGTAATGGCAGATCTATGCAATGCTGTTTACAGTTGTGTCTCCTTATTATACATTATGTAATGGTAGATCTATGCAATGCTGTTTACAGTTGTGTCTCCTTATTATACATTATGTAATGGTAGATCTATGCAATGCTGTTTACAGTTGTGTCTCCTTATTATACATTATG
Organism: Margaritifera margaritifera; assembly: GCA_029931535.1. Classification (NCBI taxonomy): domain Eukaryota; kingdom Metazoa; phylum Mollusca; class Bivalvia; order Unionida; family Margaritiferidae; genus Margaritifera; species Margaritifera margaritifera. The sequence goes on along the minus strand of JAQPZY010001389.1, from coordinate 428,033 downwards.
TAATGGTAGATCTATGCAATGCTGTTTACATTTGTCTCCTTATTATACATTATGTAATGGCAGATCTATGCAATGCTGTTTACAGTTGTGTCTCCATATTATACATTATGTAATGGCAGATCTAGGCAATGCTGTATACAGTTGTCTTCATATTATACATTATGTAATGGCAGATCTAGGCAATGCTGTTTACAGTTGTCTTCATATTATACATTATGTAATGGCAGAACTGGATTAACTGTTCAACAGCAGATCTGGGTAATGCTGTTCACATCTATGTCCAAATTCTGCATAATCACATTTATTACCTAATTGCTGTTTTATACATAATGAAACATTTATTTCTTATTCCTGAGATTTCTTTAATATATTTTCCTTTAAACATAATTACAGGCAATAGTTACACAGGAGAGAAAATTACCCATGAACTATTACATGGTGTGGTAACATGCACATGACTGGAATTTAGAACATTTCATGAAATGAATGAGCCTGATCACGTGCTTTGTTGAAACCAATGTGTTCATAAACAGATGACAGTTCTTATCAGGTGTATTGGTCATAGACCTGAAGAGCTTATGGTATGGCCTGTTGTCCATTGTCCATCATCTGTTGTCTGTCATCTGTCTTTCATCATCCGTCTGTCTATTAGTACAAGTTTGTTACCTACTTGGATGATTTTCATGAAATCACAGTGGCCATCTAGAAAATCTTGTCACTGTTCCTCCTGAATGGATGGTCATATCAACATCGGGCTTGCACTGAAAGACTTCTTATGATGTCTACTTCATTCTAGTTGAAAATTGTGCCGATCTGACTTCCAATATGGCCACCAGAGCAACCATCCTGAAAATCTTGTTGTCACTACTCCTTCTGAACACAAAATCATATTGACGTGGGATTTTCACCAGAAGACTTTTTATGATGTCTAGTTGGTGCTGAATGAAAAAAAGTTGCATTCAGACATCCAGAAGTATGTACTGAGCCAGCTGGTATGGGCTGGTATCAAAACTGCGACCCTTGGATTACAAATCCAGTGATCTACCAACTGAGCTATCATGGTTCCCCATAACTAACAGACAACAGGGCATATATTTCTTGCTAAGTATGTGAAAGTATTTTATGAGATAATTAGTTACCTATTATGAATCGACTGTATGAACTTTGTCTCTGTTTAAGTACGAGCAAGGGGCCCCAGATGGCCGAGTATTCTAAGTTGCTTGCCTTTACAAATCACTGACATCTCACCTCTGTCCACGTGGGTTCGAGTCTCAGCTCGACCAATGTGGGTAAATGAGAAAGCTTGCCACTGGCTTTCCGTGGGTCGGTGGTTCTTTCCGGGGTCTTCCTGGGTTCTTTCTCCACCAAATATACTGGCCACTATGTATAGTGGAAAAATGGCATTAAACGCACAAAACCAAACCAAAATGAATTAGCAGCCAACACACTTGAGACTTTTACTTGAAGACAAGGCACAGTGTCTCCATAGATTATGTCAGAAGACATAAATTCGGGGAAAAAAATGATTGTATCACATCATCTGAAAATTACATGGCAATAAAAATTAATATGTCCAAAACCATACATAAACTATGGTAATAAAACATATTTAATTGATATGCAGAGAACAGACCAAATTATTTGTCCCTTCTTGCAGTGGACAGGGTTCTCCGTAGAATTTTGAAAGTTGCAGTCCAGGACTCCTTCCTTGGAAAAAGTTGCAGTCCCAGCCCTAAAACTAGGAGTCCCAAAAATGATACTTTTTTCCATGCAATAATTCAGAACATTATGTGTGTATTGTGTCATCAATATATATGTCATCTGATTGCTAATACTCATTCATTGTGAAATATTTAGTATTATAATAAACAAATGAAAAATTAAGGTAGTTGATAACCATGATAATTGTGATTGTTTGTGATGTTACAGCTATAACAGTTCTCAATACCTTTACCTTGCCATTCTTTAATTTTGTGCACAGCTAGAAGGAATTAAGGAGGAGATTACACTTTCTTTTCCATATTAAGTTATTTAATTAGCTTAATTCCGTTTAAAATTAATAAATTTTCCAAGACACTGGAAGAAGAAATAAATTACCATATTCCATTCACTTTTTTTCTTTTCATCTTAAACAAACTTTTAAAAATTTCTCCACAGCAGGTTTAGAATCAAAATCCTTAAGTTCTAGACCTAGTTCTTTTTGGGTTGCCATTGCATTTTTCCATCCATTGTCATGGCACCATGTGCATAAAGCTAATAATGTTCCATTGTTTTCTTTTTTTTTGGCTCATAAGAATGTCCTATTCCATGATTCATAGCACAAATTTCTCAGTCTCCTTGGCATTATGTTTTATTTATCAAAACTAGATGCATCTACTAATTTCTGTTGGACAGTCTCACAAGAATTATGCTCCTCAGCAGCCTTGCGCTTGGCACCAAACAAATTATGTAAAGTTCCCATCAGAAAAATACACATGATGATCACTCAAATTTGTATCTGACACCAAAACCCAGCTGATTTTATCATGATTTATGACAATCAACATGGGAGTTCATATTCCTTCAACAAACAAAACAAGTTATACGATAAAATGCAAGTGTTCCAAACATCGTGTAAGGATTTATAATATGATGCTTTAAAACTGTGCCAAGTAATGTTTAGGAAAGAGAGGTGTCAAATTGCACACACGTGGAATGAGTTTTTTTATCACAATAATCATTAGGCACCGACAATCAATTAACAGGTATCTTAATCTCCTTGTCTGCTAAAATCTAATCTATGCGGAATCTCCTAATCCTATTACAGTCATTTGAACTTTGTTTGATAGCTCACATACTAGATGATTGGTACTTGATTTGTAGAAACGGATAAAATTAAAGAGATTTTTGCCGACAAAGAAACTTGCATACTGAGGACTCAGCTGTTGGAATTTTCATGTGTCCAAAAATGAAAAGTATGTATACTTTTACATGGATTTGGGTGGCCTGGAGAACCCTGTGTGGATAGCCATATGTTCTGTTGCCCCAAATGTACAGCTTTTGACAATACGACACCTGGTTGTCCACAGAACCTATGGGCAAATAGTTTGGTCTGTTCCCTGCTTAGCTGTGAAATAACTGTATAATAGTAAATAATATTGCAGTAAATTTCTTAAATTGATTCAGTTGAAATTAATATTGAAAAAATGGACTATTGGCTACCATAACACCTAATTAAAATGTTAGTTGTTTCTAAGGGCTGTTCTAGTAAAACATACTTGGGACCTAGGGAAGGCACTTTCAATGTGGAGTAGTCACCAAAAGATACAATTTAGAATGTTGTATAATTTTTATATGAATTCTTTGAGTAATCAGAATACCCTGGCATATATTTTTAAAAAAAACTGCCTTCCCTGGGTACCAGGTATGTTTAAATGGAACAGCCCTAATAGATTCTTTGTTTTGATACTTTTCCCTTACCAGTATTACAGTAAAGGACATTTTTTATGCAAGATGAAGTATTAATAAAACCTTTATACAAAGGTTTAGCTTTTTTATTGCTATTTTGTAAGTTGCTAATAGGAAGATATTTACCTGTCAAGATTAAGTTTGAATTTTTTAATGATACCAATGGGCTACCATACCACTGTTCACTTGTTCTGTCTAATAATGATTTATTTCACAGCCGATTTATTTTTTCTTCAGGATTTACCTGGGGAACAAGAATGTCACACCTTTGCTACTAGCTGCTTCACACAGTTCCGGATCCTCTTCATCAGGACTTTCATGTCAATCATGAGGGATACGGTGAGAATTATGGCAATTTGTTATTTACAAGCATAAAAAACTATGTCTCATTTTCTTTGTTATTAAATGACAGGTAATATTTTCTAATGATATTTAAAATCAGTATTTCTGATTATTTAAATTTTGTCCTTTTCAGAACTTTTCAGTAATTTTTGTATCAACATTAATACTTTGGATACACAGTACATTTTTGTATCAACATTAATACTTTGGATACACAGTACATTTTTGTATCAACATTAATACTTTGGATACACAGTACATTTTTGTATCAACATTAATACTTTGGATACACAGTATATTTTTGTATCAACATTAACTCATTTAGTCCCAGCACTGTTATCAATAGCACTGCTGCTATGCCCCAGCAGCACTAAGCTGTGTCTAACTGCTTGTGCCCCAGAGAGTTTTTACCTATTTAGAAAATTTTGTAAACATCATGCACATGTATTCATACTTACCTTAATTTCCCTTCTTATACCCAATAAAAATCCATGGATAATTTTCACCAATTGTTCCAAATAAATTTGTCTACACAGTCATGTATTTTTTGTGCTATTTGTCCACTAAAACCCGAGAAACTCCTCGTTTTCACTCTCACAATCATCAAATATCACTCTTAAGTCTGCCATTGTTTACGATTTTTCATGAATGAAACACGCGTAGTAAAACTGCTGTCAGTTTGTAACCTTGGCTTATGAATAATTCAAATTTACACAAAGGAAAGTAAAATCATTTCTGATTGGTTTAATATTGTCAGATTCTTGGAAAAACCTCATTTGTAACCAATCAGAGACGTTGTTACTAACACACATTCACCACGACTGTAGACAGGATCGGCCATTGAATGCAGTAAAGAAACCACGACTACAGGCGGGATCGGCCATTGAATGCAGAAAACGGATAACACCTATAGGTGGGATCGGGGCCGAATGAGTTAATACTTTGGATACACAGTATATTTTTGTATCAACATTAATACTTTGGATACACAGTACATTTTTGTATCAACATTAATACTTTGGATACACAGTACATTTTTGTATCAACATTAATACTTTGGATACACAGTATATTTTTGTATCAACATTAATACTTTGGATACACAGTATATTTTTGTATCAACATTAATACTTTGGATACACAGTATATTTTTGTATCAACATTAATACTTTGGATTCACAGTACATTTTTGTATCAACATTAATACTTTGGATACACAGTATATTTTTGTATCAACATTAATACTTTGGATACACAGTATATTTTTGTATCAACATTAATACTTTGGATACACAGTATATTTTTGTATCAACATTAATACTTTGGATATACAGTACATTTTTGCCTTACCTTATTTTTGGAGGAGTCATGGTGGTTAAGTGGTTAGCATGCCAGACTCTTTTCCAAATGGGTGCAGGTTCGAATCCTACCATCAGATCAACCTGGGTCAGCTTCCATGGTGTATCCTTGGGCAAGGCACTTTACTCAGTTACCTCAGCACTAATAACCTACTTGACTGTCTTGCCGTGCTGTAAAAAAACCCAAACAAAAAAAATCCCAAATTACCTTTCTTTAATGAAAAATGCAAGACATAGCAATGCAGTGTCCACAATAATACAACTTTACTCGACTACAGATGGTACAAAAAATATCCCAATCAGAAAGTAGTTTTTCTACATTTCAAGTAAGATTTCTCAGGCTGGAGTAACATTTATTACTCCAAATGTTGAGTAAAGTTCTGTGAAGGAAGGGCCAGATGTCACCTGTGACAATGGTGGCATCAGCATTTTGAATAATCAGCTCAGTGTTAAATTTTTTTTGCAAGCCCAAGACTCAGAAACTACTTGTATGAATTAGATGAAACTTTCTACACTTAATGTTTAGGAAGTTGGGATTCTTTTTATATCAAAGTTGACCACTCCCCACTGGGTCATCCCCCTAATTTCTAACAATATCCCTGTACTTGCCCCAGGGTGATAACTTAGAAAATGTGTGTAGTCCCACCCTAAAAGTATAGATACACTTACTTGGCATGAAAAGGGGACTTCACTTTATAGTAATTAACCCTTTTCATACTGAAGCCCAATCAGACAAGCAGTTGTGTAGAACTGGAAATATTTTCAGTCAGTGGTGTAGCAGCATGCGAGAATGCAGTGATGTTGGTCAGTCTGGCTCTAAAGGGCAGTTGTTTAAAAAAAAATTTCAATATTGTATACTGTTTTAAAAAGCATAAACTTTTCCTTAAGGTCATATATTTTTTCACTGAAAATGTTCAGACGTAAAACTTCAGTTGAAAGTAAAGTTATGTAAGCAAAAAAACGTGCTTAACATTTTTTTTTATAACTTACTTTCAATGCAATTTTCCTATCTGCAATATTCATTTTACCTCCTATATGTAAGTGTATGAAATGGGGGGAAATTTTATGCCATTTAAGGTGACAAAATAATAAATATCCATCAAGAATGTCAAAAGAGTACACGTAAATTTATGACATTTTATACAGTTAATGGAATGTAGTGAACATGTGACTGGAGTTGTATCCCGCTGGCAAAGGTAAAGTATGACTTGAGTTGTATCCCGCTGCAAAAGGGTTAACAGAAAGGTAGTAGGCTGAAGTTGAAAATGAATGTTCCATGAAGCCATTTTGGGTCATAATTTGGAATATATTTCTTTGAGGGGAAAAAGCCTAAATGATAATAGCTATAGAAAGACACTTGCCTGATGTATTCATGATGTTAAATGACCAAAAAAGATGAACACTTATTTTGCCAAAGTTTCATTTCTTTATTCCAGACCCTGACACGTCTACGACTGATTGCCCACCTAACTGTTGGAATCCTGATTGGTCTTCTTTACCTTGGAATTGGAAATGAGGCCAGCAAGGTCTTTAACAATGCTGGCTGTCTCTTCTTCTGTATGCTGTTCCTCATGTTCTCAGCCCTGATGCCCACTGTTCTCACATGTCAGTAGAACATTCTTTTCTTAAATGTTCAACATATGCATTTCTCCCTATTAACCCTTGAAATTTACCTCAGTGGCCTTTTGAATATCATATTACCCAAACTTCTCTTCGTATGGCTTTCACACTTCTGTCAGAATGCCATTGACTGTTTTCTGCCAGAACCCTGCAGAAATACCCTTTCTTGTATTTACCTGATTTTACAAACGAGTTTGCCAAATTCCAGAAAGAACCTTGTATTATCATCCTTTAATTAATCCATTTGTTAAATTGAACCTAGATTGACACTGACACAGCTCAAAATGAGGCTGTCCCTGAGATCAGATAGTTTGTGTAAGCAGTGGTGTTGTTTAACAATACCATTATGGGAGCTGTTTCCAAATTACCAGGAATATTTTAAAGGTCACTATTGCAGGGGAGATAACTCTCAAAACGAATCTGCATGTGAACTAATTGTTGTAATATTACATGATTACATTTATAAAGGATTAGTAAAGATATACAGTAATGGTATAAATCCTCATCATTCTGTCTTATTGGAGACCTATAAATCAACAGATATAAAGGTATAAATCCTCATCATTCTGTCTTATTGGAGACAAATAAATCAACAGATATAAAGGTATAAATCCTCATCATTCTGTCTTATTGGAGACAAATAAATCAACAGATATAAAGGTATAAATCCTCATCATTCTGTCTTATTGGAGACAAATAAATCAACAGATATAAAGGTATAAATCCTCATCATTCTGTCTTATTGGAGACAAATAAATCCATAGATATAAAGATATAAATCCTCATCATTCTGTCTTATTGGAGACCTATAAATCAACAGTAAAGGTATAAATCCTCATCATTCTGTCTTATTGGAGACAAATAAATCAACAGATATAAAGGTATAAATCCTCATCATTCTGTCTTATTGGAGACAAATAAATCAACAGATATAAAGGTATAAATCCTCATCATTCTGTCTTATTGGAGACAAATAAATCAACAGATATAAAGATATAAATCCTCATCATTCTGTCTTATTGGAGACAAATCAACAGTAAAGGTATAAATCCTCATCATTCTGTCTTATTGGAGACAAATAAAGCAACAGTAAAGGTATAAATCCTCATCATTCTTTCTTATTGGAGACCTATAAATCAACAGATATAAAGGTATAAATCCTCATCATTCTGTCTTATTGGAGACCTATAAATCAACAGATATAAAGGTATAAATCCTCATCATTCTGTCTTATTGGAGACATAAATCAACATATCTGTCATAATAGGAAGTTGGCACAGACTGTAATCCCTGATCCATTTAAAGATAAAACAGACTACAATCTTGTCCATTATCATATCCATAAGTATATGCAAATATTGTTTTTAATACAGTACATTTCCAACAGAAAACATAGAAATGTTCTAGCATTGAAAGCATTAATTTTGACACAGTATGATGTATTTGACAGTTCCCCTTGAGATGACGGTTTGTGTAAGAGAGCACTTGAACTACTGGTACAGTCTAAAAGCCTACTATCTTGCCAAGACAATGGCTGATATGCCATTTCAGGTAACCAGAATGAACTTTTTCTCTCTTTCTTTCTTTCAAACCCAGTTGGTTGATCGCATATAGGACACACAAACCTGATTCATGCAGAATTCCTGAAGGGTGGATCTAGAACAGAGTACAATATCTGCCAGTGTCCACTGACAGTGGAACACATTCATGTCCTCTGTATCAAATTCCACCAAATATCTTTTTTACACTTTGATTTATTCTGGTAAATCTTCGTTACATCTAAGTATTGTTTGCATTTTTACACTGACCCCATACTATAGATTGATTCTTAACCTACCTTCCACAAAAGTGCATACCATATTCTGTGTAAATAATCCAGTAAAGTGATTCAATCAAGAAAACACGATTTACATGCTTTAACTGTCCAATCAAGAAAACACAATTTACATGCTTTAACTATCCAATTTTACACCCAAGATATCCATGGATAGAAAAAACAAATCAAAACATGACCTTGTAGGTGCCATGCCAGCTTTGCCCTTTGCAGTTCTACTCAGTACACATGTATATTGCAGTGGAAATATGACATCAGCACATGCTGTGTGGTTCTTGGATCCTGAGTGATGTTTTTATTTATGTCTTGGGTAGACCACATTAAAACGGGGAACTACATGTACCTAAAAGTGTAGTTAGAGAACAAGATATTTTAGTTGGGGGGATCTTAAATAGACACACCTTTCTTGCTTATTATCATGCACCACATACATCTTTGTTGGCATAATACAATAAACATGTTTTTAAATCATTGTATCTGATTAATGTTTGTGAACTTCTGAAAGAAAGGAAATGAAAACACTTCATTTTTGTTCATTCTGGGAATAATGCATAACCTACAGTGAATGGATTTATAAATGATACAAGTGATACTAGTTTTGAAAACATGGACTCACTTATATATTTTTCAGTTTATTTATGTATATATGATACCATAATGATACAGATCGTATTGAAATTTATCTTGATACAACATGGCTGGCAATACCCAGCCCAGATACTGTCTGTATCAATGACTAGATACGTTTAAACCTGTTCGTAGCAAAGTTTGTCAAACCGATGAAACTGTTTAGTTATATAAACAATATTTATGAGAAGAAAAAAAAACAGATTAGAACTTAGATAAGCACATGAAAGTTGGCTAATTCAGTGTTCATCAGAATTTCCATTGTAGAAATATGTTTATATTGAAGTTACTTTTAAAATCAAAATAACAATTAATTTGAGATGTACACAATAGGATAAGTTTTGCTGCATATGACAGTATTTATCAGTGAGACATGAGTTTTTGTAACAGCCATGACTTTCAGTTTGTCTTGTTACAGCCATTGGTCACTTCAATTGTAATCATACTTTGATTTCAAACTACATTAAGTCCTTTCTAGAACAAAGATTTTTAAATCCACATAATAAATTATATGATGAACATTGATATACTTTCTTCGTAAGAGGGCCTAAGTGAGATTATTCCTTAACTAAATGAGTCACCCTCTATAAAGTATTATTATTATTATTATTATTATTATAACAGCAAGCTAGTGTATCCAGTTTGTGAACACTGTATATAGCCAGAAGTTATGAAAATAATTTTCATAAACAAGTATTTACAGGTATTATTAACCTGTAATGGCTTGAATTTCCAGTCTTTCATAAATATACTGTCAAAAATGAATATTTACTTTATAATTCCAAAGATGAAACCTCTAATATTTACAATATTCCAACATTTACATTTTTATGGTCAAGCCCAGTATCTGTCGTGCATCATCCATCTGTCAACAATTGTTTGTTACCACTCGAGCAGCCATAGTTTTGATTCGGTCTCAATCAAACTTGGATTGGAATATGAGCTTATATAATAAAATAAAATCTTGGACGAGTTCAATAATGAGTGAGAGCCACACATATTAATGAGGTGATCCTGGAGTAATTTTGCATTTTGGCTTGTTAACACTCAGGAGACCAGATTTCTGATCCAATTTTGATCAAATTTGGAGTATATGCTTATATCATTAAGATATCCGATTAGTTTAGATAATGAGCAAGATCCACATAATTATTTAGGTGATCTTGCATCTGATTGGTATCTGATTTTGATCAAGCCTGGAATACAGGGTTATATGATCAAGATCTTGCATGAATTTGATAATGCGCAGGATCCACGCATATTAATGAGGTGATCTTGCAATGGATTGACCGAGTTGATACCATTCTAGTGACTATTTTTTAATCAAATTTTGATCAAACTTGGTAAATAGGCTTCAATCACCAAGATCTTGGATGAGTAAAGTCATGAGCAAGATATATGCATATTTATGACTTGATTTTACATCTGATTGGATGAACTTGTCAACACTTTAGTGACTTTATTTCTGATCATATATTTTATCAAATTTGGTAAATAGGTTTATATCCTCACAATGTATAATGTGTTTTATTATGAGCAAGATTTATGCATATTAATGAGGTGATTTTGCATATGATTGGCTGAGTTGCTTACCACTTGACTGTATTTCAGACCCAATTTCAATAAGACTTGTTAAATAGGCTAATATCATCAAGCTGTGGGATGAGGTGGTCTTGTATTTGATGGGCTGAGATTTGTTAACCACTCTGGAGACAGTGTTTTTGGTAGAATTTCGATCAAAATAGGTAATTAGGGCTATGTGATCAAGATCTTAGTTGATTATGATTATGGGTGGAATTCATGCATTTTAATGAGAAGACCTTGCATCAGATTGGCTAAGCTTGTTACAAGTCTGGAGACCAGATTCCTATTGGATTGTGCTCCACCATGGTAAATAAGCTTATTGTCCCCCATCTTTTTTAAAAAAAAGCAGGGACTTGATATCTGTGCTTCCATTCGCCTCTATATCTGCCTGCCACATTTCCTTCCACTCTGTAATCTTAAAGCCATTTGTGATAAATGATGAAACTTGGTATACTGATCCATCATAATTAGAAGAGGTGCTGCATACCACATTGGGGGCCCTATCTTCAAGGTAAAGGACATGGCTAAATATTTTATCTTTTCCGTCACACTTTTCTGTCTGCTCTATAACATTAAAGCCATTTGAGATTAAGGGATGAAACTTGGTTTGCTTATACACCATCACTAGAAGGTATGTCATATACCACATTGGGGATCTTGTCTTCAGGGTGATGGTCATGGTGCAATATTTTACATTTTCATCACACTTTCCCTTCTGCTCTAAGACTTCAGAGCTATGTCAGATTAAGGGATCAAACTTGGTATACTTGTTCATCATCACTAAAAGGTGCCATGTACAAACATTGCTGGTCCTATTTTCAAGATAAGGGTCATGGCTCAATATTTTGTTTTCCATCATATTTTCTTTGCCACTCAATAACTTTAAAATCATTTGAAATTAGGGATGAAACTTTGTATACCTATATATCATCACTAGTAGGTGTGTCATGTTCCACATTGGGGCATACTATTTTCAGGGTCAAGGTCACATCTTAATATTTTACATATTTATCACACTTTCCCTTCTACTCAATAATTTGAAGGCTATTTGATATGAAGGGATGAAACTTTATATACTTGTACATCAACACTAGAAGGTATGCTATGCACCACATTAGGTGTGGGGGAGCTATCTTCAAGGTCAAAGTCATAGCACAATATTTTTCCTATAACTTCAAAGCTATTTGAGATTAGGGAATCAAGCTTGGTATACATGTACATCATAACTAGAAGATCTGTCACGTACCATATTGTGTGTCCAGTCTTCAAGGTCACAGTTCAATATTTTATTTTCTGACACTTTCTTTTCTACTCTAAAACTTCAGACCTTAAGGGATACAGCTTGGTACACATATGTTAAAATTAGCATGTGTGTTGTGTACCATATTGGAGTCTTATCTTCAGGGTCAGTGTCATGATGTTATATGTTGAATGTTTCCATTACACTTTCCTTTACACTCCACTTTTAGAGCAATTTGAAATGAATAGATTAAACTTGGTATAAGTATAAATCATCACCAAAAGGTGTGCTGCATACAAGCATCATGGTCAAGGTCATAGGTCAGTAGTTTAAGTTTTAGTCACATTTACTCTTCTGCTTTCTAATTTGGCCAGGTCAAGGTCACAGGTTAATTTGTTAAGGTTAGTTTTGTTTCTGCATTTTATTATAAAAGCTATTTGAGATACAGTGATGAACCATGTTACACTTGGGCATCTCGGATTGATACATCTCATACATCACAGTCAAGGTTTTATCTTCAAGGTCAAGATCACACATCAATTATTTTACCCCTCTTCTGCACTTTTCCTCAAATGCTTTTTAAGATAGGGTAATGAAACTTACTTGCAAGGTCTGCACACTAACTTACAGATCTGTCTTAAAGGTCACAGTCAGATTTCATTATTGTAAACTTTTATGACCTAACCATGCTATGCAGGGGGAAAAAAATTAACTGAATTTGCTTTTATTATCTTATTATCATTGTTGTAGACAGGTTCTATCATAAGTGAGATCTGAACATATTAATGAGATGCCTTACATCTGATTGAGCTTGTTACCTCACAAGATCCAGGGACTCTATTTCTCATCCAATTTTTATAAAGCTTGATAAATGGGTTTATCTTATCAAGATCATGGAGGACTTCAATTAAGAGCAATAGGCCATGCATATTAATGATGCCTTTATCATTAGATATAATTTGTATCATGATATAGTAAAGTAGGTAAATTCAGCATGATATAAAAATCTGGAAGATAGTTTACTTTAATTGTGTTCTTACAATACTACAGAAGCCTGCATAGTGAAATGGTCAACTATTATGTTATGTAAGCCAAGTGAGTGATAGCAGGTATCCTTGGGCCTCTTGTTTAAAATAGAAAATGCATATTTGTAAGCAATATTGCAAATGCTTTTGTACTCCGCGGTTATGGAAAAGTGTCAAACAATATTTGGGCAGATGCATGTATTGGATAGTATGAGCCTTAATCAGCTTTTATGTAACATAGATGTACAACCTACCCAATCATCTTTCAGATAATATTTCCACTGGTGTATGGCAGTATAGTATACTGGATGACCTCTCAACCTAACGACTTCTTGCGGTTTGTGATGTTTCTGACTTTGGCCACACAGACATCTTTAGTAGCCCAGTCACTGGGGTTGCTTATAGGGGCAGCCACATCACTACAGGTTGGTTGATGAAATTTCATACCAGAAAAATGTTTCAAACCAGACTTCTAACTCTAAGAAATTTTCTGTAAAACTATTTCTTTAGTGCTTTTTTATTAGTCTAAATTGGGAAAGATATTGAGAGTAAACAAAGTGAAGCATTAAACATGCACAGAAATAAATAAGCATGATTGAACACTTTTAACATGTAGTCAAGTAAATGGACTTGAGTGGAGTTTGAATCTATGGCAACACTAATATACAGTTTTAAGCACATTGCCTTGAGATCATAACAGAAACTTTTGAACTTGAGATTTATGATCAACCAATTAAAGAGCCTTTACTTTTGTTAAACTATTTTTGATTGGCTGGTGGTAAAACTCAAGGTCAGACTTGGGCTTAAGTGTTCTATGATCTTGGGCCTGGATTAATTGATATACAAGCACTTAATGTTGCACATGTTAGGACTGTCATCATTTTTCATGATACTGATGTATTATCAAGGCTCAGTAACATTATCAATTTCTAAAACAATGATACATTGAACTATTTGCCATCCTGCAATACAGTTGCCCCAATGCAACCTTTTTGTCTTGGAAGGCAGCCCATGATGATGTTCCAGCTGAGAAGATCTTTGACTTTTTAAAAGAATGCAGTTTATTTTTAAATATTTGACTTTGTAATTTTAGGATTTTATCCTATTTGCCATCATCTTTGTTTTGTATGCCTTTTTTGGGGATACTTAGTCTTACTTGACACTATATAGTCATTACTGTGCTAACGCACCATGAACCTATTCCCAAAAACTGTTCATCCCTTTTCTCAATCCAAAAACTGTATATTTCGCTAGTTTATACTTGAAAATTCTCAATTCAGAGGTGCTAGGTTGGAAATTTAGATAAGTAAAAGAACAAAAAATGTGTTCCCATCTTGCAATTTAAGCGAAAAATGAGAAAGAACTAATTAAACTGAAAAATCTGTATCCACTGCAGTTATTTTATGGCAAAGTAGAAAATTTTTTATGGTGTTGGATTGTATAACATTGCTCAGTAACTCCTTCAGGCTGCTTTACAACATAACGATGTGCTGTTCTTTGCTCGCTAATACAGTGCAGTCTTGATTTTCTTTTATTCTGAAAATTTTCAGTTTGGTTCATTTACGCTTAAAATTATTACAATTCCAAAGGCCCTGGGCCCTACTCTGAAAATGGTAGGAAATTCTCTGGTCTATTGAAATGACTTAGAAGAGATTCTCCATATTGAATTAAGTCAGATAGGCAGCAAGTTCAAGTTGTATGTTCGATTTTATGATGTGCATTATATTGCTTTGCTTTTAGCAACTTCTAAATTATTTAGAATAGCCTTTATATAGTTTTATTTTAATATTTTTGGTGATGGGTAAGGTCGAGTAGCCATTATTGTACTGTGAATTCATTATTCATTGTGGGTACCAACTTTTGTGGTTTTTGCATTTAAGCTAGACCACAGATTTAAAGTTGCATTGAAATATGAATCAAGTTAATGTTGTTATAATATTTTTAATGAAATATATACGTTGCTCAATATTTTATCTTTTTTTTCTTCAAAAATTACAAATGTGCAAAATTAAGTTTCCATGAATTTGTATTTTTCAACCAAACCATGAAATTTAAATTTAAAGTGATTCATAGTAATTTATTTTAACTGGAGAGGTTATTCAGTAAGGTGGCAGAAGCATTTTGATAGAGAGTTAGTTTGTATCACTCATACATGTAATAATAATAATATTAATGATAATAGTAAAAGATCAAAACCAGAAAATCTTGTAACAATAATAAATTGCCAATGAAAACTTAAGGAACACTTTTTATGAAATTCAGTTCCAAATTAAGAACTGACATATTGATAAATCACAGTATTATGTTATGTTGTCCGTCTGTCCAGTCATCTATCTGTCTATTCATCTGTTGCCAATTCATTTATGCACAATAACTTGTGTTGTCCACAATCTACAGTTTTCAGACTTCATGGATAGCTTGCACTTGAGGTAAGGAAGAACCCTATCACAGTGTTTATTCCAGAAATGGAACAATTGGGGCATAGTGGCTCCTTCAAAGTCAGCAAGTCATTTAGAAAACAACAGGGGTCGCAGATATCCTTACTTGTTTGTTGTTTATTCAAGAAATTAAACAACATATAATCACAGGCACTCGCACAGTGGATTCATTACTTTGCAATAAATATTCACTTTGCTAGCATTAATACTTTGATTCAGTCATTGCAAAGTCAGACATCTTGGTTTTCTACAATTTCCTTGTCTGCTAAAATAACCATGTCCATTGTTCAGGACATGGTTATTTTAGCGGACAAGGAAATTGTATAAAACCATGCTATAGTCCGACCCAACAACAACTGATTCAGAGTATACAATGCTGGAAAAGTGAATATTTATTGCAGAAATTAATAAATCTTTGACTCCAGCGCCTGTGATTATTATCAGACTCCCTGTCATGAGCCTTACCTACAGGGATTTTAATTCCTCGTACTCGAGTAACCATTCCCCTATAGAATTTATTTTGGACATTTGAGACTACATTTCTTCCTCCCAGTATGCTACTTTGAAAATAAATGCACGAGTGTTTTTTGCTGAAAATTTCATCCTCTCATCTTTACATTATTTTATCAGTGATCATTGATCATGTGCTCTCAATTAGTGGCCAAGCTAATTAAAATCAGTAAGACATTTCTGTCTGATAATGAAATTTATCATCATTTGCTTCTTTGGCAGTGAGCGCACTCTATTCAGTAAGTTTGGGATGCACTCAATTCAGTCTAAAATCAACCGTAACGATCTTTTATCTTTAATTTCTTGGGTCTTATTTATGTGCCCTATGGGCACCATAGAGGGAATTTTCTTGCACTAAAGATACAAAATAAGGGGCATTGGTGCAATGGTGCAGTCTAGAATAAACCCTGCTTTCAATTTTGGGCTCGAAAACTCAAAGGTCAAGGTCACTGAGACTGATATAAGGAAAAAGGTTTCTGCACAATATCTTGAGTTCTTCACTATCTACAGTTACCAAACGTTTGTGGATAGCTTGCACTTCTGATAAGGAATGACCCTATTGATTTTAAGCTAAATATGTCAAATGTAAAGGTCGCTAAGACTGAGAGAAGAAAAATGTTTTTCGCAGAATAACTTGAGTTCTCCATCATCTATCGTTCCCATACTTTGTAGATGGCTTGCACTTGGTGTAAGGAAGAACCCTATGGATTTTGGAGTAAAAGGTCAAGGTCACTTTGACTGAAAGAATAAAAACTATTTCTGCAAAATAAATTAATTCTACATGATGTACATTAGCCAAACTTTGGGGATAGTTTGCACTTGGGATGAGGAAGAAGGCTATTGATTTGGGTGTCAAAAGGTCAAAGGTCATGGTTACACCGATTAAAAGAAAGAAAAAAAGATTTCTGCTCCAAAAATTTTATTTATCTTCATAGAGGACTATTAAACATGGGGTGAGTGTATAATGTGCCATTCACAGGCTCTTGTTAGATGATATATTGATATTGAGATTCCCTATGATTGACTGTTTTCACACATGATGGAACTGGGGATCAAACCCTGAACAGCAGAGATACTAAGCAGTTTCATTGGTACTGTGTAGACCACCTGTGACTTTAGAACTCAGAATACAATGTTGATAGAGCTAATGCCTTCCGAGTGAGAATTGAGTATAAGTTTCTGGCATTCAGGCTTTCACATGTCTTAAAAACACAATTCTGGTTTGATTTGTTACATTTTAGTTATGTATAATATAGTTAACTTCTTTATTATATTTTCTTTGTTGTTTCAGGTGGCAGTATTTTTGGGACCAGTCACAGCAATTCCCCTACTATTGTTCAGTGGATTTTTTGTCAACTTTGATACAATACCATCCTACCTCCAATGGCTTTCTTATGTTTCTTACATCAGGTGGGTTGTAGAATATTTTGATAAATATAGCTTATTTGAACAGTATCATGAAACAGTTTTCTTTTTCATATAATACGAAATTGCTGTGTTTTCAAATGAAAATAATGTTGCATGAATGTTGAAATTTGCAAGTTTTTGTAGCTCTGCTGGTCAAAGACCAGAAGAGCTTATGTGATGGTTCCATATCTTACCTCTGGCATCCATCTGTCTGTCTGGGAACCACTAGCATATATTGTCACTACTTTTTTAAACTACTTTGAGGAAAGTCATGAAACTTGGCACATGGTTTCACCATGAGGACTAGTTGATCCTAAATGAAAATCGTGGCCTTTGGACATCTGGTATGGCTGTCAAAGTGGCCATCTTAATAATTTTATTGCTATTTCTCATAAATTGATGGTCATATTGATATGAGGTTTTCAATAAAACTTCATGTTGTAGGTCATAAATGAAGATGGTGCTGAGCAAACTACGAACATGGTTTGGTTTGTTTTGGTGTTTTATGTCACAACAATGCACTTAGATTATTTAGTGTCAAGGTAATTGGAGTAAAGTGTCTTGCTCAGAACACACTTGGTAACGAATTCAGGCTGATCTTTCTGTCATGAATCTGGCACGCTAACCACTGAGCCAGTATGGCTCAGACCTCCAACATGGCTGCCATTTTGTGAAAGTATTGTGTTGAACGTTTTTATACATTGGGTACATTTTGATTACATCATAGCATGGTGCATGGGAATAAGACAGTACATTCTGCCGAACCTTTGTTTGATTTCTTTTTTTTCTCCCGCACATCACAACAATAGTACAGTCAAACCTGTCCTAATGGTCACCTGTGTTCAGTGGTCACTTGGTCACAATGGTCATTCTAATTTCCCCCCAGCAAATTTCTTATATTATTGCCCTGTATTTAACAATCACTTGCTTTCAGTGGTCAGCAGCCAGGTGTGTCCTAACCAAAAACTGGTTTCACCCTGCCTTAAGCGATCACTGGAGCATATCAACAGTGACCACTCCAAGCATTTCATATCTCGATTGTACTTACCGTAGTCCAGTCACGCTGTCAGTCAAACTCAAAGGTGTCAACATGTCCCCTTTGAAAGCAAGGCAGTTTTTGTCCTTACATGAGAGAATTGAAGCAATTCATTTCCTGGATAGTGGACAAAGTAGTCATGTAGTTGCAGCAGAAATGGGAGTCGGGCAAACTCAGATCCAAGGGATTATTAAGCATTAGCAAGATATTATGGCCGATTTTGAGAACAACGTTAATCCGGAGTGTTAGAGATTATGTCCAATCATACCAAATGAGTAGAGATACATTTACACTGCACTTGCGATATCCCTTAGGGTTTATATGCTACTAACAATAGCCGCTGGAGGCTTCTTTTCATTCCCTAATCATCAAAGGCACAAAAGCCGACTCTTTTGATCTCGGTGAGTTTGAGCAACTGCTTAATCCATCAATTGTTTGAAGTGTGAACACCTGTTTTCATGCCTAATTATACCAGCTGGCCTAACAAAAAGTCAGTCCTGTGTTTGACAATCACAGGTAAGCTGTCAATTAGTAATTTTATTTAGATGCCTTTTCTACTCTAAGTGATGATTTATTGTATATGATGGATAAAAGTGGAACTTTTTGTTTTATTATTTTGTTATTTTTCTTTTTGCTAAATAGCTAAACTAAATATATGTATCTTGATAGCATACTACTACTACTAATAATAATGCTAATGCTTTTTGGTGCATAGTACATGTATTTGTCATGAACCAAGTTTTAGAGCTGAACTTGCCTTCAGAGGTCACCTATCTACAAAGGCCATTTTGGCCTTTTCCCATGGGTGGCTGCTGTAGACAGTTTGACTGTATAAGATGTGAAGACTTTTTTGTGTCCCTGAAGTGTTCATATTGAATTAATTTCTTTCTCTCATGAATTCTAACTTTAACCTTGTGTTTCACAGGTATTCATTTGAAGGAGTGCTTCAGGCAATCTATGGATTTGACCGTGAGAATCTGGCTTGCGAAGAGAGTTCTTGCATCTTTGTAACAGCAAAAGTAATCCTCTCCACCCTGGATGTAGAAAATGCGGAATTCTACATTGATTTTATTGTGCTCTGCATATTCTTCGTCATATTGCGAGTCAGCTGTTACTTTGTTCTCAGATGGAGAGTGAAAGCACAGAGATGAGAATATCAAAGAATATCTTTTTTTTAATTGTCTATGAAAATTATGTTATTGCACATATTTACATGTAAATCCAGAGACAGTGCTTGGTATCTAGATAATTTCGTGCACAAATTTACATGTATATCCAGAGCCAGTGCTTGGTATCTAGATAATTTCATACACAAATTTACATGTATATTCAGAGACAGTGCTTGGTATCTAGATAATTTCGTGCACAAATTTACATGTATATCCAGAGCCAGTGCTCGGTATCTAGATAATTTCGTGCACACTAACTTGTATGTTTAACCTGGATATACAGTATATCAATTGTTCATTCATTGTGGCCAATGGACAGTTTTTGGTATGAATGAATTGTGCTGTGCACAATCCTCAGATTTGTTGATCAAATAATTTTATTATACACAAGAGAAAATGTCAGTTACAAATGGTACTTGTGAATTTCGATTTTGTTGCAAAAAATGTTTAAAAAAATCATAGATTTCCAAAGAGTTTTTATGGATAATGATGGGAAACAAGACTGTACGTACCGTAAAACCTGGATAATAAACTCATCCGTAATAATAAGTAGTAATAGGAACTATTTTTAAGATAACTACTTGGACACGTCTACAACACAAAAATAAGCCGGGAAGTGCTGCAGAATCTTTAAAGAATGATTAGTTTATGAAAAAGGAACTAGATAATAGTTTAAAAAATAATTAGTTTATGAAAAAGGAACTTCATAATATTTTTTAAAAATGTTTAGTGTATTTTGTCTTCTTTTACTGTACAGAAAAAGAATTCATTCAATGTCAGAGTTTGGTTAAGGCCTTTTTCAAAGTTTGGAAAATAATTGTATACATTAATTTCCTAATTATTATTATTTATTTTTTTACTGAGTTTATTTCATTATGATTCAAAGAAATGATAGATTATATAGCAATTTCATTCCTCGAGACAACTATAAAGAAATTTTTTAAGTTGCAAAAAGTAGCATGTGAGTTATGAAGGGTCTTTGAAATAGATTTTACCATCCATATCTGGACATGTTTGCTAGAGTTACACGTCATCAATAACAGTATATCTGATGTATTTTTAAATAAGTGAATGGTAAATTTGTTCGCTGAGAATTCTTTGTATTGGCATTTTTGATTCAGCTTTTTGCTACTAAACGTTTCTTCGGTGAACCATATTTTTAGAGTATGGTTCTAAATTCAGTAGCTGATATTAATACTTTTCAACCAATTATATCTCAAAATATTTTGCAAACAATAAGCACATATAAAAAATAAGTGCATATGACCTTCAGTAGTTACAAAAATTAGTGTATACAGTTACTCTTCATATTTTTCAGAATGTAATTGAAAAATTTACACATAAGCTGAGATTAAAATTTGCTCGATGAATCCTGCTTAACAATTGTTAATTAACTTCTCTTTTTTTGTGCCTTTATCAGATTGAGTAATATTTCAAAATTGGAATTTTTTGCAAAAGTGCCATGGTAAAATTTATTTTAATATATGGTTCGATTTTGAATATTATGCAACCTAAAGGCTCAAAATTGCTGGAAAACTGACAATGAAGTAAGTAGATAAGTAATGAGTGCCATGAATTCATTTATTTTGTAGGTATCAGTGTTCATGCTTTTGTGAAAAGATTTTTATTGGAATTTAAATTTGAAGATTGGGGAAGGGGTCATATTATTTCCACAGAGGGATCATTGTTTTATGGATCTTTATTTTTTCATGGTTTTTAGCAACCACGAAATCCACCAGAAATGTTTACTCCATGAAAAAAATGAGTTCAAAGTCTTTCAGGCCAAATAAATTTTGAAATTAACACAGAGAAGTTGATACATTTCTGAGAAATGCATAGAAATTGACAGTGTCAGTTCACACAAATTAGAATAGGTACAATACCTTGTTGTGTTGATTCTTATTCTGTACCTATAATTGTCCACAAAGATGCCAACCATTCCGGATTTTGCAGAATTATTACGAAGTTTTAATGAAAATTCTGCATACCAAATCAATATTTGCCAAATTCAAGAAAATTATTCCCTTTTTTTTTTTATAGGATAAAATGTTTGGCAGCAGTTTTTTGAATGGACATAGTTAAAGAGAAAAGTTTTTGAGCACCATTCTGTTAGACTGGTACATTGCACATTATCTTTCAATGTAAAAGGCAATGCACAAGACAAGAAACCAGTCATAGAGACTGTAGATTAGTAAAAAAAATGGTGGCAGAAATGATGAAAGAAAGATGCAGATTTTTCCCAAGGAAAACTAATGTTTATAGTTATTAACCTGATCAGCAGTGGTAAAGGTATTCAGGATTCTGGAATTGGAGAAATGTATACATATTGTCTTTGGATCTTTATTGCTGCTGACTGTGTACAGATACATGAGGCATATGAGACTATTTATATAGTGCTGTAAGCAGTATCAGTTATGATTGTTGAAGTTCATTCCTTTTAATGAACGTATACATTCTGGATGGACAGTCTACTGTATATACTCACGTATATGTGGGATCCAACTGCAAACTGCATAGACCCAGATGTGCCATCGCATAATGTACAGGCAGATCTGGGTCTCTGTGTTTTTTAGGAGTAAACAGTAGAACAAACAACATAGACCCTGATCTGCTTGCACATTATGTGGATGGCTTATGCTTATGGGTTGGCATCTTTGTTGTACATATTTCTATTTGTTTATTTTGAACAGACAATCCAGGTAGACAGATATTTGTTCATGTGGACATTGTTTCAGGTATACAAGAAGGATTGCATTTCATTTTCATCTTGGAATATGTTGTTCTCTTGATAAGAAAACAATTGTTTGTGAATGGGTTTTTTTTCTGCACATATACTTGTACTTTCAATGTCATTCATCAAAACAAGTTTGTCTCTTTTTTTAAGTTTAGCAGCTCATATGTGATAATTTAATATATATTTTTCAATATATTTTCCATATAGATATTAATTTTTGTGCTATGAAAACCTTTATGCTTAGTTATTGGTTTGCCATTTCATAGGAAAACTTTCTGAATGGTTAAAAATGTTTGCTGTTTGAATAAATTTTCCATGGAGTTGCCCTTCATTTGTTTTTAAAGAGCTTTTGTTTTTCAAATTGTCTTAGTTTGTTGAATTAAACTGTTCAAGCGTTTTTTATACCCATCTTTCCATCCTTTCATCTGTCCATCCTCCCATCTATCTGGTCAGCTGTCATTTCCACATAGTAACTCCCATAATTGTTATTGGATGCAGCTAGATAATGATGAAACCATCACTGCATTCGATTCTCATTGTTCTACATCCTCATTAAACAAAGTTATAGCCCCTGATTGTCAGACCCACTCACTTTTCTGCACAATAAATCCCTTGATTATTATTTGATTTCAGTCAGATTTAATATGCAGCTTAATATTAATGAGACCTTGGCTGAGTACGATTGTCAGCCTTCTGTGGCATCATTTGTTAGAGTTATAGCCCCTGATTGTCTGATCCATCCACTTTGGTTCTGCAAAATAATACTCTTAATTATCATGGCATTGCAACCAAATTCGGTATGCAGCTTGATTTTAATTAGACCTATGCAGCTTGATTTTAATTAGACCTATGCAGCTTGATTTTAATTAGACCTATGCAAAGTTCACTTGTCAGCGTTCTGCATTGTTTAGCAAAATTAGAGCCACTGATTGTCGGACCCACCCACTTCAATTTCCACACAATAATTCCCTTAATTATCATTGGATTTCAACCAAATTTTATAGGCAGCTTGATATTGATAAGGTTAAAGAAAAAGTGGTGAACTTGAATTCCTGCAATTTGCTATTTCTCTTTCCATTTTACTAAAAATTTAGTATGCAGCTTGATTTTCATCATGTCTTGGTTGAGTTTGAATGTCGGCATTCTGCATCATTTGACAGAGTTATAGTCCCAGATTGTCTGACCCAACCACTTTAGTTTCTTCACAGTAACTCCCTTCATTATTATTAAATTTCAACCAAATTTGGTTAGCAACTTGATTTTCATTAGCTGGGTTCAATTGTTAGCATTTTGTATCATTGCACAGAGGTAATATGCAGCTTGATTTTTGGACCCACCCACTTTTGTTTTTGCACAGTAACTCTATTTATTATTGGATTTCAACCAGATTTTATAGGCAGCTTAACACTGATGAAACCTTGATTGAGTTCAACTGACAGCATTCTACATCATCATTTGGCAGATTTATAGCCCCTGATTGATTGATCCACCCACTTCAATTTCCACAAAACTCCTTTATTTGTGACTGGATTTTAGCTAAATCTGGTAGACAGCTTGAAATTGGTATGACCTTGGCAGAGGTTGATTATAAGCTTACTGTGTCCTTATTTAACTGAGTTATAGTTTGTCAGATGCATTCAGTTTTATATCAGAGCAGTAACCAAGCTTTAAAATGGTTTGCAGCATGATATTGATAAGACCTCAGCTGAGTTCAGTTGTTAACATTCTACTTAATTTAGCAGAGTTACATCCCCAGATTGCTTTTGTGCATGAATGTTTCCCTTACTGGATTCAAAACAAATTTTGTAGGCAACTTGATATTAATGAGACCATGGCTAAGTTTGTCATTGTTGCTTGGGTACATGTTCAGCTTGGAACATCATTTTTTACCAGAGTTATGGTCTCATATTGTCTGACTTGCCAACTTTTCTTTCTGCGTAATAATTTCCTTGGTATGCAATTTTATGTTGATGACACCATGGCTTAATTTAATTTTTCAAGATTTGATATGCATCATCATTTAGCAGATGTTTGTACCCACCCACGTTTGCTTTCACACAATAATTCCCTTAATTAATACTATTGGATTTCCAGAAATTTGTATATGCAGCTCTGTATTGATGTAACTTAAGTGGAATATCCTATATTGTTGTTTAGTGGAGTTATGGAAACTAAATGTTTTACCCACATTTTGTGTGCAGCTTCATATTGACGAGACCTCACCTGGGTCCCATTGTCACATTCTACATCATAGTAGTGTCTTCCTTTACAAATGTACCTTAACTCTACTATATCACCATTACCATTTAGTCCTTTTTCTCAATGAAACTGCATCCCTCTACTTCCAGTGAAAAGCGGGGGACATCAGTTCCTTAAATTGCTTGTTTTCTTTTAATCTTGAATCGTGTTTAATTATGTTTTTCTTTAAAGAAAGAATAGTCTGATTTAATATATTTTTTGTACACAGACAGACAAGTAGACAATCATAATGGTTGCTTTGTTCAAACAAGATATACTTCATTATACAGTAAGTCATAATGAATTTACATCATGCTGCTTTTCTTCTCTCTAGGTTCAAGATTAATATAGGTCTTATAATGATACTCTTCTGCTTCCCATGTTCAACATTTTGTTTTGTACAGAGAGAGAGAAGGAGAGAGATGGAGTCTTAGATGTCTTGCCATCACATCAACCAATATTCCTATACTTTCATGTGATACCATAACATCACTGTGGACCATTTACCGTTAGTGCAGAAATGCACTAATTTCTTGAAGTCTTCATGCATTTTCAAGTTAGAGGAATAATCAACAAAAATGTGTCATAACTTGTACAAGAATGTTTTTTCATCAAAATTCTTGATAACAAATTATATAATGTTATTTTTATTTAAAGTTATTAGCCACTGGATGTTGTACTGCCTAGACCATGATGCCACTCAATTTAAACATTTGTGTACAACTTTATACATATTTAGGACTGTTCCAGTGAAATATACTTGGGACCCAGAAAAGGCACTTTCATTGTGGAATAGTCACCCATAGATTTAACTTAGAATTTTGAATCCTTTTTATATAAACTCTTTGAGTAATAAGTGTATCCTGGCATATGTTTTTACCATCATTGTTTAAATAGAACAGCCCATATTACAAGAGGAGAACACAAGCAACAACAAGATTGAATTCAGATAAACATTTATAACCATAATTGCAGTCTTTTTTCATACATTGCCTGGCCTTGATTTTACACTGAAATTAGTAACAATTTACCTAGAACCCATAATTGCAGTCTTTTTTCATACATTGCCTGGCCTTGATTTTACACTGAAATTAGTAACAATTTACCTAGAACCTTTGGGTAACATGTTTTAGGCTTTCTATCCAAAATCCTATTGATTGGTATATTTAATTTGGAAAGAAGCCATGTTGATTGGTAACAATAACATCTTAGGATGGTGATCTGAAAATTTTCATTGATTATGAATTACAACTTGTTTATGTATATAGTGTCTTATTTATTTACATTCTTTCTTCATATTTTCATAACATTCTAATGGTCGATGAGAGAAATGTAATAAAATTTTCATTTATATGTTTTGGTTAATTTTGACTAGAATCATGTCAGTAACTCCTGAGCACAACTAAATAATTCAGAGTACTTGAAATGCACTATTATGTGTAAAAAAAAACAAATATGAAAATGTTCACAAATTATTTGGACTAAAACATGTTTTGATTTTTAGTAAATTGACAGTGATTAAGCTTTGATCAAAACTTGTTTCTGTATATAATGTCTTATTTATTGAAAAGCACTGGTCATTCATCTCTTAATATTTAATTTTGTTCTTAATTTGATTGGTAAGAAAATGTTTAAAACCTAATTCATATGATTATGGACTAAATTTTAAATTAATTTAAATTTTTACTCTGTCATTGTATGATCATGATTATTCCATTAGTTTGAACTCAGGCAATTGACTAAGTGTTTAGAGAACATGACATGCCGTGACGTTTATTGTACTCTGCCTTTTTTGTGAAAAGCATGGGACATAGTATTCACATTTCCATCCAATCATGCATCCATTGCACTTTTATAACTTTCAAACCATTTGTGATTAACAAATGAAACTTGGTATACTGATCCATGAAAAGTAGAAGGTGTGATGGATACCACATTGGTTGGGACTATCTTCAAAGTCAAGGACATGGCTAAATATTTTTTGTTTTCCATCACACTTTTATTTTTGTATCATAACTTCAAAGCCATTTTTGATTAAGGAATGAAACTTGGTATACTTATACATCATCACTATAAGGTGTGTCGTGTACCATATCAGAAGACTAATCATTAAGGTCAAGGTCACATCACTATTTTTTTTTATCACGCTTTCTGTTCTGCTTTACAACTCTAAAGCTGTTCGAGATTAAGGGATAATAACTTGGTATACTTGTATGTAATTATTGGAAGGTATCTCAAGCACCCCATGGACTTTTATCTTTAGGTTCTAAGTCATGGATCCTTGTTTTAAGTTTTCCCTCTTTCCATTCTGTTCTATAACTTTACAGCCTTGTAAGATTAAGGGATGAAACTTTCTATACTTGTATATCATCATTAAAAGATGTATTGTGAACAACATTGGTGTTCTTGTCTTCAAGGTCAAGGTCATGGCTTAGTATTTTGTCACACTTACCTGTCAGTCTATAACTTCAAGCTTTTTGAGATTAAAGGATGCAATTGATATACCTGTATGTCATCAACAGCAGATGTGTCTTGCTCCACATGGAAGGAGGTGGTCCTATTTTCATGGTTAATCTCTTGGTGTAATTTGTTGAATTTTACAATACACTTTTCTTTCTGTTCTCCTACTTTAGATCCATTTGAGATGGAGGGATGAAATTTGGTAAAACTATACACCATAACTAGAAGGTGTGTTGCGTACCAAATTGAGGGTCTTATACTCAACATTAAGGTGAAATGTCAGTATTTTAGGTTTCAGTTACATTTTCCATTCTTTCAAACTTGGGAGCTGTTTAAGATAAATGGCTGAAACTTGGCATGCATATATATAGCCACTTGATGATGTGTTGCTGTTCATGTTTGGGGTCCTATCCTCAAAGCCATAGTCACAAATCAATATTTTAAGTTTTTTTTTAGTTTCTGTGTTATATCATAGAATAATTTTGAGTACAGAGAAAAACCTGGTACATTTGTGCTTCTCAGTTTCATGGTATCTGATGTATCACAGTCAAGGATTTGTCTTCAGAGTCAAGAATACTGATTAGTTTTCTTTTTACCCCTTTTTTCAGTTTTATTCTAATTCCTTTTTAAATATGTCTGTGAAGCTTAGTTATTTTTCATGTTTGACCAGTAACTTTACATTTATCTTGAAATTCACAATCAGATTTCATTATTGTGAACTTTTGTGACCTTGCCACAATACGCAATGGACAAAAATGCACTAAATTTGCTCGTTTTGGCTATTTCTGCAGAAATTGTACATTTTAATTTCAGTTCTTATATATTCCTACACAGAACATTGGAGAGGCAAAATTGTTTACCTGTGAGGAAGATACAAATGTGAAAGGATTCTTTGATGTTGTCAGTACATGAACTTCATTTACATATACTCTCTTATTGGTCCAGTCCAACTGCAAACAACATAGACTCTGATTTACCGTTGCATAATACGTCAGCAGATCAGGATTTTTGTTGTTTGTTTTACTGATTACTCCTAACAAACTGCATAGACATAGATCTGTCAGAGCATTATGTGACGGCAGATCTGGATCTGTGCGGTTTGCAGTTGGGCTCAACTTATAAGCGAATATATATGGTACTTGTATGTCAAACGGTGTGGTCATAATTTCTACAAAATATTTACTTACTATATTATGTAAATGTTAAAGGGAATCTACAGGGTAAAAACTATCATGTAAATGTTGCCCAGTTCAGACCAGTGTGTGTTACAAGTTACTGAAAATATGATTCAACAGCTGTAAGGGAAACTTTGGCCTAGTTGAATTAATTGTTAATTTGTGACTTGTTGATGTTGATTGCAATTAAACAAAACCAGTCACTCAGCAATGTCATTGTTTTGAATTTTTTTACCCTACCCAACATGAGTTTAGACCATGGAGTGGGTTGGACAGTTTGTTTAGTAAAGTTCTGATAAAAAAAGTGCTATACTCTTGTTCACTATTTTCAGTTTGATTACTAGTATCTTAAAGCATGCATATATCAACATTATATACAGTAACCCAAGTACTGACTTACATTTAAAATAGACTGGGTCTTAGACTTTTTTTTAGCTTTGCTTGAATACAATTGATATGAAGATAAAAAGGATAAAGGCTTTCTCCTTGGTCCTTTGAGTTAAATTTTTGAAATATCAGGACTTGATGGTGTCAAAAGCCAATATGCTTAATGTCGTAACTTCAAAGTGTCTATACTATATCTGTTCTAGCAACCAGTATAAACAGTGCACATATTAAGGCCAAAGCTTGGCAAGACATGTCGTCGCCATCCCAGATTTACTATCAGGATTTGCATAGTGTATTGACACAATAGCAGTACATGCCTTAATAAGAGCAAACCACCTCTTTGTGGTCCATATTTGCACGAAATATTCCTCACTGAATGCATATTTAATGGTCTCGGCATGCCTAGTGGATGGAAGGCAGGTATTTAAACCCACCTAGAACATCCTCATTTTTTATCTCATCTTCATAAGCATTATGAGATATATTAGTCACTTTTCCAGTGCTGGCAGCAATGGCAGCATCGTTTTGAACAATGTCAAAGTTTTCGAAAGTCGGAAACAATGGTTATACTGACAAGTATAATGTTGGTGGTGAGACACTGGGTTCTGTCTTAAAACTTCCCACTCTGCATATCTGATATCTCATTGCTACTTGAGTTAATGGGTTAAATCGGTCTTAAAAATGAATCAAACGTGCTTTATTCAGTTTGATGATATAATGAGAGAGACATTGTACTTCCAAAGCGGAGAGCTACTTACATAGACACAGGGAGCTAACTCTTGTAGTATGTACATAATAGGGACATTGTTTTATTATATCATTGTTGTGCGCTTATTATGATGAACTTGAAACTCAAATTTTAAAGTGCATTGTGCGGTATTACAGCAAATACAGTACTGTCTTTACTCGCATATATGTCAGATCCAACTGCAAACTTCATAGACCCAGATCTGCTGTCACGTAATGTGTTGGCAGATCTGAGTCTGTGCAGTTTGTGAGGAGTAATCAGCAGAATAAACAACATAGACCCTGATCTGCTGCCACATTTTGCAGCAGCAGATCAGGGAATTGTTGTTTGCAGTTGGACCCAACTTATAAGCAAGTCTAGATGGCAATAAGCAAGTATAGATGGCAATAAGCAAGTATATATGGCAATTTTTGTTGTGAACCTCAAATTAGTCGTATCTAAAGAGGTTTAATAAACCTAATCTAAAACCTGCACAACGATGTCATGATTTTGCTTATTGATCTTTTTGGACTGAAGTATATATAGTCATAAAAACAGTCCTTACCACAGTTTGTAACTTAATATTTCCCATTTTCAGTTTATGTATTTACTTATTAAGTCCCGGCATTTGAAGGCCTTGTTGATCTACTACGATCAAGGTGTAAAATATTGTGTTAACGAGTTTAAGGCAGGGATGGAACAAAGCAAAGTTATCTTGGTAATATAATTTGTACAGACCAGTATGTTTTTAACAACTGTATAAAGATTAGATTCCTCTTTATACCCAACCATGTCGTAGCACTATATTAATGCCCTTCTCCTTACCTCATTAATGCCCTTCTCCTTACCTCATTAATGCCCTTCTCCTTACCTCATTAATGCCCTTCTCCTTACCTCATTAATGCCCTTCTCCTTACCTCATTAATGCCCTTATCCTTACCTCATTAATGCCCTTCTCCTTACCTCATTAATGCCCTTCTCCTTACCTTAGCTAAGTTTTGCATAAGGTTCATTTAGGCACTGTGTCAAGGCATCTGTTTCATGAACATATTTATTGGGTTTTTTAAATAAATTTGAATAGCATAATAAGTCAACTTACCAGTACTTTTTTTGTTTTTTGACATTGGAGGGGGTGGGATGGGGGGAGGGGGCAAAGATAGAAACAAATTCAGCATACTAGTCATTTATTGTTATTTTTTCCATGATGACACTGGTTTGAGGGGGGAGGGGTAGCCTATAATAAACGTCTTAAAAAGTAGGGGCGTGTTTATTAACAAAGATATCCTCTGCCAATATTTGCCAATATTGTGTAAAATGGGGGGAAGGTGGGCTTATCATCAAGCATGGGATTATCATTGGATAAATACAGTATTTGCAAATCTCATAGCAGTCTGCAATACATTTATTATACTCATTTTTTGTGTGGATGTTGTATATACCACTGTGTAATAGACACCCAACTATAAACAGAAAAGACTCGTGACAGCTAATCAGGGTTTATTTATTTGACCTTGATATTCCAGGACATCATGCAATGACACATTTGTGTTTTTCTTGTTTTGCAGTTGCATGTCTTTTGATAAGCAAATGAAAATGTACACTGAACAAGCACTGACTGATGTAATAATATCAGACACTGGCAGTGAACTGTAATTCACATGACTAACAAACTGTGCCAGATGAAAAAATATCAGACACTGGCAGTCAACTGTTGTTCTCGTGGCTAATACATGCAATAGTCTGTTTGAAAATGTACACGAGTAACTCCCAAGATGTGAAAGGACTCTTCTCACTCCCATTCCTGCAAATTGAAAAGAGTGGAAATGATAATAATTACAACAAATACTTATCCTACTCAGTTTAATCATTCAACATCAAAAGTAGAAGTTAAAATGAGTCTAATTAAAGACTGGCAATTGGTTATATTTACTGTTTTAAACTATATTGGGCTTGCACTGAGCAAATGGATCTCGGTCAACAGCCAGCGTCTCGATAAATTGCATAATACATTGCTTGTTCACTGTAAATCACCATTTACTGTACACAAGTATATACGGCAATCATTCTGTCTCTAACTGAGTGTGAATACTCGACTTTTCCTTTGATTGAAATAATATTTTTTCTTTATCAATATCCACATTGAATTGAAAATCCTGGAGATGGTTGCATTTGAGATGGGCCTTCTTGTACATGTCAGATATGTTTCAAGAGTTTTTAACCCACCTGGCCATAAAGCCATGTAACTTTACAGTATGCCCCTGTGTCTTTTGTACATTTTGCATCTGTCAATGATTGCTATTTTAAACTTTTTCTAAAAAACCATCTGGCCAACTTGGGCCAAATTTAGCACAGAGCATCCTTGCATGAAGGACTTTCAAACTTGCACAATTTATGCCAATCAACCACAAAAAAAACTTTAAACAACTTCTCAAAAGCTGCTGAACAGAATTTAGGTAAATGTGACAGCATACTGGCATGAAGACCTTTCAACCTTTTTTCAAATGATGCTGATCTGCTTTCATATATGACTACCATTACTAAAAATAGAAACATTGCTGTTACTATATATAGAAAAACCTTAAACAACTCTACCAAAACAGCTGAATAGAATTTGACCACACTTAATAGAAAGCATCCTGGCATGAAGACCTTTCAAATTTATACAAATTATGCAATTCGCCATCAAATATGGCAACTGTTACTAAAAATAGAAAAACCTTTAAATGGCTTCTAAGAAGTGGACCAAATTTGACAGAAAACATCCTGGCAAGAATCTACAACTGATGCTGGTCTACCATCAATATGGCCACCATTACTAAAAATAAAAAACCTTTGAACAAATTCTACAAAACCACATAACAAAATTTGATCATTTTCAACTGAAACCATCCTGAAATTAAGTCCTTAACAATTTCTATAAACGACGCTGATCCATTATCAAATATGGCTGGCATTACCAAAGAGAGCAACCGTTAAACCTTTAAATGACTTCTCCAGAACCATTTAATAGAATTTGACGAAACTTGACAGAAAATAGTCAGTCATGAAGATCTTTCACTTCAATGCAAATGATGCTGATCCACCATCATATATGGCTACCATTACTGTAAAAAGAACCAACATTTAAATGACTTCTCCAAAACTGCTAAATAGAATTTGACCAAAATCATCCTGCCATGAAGACTTTCAAAATTTGTATATATGATGCATCCTGACATAGTGGCTTTGAGATTTTATATAACTGATGCTGATCCACCATCAAAAATGGCCACTGCTGCTGAAATAGAAAAATATTTAAATGATTTCTTGTCCAAAACAGTTGAATAAAATTTGACCAAATTTGACAGATAGCAGCCTGTCATGAAAACTTTTCAGTTATATACAGATGATGCTGATCCAACTTCATATGTTGCTGTCATTGATAAAAAAAAGAAAAACCTTGAAACGGCTTCTTCAAATTAAAAAATGATTGGAATTTGGCCAAACTTGACAGAAAGCATCCTGGTTTGAAGACCTTTCAAATGTATACAAATTATGCCAATTTAAAATAATAAAACCTTTAAACCTTTTAACTAATTCATCTCCAAAACTACTTAATAAAATTTAACGAAAGTTGAAAGCATCTTGGCATGAAGATCTTTCAGATTTGTTTAAAAGATGCCAAACTGTGATCAGATATGGCCGCTATTACTAAATATAGAAATATGCTTAAACAACTTCTTCACAAAAACTGCTCAACAGAATTTTACCAGATTTAACAGACAGCATCCTGGCATAGAGGGCTTTCAAGATCACACAGCTGATGCTGATCTGCCATCAAATACAGCCACCATTACTAAAAATACAACAAGTTCTCAGTGACCTCTTTTCTAAAACTGCTGAACAGAATCTAATCAGACTTAATAAAAAACATTCTGGCATGAAGACCTCTCAAATATTGCAAATGGTGACCATCTTCCATCAAATATTTTCACCATTACTAATAAATAATATTAATACATTTAAATGACTTCTTTTCAACAACCACTCATCAGAATTTGACCAATATTGACAGAAAGAATCCTAGCATAGAGGGTTTTCAAATTTATACACTGGTTTTCAAATTTATACACTTTAAGCTAAAATGGCAACCATTATTAAAATTTGAAAACCATTTAAACATCTTCACAAAAGCCACTCAACAGAATTTGACGAAATTTGACGGAAAGCATCATTGCTTAGAGGGCTTTTAATTTTATACAAGTTATTCCAATCTGCCATAAAATATGGACACTGTTGCTAAATATAGAAAAACATTTTTAAAAAATTTTGAAAACCTGCTCTGCAGAATTTGACCTAACTTTACAGAAAGCATCCTGAATAAAGACCTTTCATGCCATGGAAAAAATAGACAAATCTTTAAACGACTTCTTCTTAGTAGCTGGTTAGTAGAAATTTACTAAATTTGACAGAAACCATTCTGGTAATAAGGGCTTTCAGATTTTTACAAATGATGCTGATCTGCCATCAAATATGACTGCTGTTACTAAATATATACAAACTTTTCATAACTTTTTCTAAAAATCCACTTAACAGACTTTTATCAGATTTAGTAGAGTGTCCTGCCTTGAATGCATTACAGATTTTTATGAATGATGCTGTTCTGCCATCAGATATGGTTGCAATTACTAACTTTTTTTAAATAAAAAAACTGCTGAACAGAATTAAACCAACTTTGACTTGAAATGTCCTGGCATATGGGCCTTTCAATAAAAACTGACTGCTTAGAATCCTAAAGTTTCAGCTAAAGCACTTTATGTATTCTTCTCCATTAAAGGTCAAGGTAATATGTGGATTTAAGATATTCACTCTTTCCATTGCGATATATAAATGTTAAAGCAGGTAAATACTGTTTTCCAAATTGAAGAGTAGCTGTTTGCAAAGAGGCATATTAAGGATAATTGACTTTGTTGTTTTTTGTCTGAGAGAATGATTCTTTTATGTACTGTGTATACTCGCAAGTTGAGTCCAACTGCAAACTGCACAGACCCAGATCTGCCATCGCATAATGCAGCAGCAGATCTGGGTCTATGCTGTTTGTTAGGTGTTATCAGTAGGAAAATTAACATGGACCCTGATATGCCAGTGCATTATGTGACAGCAGATCAGGGTCTATGTTGTTTGCAGTTGGACTCGATTTGTAAGTGGGTATATATAGTACTGGATTGGACAGGGAAATCCAGCATAGATTACTGAATTTACCATAAGCTGGGCTATGAGATTCTATTCCTGACTGCCCACCAGGCTGCTGTCTGTTTTTTAAATTTGTTGGACACTGCAGATGTTATCCACAAAATACAAGATTCTGATTGCATCTGTGTATTTATGGCTGAAATAGCTCTTTTGTAGATTTCTCAGAAAATGTAGGTTTGGTTTGTTTGGTCTTTCCGAAGAATGTAATAGATTAACTGCATGTATATGCCTGGTGTTTACAAAGAGTGTAATAGATTAACTGCATGTATATGCCTGGTCTTTCCAAAGTGTGTAATAGATTAACTGCATGTATATGCCTGGTCTTTCCAAAGTGTGTAATAGATTAACTGCATGTATATGCCTGGTCTTTCCAAAAAGTGTAATAGATAACTGCATGTATATGCCTGGTGTTTCCAAAGTGTGTAATAGATTAACTGCATGTATATGCCTGGTCTTTCCGAAGAGTGTAATAGATTAACTGCATGTATATGCCTGGTGTTTCCAAAGTGTGTAATAGATTAACTGCATGTATATGCCTGGTCTTTCCAAAGAGTGTAATAGATTAACTGCATGTATATGCCTGGTCTTTCCGGAGAGTGCTATATAAAGTATATTTTAATTATGCAATATGACTTTTTTAATATTTGATGACAAGAAAATAGATGTTTTTATTTTTAATAACCATAGTCTGATAGCATTTTTTGGTGACTTTTTTTTTTGTGTGGGTCAGATTAAAACTGAAAACTGTTCAGATAGCATAGTTATCATGATGAAAAACAATTCAGTTTTTGTCTCACCTGCAATACATAGGTATCACTTTCTGACAGCATTGTCATCATTGTTTACATAGGCATCAAAATTAAGTTTTTGCATTAGGTTAGTTACTTGGACACTGTTGTATGTATTGTCTTGAAACAAGATAGGTATATTCATCATGGAGGGTAACGCTCAACACAGTCAAAAAGAGGTCACATTGATATACTTTTCATGCCCCAATGACTTTGTTGGATATTTGGAATATGTTTCAGTGGAGCAGACAAAACCTATCATTCTGTAGAATTCTTGTTTCTTGAACATGGAAAAGTTTTATATAGAGATGAGTGTGTTCATCATGGAGGGTAATGCTCAACACAGTCGTACTTTTCATGCCCTAATGACTTTGTTGGATATTTGGAATATGTTTCAGTGGAGCAGACAAAACCTATCGTGCAAACTTTATTCAAATATAATCAAGTTAAAACAAACTAAATGTATACATGTTACATAATGCAAACTATGTACATGTTTTACCATTATAACAGCATGTGCACTCTTAGATAAGCTTGGCACAGCAGGTGTCATTATGTGATGGTTACCACTTTGCTCAGGGACAAGATCATCTTGTGGACCATTGTTTTTTTTTTAATAAACAACAGCTGACTGCCAACTGGTGGTAGAGGGGTGGAATTCAATGATTTATCAATTCTGGGTAATACTGAGTAACATTCTAATATTCTAGAATTTGCTGACTGGTCCAGTACTAAAATATGCATGATCTGGCATAAGTGTTATGTTACATATGTTGCATAAAACTATGTAGTTTTGTTCAGTATTTTAAATTTTTGTGAGCACAGTCTAGCTAAATTGACATTATTCAACAAGTGTCAAAAATTTGACAGGAGTTGAACATCAGTCTAAGATTCTTATTAGTCACATGACAATAGTAAACAATAAAAATAAAAATTTGAGGAAATTCAGTTTGATGATTCTAACATTACAGTTTTACTTATTGTGATGTCACACTGTAATGTACCTTATTTGATGTCATAATGTTTTTATTCCACTAGTTACATTATAAAGCATATCACATGAAATAGAGTAATGTCATATGGGTAATGCCATGTGATAATTTTATTATTATTTCTCACCAGTCAGTCGGAGATAAAGAAATTCATCTAACTTGCCAATTAGGCATTTTTGTGTGATGATTATGGGATTTTTATGATATAATAGATCTAGTGGGCAAATTATACAATTGCCCAATATTTTGTAATGATGAACGTCTCCACAGAATTTGTTCTCCCTGTCTTTCTTGTCACTTACATTTAACAATTTAAAATTTAAAAAAAAAATATCTTATTATTAGATACACGTTTATATTGATCACCAAATAAGGTGTTAATAAATGTGCAAAATGGAATGATTCTCCCGACATTTATTTCATTGTATGATATGACTTTCAAACCTGTATAAGACGGCCTATCTTTAGGATTTGACACAAGTGGTCATAACATACAGGTGGCTGTTTTAATCAAGAACAGCAGCTTTTACTGCAAAAGAGAGAAGTGGCAGAGATTTTGTATAAATGCATTTAAACTGGAATTACCATTTATTTCTATCAATTGACAATACTGCATGCCAGTGATCAAGTCAGTATATGTGATTTTATATTCTCAGAGACATAAAAATTTTGAAATCCTCTTCTTCACAACTACACCACTTGAGAAAGACAAAATGCACTCGGTGAAATGAATTCTACAAGGAAACATACAATTCACTTAAATTTATTAATTTAGCATTCTTTAATTACAAAATTAGACACAAATGCATTCAGTTGTATTGACCCCACAACGTAAAAGTAATTCAAAATTTATGCAAAATGCAAAAACAATGTAACTACCAAAAATGCAACATTGTTCTTTTAATTCAGATTTAATTTAAAGCCTAGGGATAAAAACGAAGTGAAACGAAAATGAGGCACCCCAAATGATGATTAAGGTAAATTAATAAAGTAAAATTTATATCAGTCTCAAAGAATGTTGTAAGAACAAATTATTTATAAACAAGTCTAGCGAATTTTTGACCTCATATACATTATGACATCATAATACTGATGATGTCAACACGTACTCAAAGGATGACATAAATACGTATCAATTTTATGTAAACAAACCGCAAGTGGGCTTAGTTTTTGCTGGGTTTGTCTTTCTTCCCCAAACTGATATATCTGAAAATTCACCATGCAGATACAGTCTGGACGGGCCGAGAATACTGCTTCTTCTGAAAAGATTGTCATATCGGCATGGGGGTTTCACTAAAAGACTTATTATGATATTTACTTTGTCCTAAATAAAAACGGTGCCGATATGGCCTTCAATATCTTGAAAATCTTGGTATTGCTACACCACTTGAACGGATGGTTGTATCGTCATGGAGTTTGCACCTAAACGCTTCTAACAATCTATTTAATCCATTTTTAAAATGGTGCCATTCTAACATCACATGATGACTGTAATGGAGGCCATGATGAAAATCTTCTTGATGCCAATCCTCTTGAATGAATGGTTATATTGACATGGGATTTCACAACATTTCTTGCAATAAATTAATTGTGTTGGTCCTAAGTGAAAATGGTGCTGATATTTCTTCCAAATATGGCACCCCAGTGACCATCATGAAAATCTTCTTGTGAATACTACCTCTTCCTGAAGGGATGATCCTATCGACATGGGGCTTTCACACAAATTTCCTGCAGTATGTAGTTGGACCTGTATTAAAATAATGTCGACCTAACCTCCAAAATGGCTTCCTTGGTGGCAATCTTGAAAATCTTATTATGCATATTTTTTCTGAACAGATGATCGTATTATAGATAGTGTTTTCACTTGAACACCATAACAATATGCAGCTGGTTCTGAATACAAATTATGCTTATTTGACCCCCAAAACCATAGTGGCCATTTCAAAAAATCGTGTCACACACAACATGCCCGTGCTATCATAAATGAGTTCAAATGACAGAACTACCTGACCTTGAGGTTAAGTCAAAGGTTACAGCTAGCATTTTTGTTCTTCATTGAGCTTATACATATACAAATACATTCTGACAAGACATTGTATTTAGTTCTTTTTCAATAATTTCAATGTTAAATGTATTGACTCTGGTTGTAATGGTCTGTGAGCACGATAACACAAACAGTGTTGTGTCCATAGCAACTAGTTGGACGTCTACAAATGATATTCATGTCACATCAAGTATGGTTATATTGTTACTAATATATCAAAAACTATCATAGAATAACTTTTCATACAAAACCGACTGACCATCTCAGACCAGATTTGATAGGCAGAGTTAAAGCATGAGCTTGCTGTATTTCCAGAAATACACACAAACATGAAGACCTTTCAAATTTGTACACGTGTGTACAATATATCCATCGTATTTACCTGTTCCAGTTCAGGCTAATAATTATAAAAAAAAATGCATATTCTCATCCAAGTCCCCGTACGTCTAAAATATATAGCACATGCTATCTGCACAGTCACCGTGCACGTAAGCTTATACGCGGCTATCCGTACGGTCGTATGACCATTTTACTAGAACTAGCTACCAAAAGTAAGATGTCATTTGTCAATATTTTAGAGAGGTTTCGAGTGAATTGTCTAGGCGACCATCACGTCACAGGTACGTGTTGAACACAAGTAAATAAGAACTGCTACGAGCCTAAATAAATATAGTTTGTACTTACATTCCTTCTCAAATTAGAACCACCACTTTATTTATATAGAAATGATTGTACACATACTTTTTTTCGCCTCTTGGAAGAGAAACAATATTGATACAATCAACTTGAACTGTAACATGGTAATAAGATGGATATGTTTTACACACCTTTTAAAAAGGATTCATTTGTTTGTGTATTTCTATAAATATATTAAGCCCATAACTCTAAAATTGAAAGGAAAAATAGATTTAAAGCAATGGAAACGATAAAGTAGTTATCTAATAGTGAATGTAAAGGAAAATAAATAAATAACTGTGATTACGTCAATAACCAGTTGTATACGCACGCGCATGGTGACCGAACAGATAACCTCAACCAGTCATTGACTGTTGTCATTTGACCCGAGCTATGTTTGAATAAATTAAATTAAATGTAAAAAAAAAAAAAATTTAAAATAATAATAATAATATTAATAATAAAGTATTTCGTTGATGTTTTTATGAATATTTTATTGAGAGATAAAAAAATAAATTTCAAAAAGTAATTCAACACAAAGATTCTCTTTGTCATATGATACTGTGCATTTGATTAAAACATTTCAATCAGTGTTCGGTGTGACCTTGGGAAAGGCATTTAACTTCCCTGCATGATATAGCCAATAATGTGTTACAAGTGCCGTTAACACCAACAAAACCAAAACCAATCCAATCATTCGATGTTCTCGTCATATTTTTTTAAAATTTTAATACATTCTACATATATTTCACTTTTCTAAAATTAGCTAAACCGATAGTATGTCTTGATTTAAGGTAAGCAATGAATTGAGAGAAATATCTTAACAGAAAGTGTGTCGGGATTTAAGGTAAGCAATGAATTGAGAGAAATATCTTAACAGAAAGTGTGTCGGGATTTAAGGTAAGCAATGAATTGAGAGAAATATCTTAACAGAAAGTGTGTCGGGATTTAAGGTAAGCAATGAATTGAGAGAAATATCTTAACAGAAAGTGTGTCTTGATTTAAGGTAAGCAATGAATTGAGAGAAATATCTTAACAGAAAGTGTGTCGGGATTTAAGGTAAGCAATGAATTGAGAGAAATATCTTAACAGAAAGTGTGTCGGGATTTAAGGTAAGCAATGAATTGAGAGAAATATCTTAACAGAAAGTGTGTCGGGATTTAAGGTAAGCAATGAATTGAGAGAAATATCTTAACAGAAAGTGTGTCGGGATTTAAGGTAAGCAATGAATTGAGAGAAATATCTTAACAGAAAGTGTGTCGGGATTTAAGGTAAGCAATGAATTGAGATAAATATCTTAACAGAAAGTGTGTCTTGATTTAAGGTAAGCAATGAATTGAGATAAATATCTTAACAGAAAGTGTGTCTTGATTTAAGGTAAGCAATGAATTGAGAGAAATATCTTAACAGAAAGTGTGTCTTGATTTAAGGTAAGCAATGAATTGAGAGAAATATCTTAACAGAAAGTGTGTCGGGATTTAATAGCTGTAGTAGAAGCGATTCATTTGATATAAAGCTATTTCTGAAGCAAGGGTGTTGCCTTTCATATATCACGATGGAACACACACACACACACACATAGATTTAATATGTGTAAAACTATTGGGTTATTTTTTCCCTGATGATAGATGCAAGATAATTGAAATCATATCTATTGCCACGACACGACAAATGGCAGCAGAGTTGCAAGATCTAAATTAATGAGTTGGCAATCACTTCACACTGAATCATTTCCTGATCTATAATGATTTTGGTGACAATGAGTATAACATTATTATTATTATTATTATTATTATTATTATTATTATTTAATGATAGATAGTTGCTTTGTATACTTTTTACTTCTTTGTCGGTAATTGACCTTTCTGACATATTACTAAACCTTGAGTAACAACTGCTTATCAAACTACCAATGGCCAATAGAATCGCTATCAATTAAGGTCTGTTGGGAGTAGGGTTACCATGTTACATTTTGTGGTTCAACAAGTGGGGAAATCTTCAACCGGACTAAAAATATAGGAAATATATAGTAAATTTGAAAGAAATATCTCTGAATCTACTGATTTGATTATAGGCAAATTTTAAACATGTCTTTCTTTTAGTTCATGAAATAAAAATATAGAATTTGAGTAGCTGCGGTAGCTCGGTTGATCGAGCGTCGAACTACCCGCCCAGGCCAGCCCGGATCGGCTTGTTTAGTGCGTCGTAGAGAAAGGCATTTAGCTCCCATTTCCTCGGTATGATAGAGCCAATCACGTGTTAAAAGTGCTGATTAAACTAACCCCAAAAATCGTATTGTTTGATGCATTAGGAAAGATTTTCTTATATAAATCAGCGAGTGCGGGACTTAGAACAAATTTCGGCAAGGACCATTACATGACGCATCTGAAATTCAACCTAATTTCTTAATTGGCAATCATTCCATTATATTGTACTGCGGTAACGGTGTATACATATATATGGGATTTGAAAATCAGTTTGGAGCAAAGTTATTGTATCTGCTGACACGGAAAACTAAATTCGTTCTGCCATAAATCTTATTGGGGGTGCAGTAAAATCTTTGCGCCAGATCAAAGGTAAAGAAGTAACAGGTGCTTGTGATTGCCTGGAAACTTGATTTACAAAATCTACAACTGATAGTGATTGATAAATCTGAGAGAGAGAGAGAGAGAGAGAGAGAGAGAGAGAGAGAGAGAGAGAGAGAGAGAGAGAGAGAGTATTATTCTAATTGATAAATTGACAGATGAATATGTGTCAGTCGATAGACTGACTGATGAATAGGTGCCCCGTCCTCCCTTTGAGAGGATTATTCAACACTTAATTCAGAAGAGGCTCGTGGCTTTTATCTTCCAAATGGCAAAAATTTAATTTACCCTCGGGCATGGTATTGTTCAGATGGGCTCAGTTTCTCTGCCTATCAACAATGCAATAACATAGCTGGTATTTTCGGTATGTTATAAGCAGGGGCAAAATTACCGCACCCGTAGCCTCTGCAATGCGGGTTGGGGTGGGGGTAAAGTTCAAGAAGGGGGTCCAAAATCCAAAGTTTTATTACACTTGGTTTTCCATTTCTGATTTTTTTGCAGAGAAAGCCGAGAGCTTGAAGTTACGCCACTGGTTATAAGTTATAGTATCTCGATATCCAATCTGACTAAATTCAAGATCTACTTTTCAAACTCCATTATTGTCTGAAATTTCGATTTTCATCAGATTTTCTCATCTCTAGAATCCAAGTCTTTGCATGATATGTGTATGCGTTGCTTTCAACATTATGAAACACACCATTTTATAGGTATATAAAGAACAAGTAAATTAGTGTATGATACCAAAGTTTGAATAAAAAAATTATAAAGGGTTACTGTAAGGCTGTAAACCAACTTAATTTATCGCGCTCTACTTATTTATATATATATATATATATATATATATATATATATATATATATATATATATATATATATATATATATATATATATATATATATATATATATATATATGCAAATATATTTTATATCTGGAGATTAAGAAATGTGGTATTCGCGAAAATTATACAAACTCTAATTTTTTTACTAGGTCCAATGTTGTCAGTAACAATTCGTGACAAATCTGGTCTAGATGGCAGCATGAGTGCTAATCCCAGCAGTTTTCGTACTTAAGATGGAGCAAGAGACCGTACAGATGTTTATGTAAAGTTTACTCCCCAAAAATAACAAAACACATAATCTTTTCAAAACCCCGCCTAATAACCGCACAATTGTTTTTATAGAAAAGAAATGACTCCTTGCAATTACCACTGCTAAGAGAGAGAGAGAGAGGGGGGGGGGGGGGGCAAAAAAGCACACAGAAACTCTTCCCTCAGACAAGTCTGTATGGTAGAGCTAATGATTACAACTTATAACTAATTCATGAACGTACGGAAACTTTATACTTGACCAGATCAGTGTCATGTCCAAC
This sequence comes from Margaritifera margaritifera, assembly GCA_029931535.1. NCBI lineage: Eukaryota > Metazoa > Mollusca > Bivalvia > Unionida > Margaritiferidae > Margaritifera > Margaritifera margaritifera. Next base: position 384,988 of record JAQPZY010001389.1, on the reverse strand, counting down.
TTTTTTTTCTTCTTCTCAATCGATCGAATCAAACATCGCCCTGATTTATGGTGAGCGCAGAATAACTCTGAAATTACATCAGCGTTAAGCGGCTGCTTATTAGGGATGTGAACAAACCTTTTTTTTATTATCCCTTTTTAATTCAACTTGGTCGAAATGGGCATGTTTTTTATTGTTATTTTTAATTTTAGTATGATATGATATGAATTGTGCTTTTTTTTTTTTTAAGTGTATGAAAATGGTGATGGAATAAAATATGTCAGCGTGCATCATAATCAACAGAAATAAACTTATTCTCAACTAGCTCTGCATTTTGGGAGAAATCGTTTTTAAAAAAAATAGGGTTGAGGGAGGAGTTGAGAGTTTCCGATCTGTGGAAAATCCGCAAGATTTCGGTCAGCCCGTAGTATCTTATACTTGTACAAATATAAAATTTGGTATCTGCTCGGTCAGTGCATTTCATGTCGTAATTTTGTTAGAAAGAAAGTGGACAAAACAGATGCTTTAAACAAAGGTCCATATAATCATAAAGATTTTAATTTTATATATCCATATTACTCTCCAATAATTATTGCGTTGTAAGGACGATGATTCGCATTTAAGTTAGCCGGAACTATTGTAAAATAAAAAGGCAAGCGAGACCTTTATGACTCTAGACGAGAAATAGCTTCCTAAATTTAGTTGCTTTTTTGACGATATTGGATTCTAGCACTAATTTATGTAAAATCACATAGATTTCAAGGGGTTCAGTGGATAAAATCTTATCAGAAAAATGTCTTTTAAAAAAATCTTTTATTATTATCATGATGCTTTTTGTTTGTTTTTGTTTTTTTTAAGAATCCATCTGTTCAATGTTAAGTAAACATGCAGAACAACATGATTAGTCACCCCTTATGCCACAACTTTTATGAAGGTGGCGCTATTTGAGTTTTGGCCAATGAAAATAGAGCTCTCGCAGATAGCGCGCTAAATCCAAGCTGACAAATCTGAAGGGAAATGGCAAGATGAGTTTACGTAAAAAATATTTTTGAAGAGTATCATTTTTTAAACAGGAACTTAACATTTTCATGCATACATTTTTAGATTTATTAATTGTGTAAGCAATTCAAGGAAAAAGTGTGAATTTGCACGAGGTATTTTGTGCATGCAAACATTTCTTAGTTTTAGGCCGGCTGGCTTTGTTGAAAGGAAATGGCGCTAACTCCCACCCGCACAATGGCGAGACGGTCGCCCCTTCGCCCTCTTCAGAGAATGTCAACAGGCAGAGCTCCCACTAACAGGCTCCATAATATCTTCAGAAATGGATTAGGTAAGAACTCGCACGATTTGATTTAGTTACTTTAAAATTTTTACCAAATAAAATTAATATTTGTCCTAGGAGATACTGAGATAAGTAAAGAGTTGCAGTTGGATAGGGGTAATGCATTTGAAAACCTGTGAATTTACATCAAGTTCGAGTACCAGTCCTATGTCTACCAGTATTGGAACATTACCCAATTCGGCTTTTCAGTATTTAAACACCAAACCAAATTACCCTGTTTTAATAAAACCATAAGCAGATAAGTTCCAGTGGACAGAAAATCCAGAACGGACTTTGAATATATGCAAAATGTTTGTACTAATTTTTGTATTGGACTATAATCATAAATCTAGGCACTAAAGGGTGTGCAGTCAGTTAAATAAACCAGCATTATATTTATCAAGCCGAATACACACTTGATGACAAAAAAATTAAAACAAGCGAATTGATTTTAAATATAACTTGATAAAGAATCATAAAAATAATAATAAACATGTTTGCAGAAATGGAAACTTAACTGAAATTGTTGTTTTTTTAGAAGTGAATACTTTTTTTGACAAAACGATACTCCTTTTTATCGTGATCTAATAAGATGCACAGAATTACGAGTAATGCATTTGTTTACTGAAGAAATAATAAATAAAATCAAACAGTACCCCAAATTTATTTCCCTATACATATTTAGATTTGTGATTATACAGTCTAATAAAAAAAATATAAGAGTAAAAACATCTTGCACATATGAAGAATACTAAGTCATTTTGGTGATTATCTCGGTTCTAGTGATTCTATCCACCTGACAAGTTCAAAGTGATGGATAGAATTAATCTTATTTAATCTTTTAATTAATCTTTCAAAGTTGCTTGATTCGTTTTTTCATTGACTTCACACACTTTATTGTCCTCCCTTTGATCCTATTTCTTGTTTAAACAAACATTTGAAACAGAAAATTGTTGTTATATTTATTGACCCGAATACACACTTGCTGACAAGAAAACAAATTGAAATAAACTCGTTTGATTTTAGTTTAAACATATTTTATTTCATAAATTTATAATTGGTGATTTCCAGAAGTACAGTATAGAATGTAAAGGATTAGAACGAAAGCCAGTGACTTATAATGTATAATGTTCTTCTCCTTTTACGATACAAAAATTGTAAAAATATATAAATGTATGGTAGACTATATTAAGTTTTAATGAAAAAATTTAAATTAATGATCAGCCAAAGTGAAGAATCTCTTGGTTAAACATTAGCATTTAGCCAATGTACATGAAGCAAGAAGATGAACAACAAGGGAGTAGGTGAGAGACCAGGATAATAAGAAAGAAAGCAGTTTAAAGGAGAAATTCTTAATTAAAATGCATCAAACATTTTGTAGAAAGTTGAGAAAATAGTGAGGACAGAAAGGGGAGGAACAAAAAGCGAGATTAAAAGTCAACAGTACCTCCTTCTTGAGTGAGTCGTTGTGGAGGCGAATGTGAATCATTTGGAAAAATAGGGGAAATTAATGTTTGCAGCTGTTGATGTCCCGCAGAAGTGCATGCATTTTAGTAATAGTAATATGTGGACTTGAGTAAATCTTTTTGACTTTTCAATAAATTTATGAACGGCATTAAAAATACTAATATTTACTTGATATGGAAGCATTGTATCACCATACAAGAAGATATTTAATGTTAAATTACCATATGGTACAAGAGATTTGATTTTAAATACAACTTAATAAAGAATGATACAAAAGTTACAATAAACATTATTGCAGACATGGAAACTTGATAAATTAAAAGTAAGGACTTTCTTAGACATAGAGAGACTCCATTTTATAGTGATTCTTGTATTTAAATTGGTAACTGGAAGTAGAACACTTGATACAGAGAATAGTCCTCGAAAACTGGTCATTGACAAGTCGTTGAATTTCAGTTCTCTTGATCTGTATGAACCCTGCTTTGGAGAAAGTTACCTCACACTCAGTGACAGTCCTAAGTTTTACCCCTCCACTTTCACATGAATTTTCCTTTTCTGAATCTTCCTTATTAACTTCCTTGCGAAAATAATTTAGTAAACTCCTTTTATACACGTAATAAATATCATCTTGCTGGACAACTACTTCTAAAGTGATCATTAAATACATTTTATCCTTTAAATATAAACATCAGTGCTCAAAGATATTTTTTTCGGACACAGGCCCAGGGCAAGTGACTTTATAAAAGTAACAAGCCCTGGCTCAAATTCCACTAGCTTTGACTCCAACTCCATGTGCCCAAAAGGACTGTGTATTTGTACTATAATTTTTGATACAGCGTTGAAATTGCTGTACTTTAAATATGAAAAGAAATAAACCAAAATCATATTAAACTGACTCCTGTGTTTATTCACCTCTCAAAATATTTCACATAAAACATGTTTTCCTCTGGGTCCGGATGTCAACCATTGTCCAATTGCTCCAGTGCTCAAATAATTTTTCAGACATCGGCCCAGGGCAAGTCTCTTAAAATAAAAAAAACCACTTGCCCTGATTTAAAATCCACTTGCCCGCAAAGGCCATATTTTGTTACTATTATTTTTACACAATCCAGTTGCAAAAAATTAAATGGTTGGGCCCTTATACTTGTGATATTGGTCACTGAACCCTCGTTCACATTCTGCTGAAGAGGGACTCACAACCAACGAGGTTTCCAACAATTTCACAATTTCTGCATGCTCAGGTAGTAAATTCTGAATAACTGGCATACAACTGCTCTTGCAATTTCTGACTGCCTTCATTTCGATGTAGTCTCTATTTCATCATGATCTCTATGTAGGGATAAGTATTCAGGGGCCTTGGAGTAATTTTGTTTTCTAAACGCTGCAGAAATCTCCATGTTTCTCGATCATAGTTGCAAATAGAAAGTCAATTAGGCATTGATCTTTTTTTATTTTAATACCAATCAGTAAAAACTGTAGCTTAAAGTTCGTACTTTGTTCATGTGATAGTACTGTGGATATGTCACAATTACAGAAAACACTCACTCTGTATCAAGAAAATCAGCGAATATCAACTCGTTGAACTAATTTGATTTAAATACAATGTTGTGATCTCAGCTCCTTAGCGTGAAAAAACACTATCAGGGGCTTTTACAAGTCACTAATCCCCCAGCTTAGCCTAGTTGTCAAACAATCGAATAGGTACTGCTTGATATATTTAACCAGCAATGCATTATCAAGTCAGCGTGAGCAAAGGACAGCTTATTATTATTCATGCTGACAAGTGACTGCTAATTATAGGTAACCAATGATATACGGAGAACAGAAATAGTACTGTTCCCTATTCATAGGTCACATGCTTCGTTTTGTACCCAAAGTGTATAGACTTTGATACAGTTGAGCAAATGATCTTCATAATGTGGAGGGATTTACAGATGGGTCCAGTGGGGAGCTGAGTATTAATAATTTACCTGTGTCTTTTGAGAACTTTTAAAAAAATGCAGCATGTCGTCGGTGGGCTCAAGGTTTCTGGCAAATTGTAAAACTTTTTCGGGCAACAGGCATGATTGGCAAATCACTTGTAATGCAAGAGGGTTCTGATCTAGATTTAGGGGTGCCCCGGAGCATTGGGCTATCAGATTTTTTGAGCTATGAACAGAGACAGCTCTTTAATTAAAGTAGTTTTGCTTCAAATGCAATATCGGGTATGGAATTTAATCCTCTGTATAATCAATTAAAAATTAGAGAATCAGCACTGCCATTTAATCAGTTCATGAAAGAAACCAACACTAATGTCGGCAAAGTACGTTTCTTTAATTGAATTGGATTGACTTGCTGGATTAAAATCAAAGGGTGAGACGTTTGTGAGGATCTGGCTTGAGTAAGCACAATACAAAGATGCCATTAAAAACTGCTAATTAATCATATCGGATTTGTTTTGTTCACATGTTTTGATTGGCCAATAATTTGGTCACTTAGCCCAGTATGCAGTCAAGCTGTAATAGAATGCACACATGCAACAGTTATCAATGACCACTGGTAATTGTGATACAGGATGGGATGTAAAGAAATACATGGAGATGGGGTATGATCAAGCATTCAGTACACCTGGAGGGCTTGAATCACGAGATAAAGGTAGATAAAGTGATTGTGCCACGAAAATAAGCACTAGCCTTTGTTAAAATAGGCGGAAAAAAGCACTTGTCCCGGAACAAGATTCATGGAGTTGTCAGCGTTTGCACTTTGTCATCATTGAATTAAAACCAGTTTAATCATGGACAGCACCAGATTCTGTACAATTCCATTTTTATTCTTTACTATTTGTAATATTGATTGACCTAACAGATACAAATAGTAAGGTGTGCTTAGTCTTCACATCTAACAAAAAAAGTGCACATCGTCATTTACCTAAATATCTGGGCATTAAAATCTTTTCTCACTGGGTAAGTCATGAACTAATAACAATTATCAATGTTCCTGAAAATTTTGTCCAGAAAATTAATGTATTGAAGTATATCAATGTGCCCTGCAAGTTCAGTGCTGGTTGAAAATGGTCTAGGTAGGTAAACTTGGATACATTACACACTTTATTTCCAATAAAGAACACTTTCAGTGTTTTCTTTTACAAATAAACATTCTGGTTGCATTTTTGGTGTTTGTTTATTGTTTGTAAAACTATGTCAGACTATTTATTGAATATGCATTCTGCCACTGGTGATAGGTGTGAACCGGCCCTAAATGATTTAATTTCTGTAAATGCTAGGCAAGTTCATGAACCTTGGAAGATATGTTGCTTAATCTTTATGAGTGAAGTATCAACAAAATAGATTTATTAAAATCCAACAAGTCTTAATCATTGCTAGAAACTTGAATACAAACATGACCCAGATTATAAATAGCATATGAAAATTGCTGATTGGAGCCAGTTCTAATATTGATATTGTTTCATAACAAAAAGGTTGTCTTTGACAACAGAATGTATAACTGAAATGAAAAACATCTAATCATTTTATCTTAATGCTGAAAATCTGAATGATGATACATACCGGTATTTTCCTTTAAAACTGCTTTAAGTGACCTTGACACTACAACTCAAAATATTGAGATGATTGTCCTAAATATGTAAATGAGCCAAATCACTCAGACTAGTTCAAAAATTTAATTATGGAATACCATTATTTGTGGTGAGAAAGACAACTGGTTACATCCAAAATGAAGTTGCCAAGGGGAAATTTGCTAATGAAGTGAGAAAAGAATTTTTGAAACTTGGGTGTTGGAGATAGTGACTGCATTATCACAAATAAATGTCAGCCCAGTTTAGCATACTGGTAAAGGAAACACAAAGATAACCTGCATACATGTTTAAAACTTTCATCCTACAAGTTAATCCACTTTACTGAATATATGAATTGTCCACATCAAGTCTTCAGGTATATGACACTGAGTAGTCACAAGATTTGGAGCATGTTGGCTGTTTTTATTGCTGCCTATTGACAACACTTTCATTTAATCCAGATAAAATGGGTAATCAATGTGATTTTATGGTCTGACAGTCATCTATTCAAACACCTGAAGTTCCAACTGCATGTTTTATTTTTTGTCAGCTTTAAAAAAAATGTATTTAGTGTATGGACATTTTTTTGTACTATGAAAATGATTACAAATTTTGAAAATATGGTGTCTGGAAATTTGTAGAGACCTGGTAATTGGGCTAATTACAGTAATCAAGAATGAGGAACAATTTTATGGCAACTGGTGCAGATCCTCTAAAATGACATGTATCAACTGAGGAAGCAATAGCTTTCAGAAATTGTGAAATTTCAGGTTCAGAGATCCACTGATGCTTCTTTTGAATGTTGATGATCGAAAGTTTTATTTGCAGATGCATCAGATATGTCAGATGATGATACTCCCCACAACATATCCTTTGATGAGCAGATTATTCAGCTGCGAGGGGCCTTGCGGTCCAGTCCACGAAGACGCTCAGCCGCCCTAGCAACTGCAGAGATGTCACTTTTAGGTTTGTGCAGTTTTTGATCTCCCACTAGAAGCAGATATAATCGCAAATTCCCATTATCAACCTGCCAGCTGGCTAAATTACTGTCTGCTTTTCCAGTTGAGCTGGATTCTTTGACAATACAGAGTCCCATGTGGACGAGTGGTCCAATGCACTCACCTTTACATGTCACTCGACAAACATCTCATCTCTGTCCACACAAATTCTATTGGGTCTGGTTCTTCTTCTGCCAGATATACTGGCCGCCACGTGTAGCCAATCATGTGCTGACAAATGGGATTAAACCCAACAACAACTTTGACAACACTAAGAAAATTTCATTGTTGTTGCATTGACTTAGCCTTGTACTTTTAATTTTAACCTGTTACTTCAAGAGATAATGACAAGGCTGCATTTACATATAACTACTTTGTTGCCTCGTTTTAAAAAAAATTATGCTGATATCTATAATTTTACCTTGCTTGTTCAAGTCCACTTTTTAGTATTCAAAAACATAGTTTAATCATACCTGACCCAATTCATCCTGTGTTGAAAGTTTGAACCCCAAAAATGTCCAAATAAGTTTTCATAAAACTCTATATCTAGCAAATAAATGTTAGTGATTTTTTTTTTCTTGTCCAAAATACCAAGTAGCAGGACTGTTTCTGGGATATATTTGTTATTGAAGTTACAAGACCAATATGATCACTACCAACTACCGTATATACTTGCTTATAAGTCGAGTCCAATTGCAAACAACATCGACCCTGATCTGCCATTGCATAATGTGTCAGCAGATCGGGATCGTTGTTGTTTGTTCTGCTAATTACTCGTAACATACTGCATAGACGCAGATCTGGGTCTATGCAGTTTGCAGTTGGACTTGACTTATAAGTGTGTACATATAGTAAATCCTCTTTACAAAGCTTTAGATAGGCAACATGTTTTTTTACACAAAAGAATATTGATTAGAATGCGTAATTATGATGGTGCATTCTGTTGCTAAAAACTATATTCCAAATCTTCCATGCATGTTTGAAATGATCATACTTAATCTCTGAAAAAGTTTACGCATTCAAAATATGCTAAATATTGTATTTGAAGCATTTAGTCCAAAGTTGTCAGTGTATTGCTCATATCGTAGGCACAGTTGATGTTTATGATGGCACATTGGATCAATATAAACTATGCCATCATTATATGTTTTTGGTCTTCCATGTATGTTTCAGATGACTGTTAAAGCACAATAGGGCCATATAAACGCACTCTAAATTAGTCTTTGTCACTAAGCCATGTGACACCTTTTGAAAGGCGTGATCAACATAGTGATGATAATGGTCAGCTCATGATTCAGTTGCTTCATCACTCAAACTACATGGTTCAAATTGCTTTGGCTTAGAAGTTGCCTTTTTATTTTAATGAGCAATTTCCACTTCACCTGCAGAGATGACCCCCAATAAAATATGGCTTTTAGTCGTACCCTTTTTCTACCTACCAGTTTCCCACTGATCCCATCTTGAAGCAACTTATCACAATTTTTAGCGCCAGAATGAACATCCCTTAGAACCTTAATATGCAGCATATTCGTGGTTGGGTTCATTGTGTTGCACCCAGACCCACTTTTCAGGGATCTGTATCAATAATTGGTCCCGTTTCATAATCATCACCAACCTCAGTGGGTTGTCGCCCAGGTGACTTGACGAGCCGAGATTAATTTCAAGGGATTACGACTGTCCTTAATTGTTTTCTTCTGTAAGATAAGATGTTGAAAGACCAGTAGAGTTTTCTGTGGAGTGAAATCCAAAGTATTCCAAATAGGGCTACTTTATTTTTTCATTAGAATCCGCTTTGTAAACAAGTTCAGGAATGATGCTCACAAGAAACTATTGAGTGACCAGCAAATAAATACATTTTCTTATTTTTGCATAGCTTATGAAAATTCTGCCTTTTTAAAATTCTTCATGGTGTACGTGTAGATTTTCTTTGATTACATAAGTTTTTCACCAGTATCAATAACCGACTTTCCAACAATTTTTAAAATAATCGTGCAGCACACCAACCTTTAATTTCAAAGCATGGGTAGAACATTTTCTGTTGTAAAAAAATTAAGAAATATTTCATTCTTACTGCAATAAAGACCATATTTAGTGAAATTTTAAATTGATTGGACGGTCCATCCATCCATTAGCACAAGTTTGTTATCACTACTCGTCTTGATCTACTTGGAGGATTGCCATGAATCTTTACACACACGCACACATTCATCCCATGGTCTACCATAATGACGGTAAGTCTTGGGATACAAATATTTTTGGGGGGACATTAAGTTATGGCAATTTTTCATGTACTATAAGTCTTGATCGATCAGCGTATTTTATTGAGCGTAACATAATTTTTAAAAATTTTAATAAAAGACTTCGTAATTGCTAAGGGACAATTCTTAGATGGAAATGTTATAAATTAATATAATTTGTTTGAAAAATAAATAAATTTATTGAATTTTCCTGTTTTCTTATCATGTGTACCTATTTCAAATAAGTATTATTTCATCGGATTATGACAAGTATTGTGCATTAGCACAATGCTGCAGTTGTATTGAAAGTAACTTCTTCCATTTTTGCCGAATGAAGTCTGCTGATCTCTTGGTTTCAAATCATAGGCACCACTGCTCTAGTCGTCAATAAGGTCTCAAAAATACAATTAAGAAGTCTCAGAAATAATGCTTTGAAAATAATTGCAATAATAACGTAGTGGTAGTTTGCTTTGATGTTAGCAACCTTTAAATAAGTACATGTTTACTCAGCTATGGTAATCGAGTTTATATTATGTAGTAAAAGGCCATAAAGGATCCATGTTGTAGAACAAAGGGGTACTGGCATTTCCTTAGGATAAAACTCTTTCTTTACCCAAACCAGTTTCAGGGTTTAAACAAAAACTAGCCTGGATTTCTGTCGGAAAACAAAAGACAAATCCACCAAATATAATCAAAAGGAGCCTCCAAAACAACCACCAGCATGCCACAATCAAAAGTGGTATGAAAACAAAAAATCTCAAATGGATCGATAATCTAGTTTATAATCCGAATTTTTTGACTATATGCCAGTTATGTGAATATATGATGGTTATGTTCATTAAACATGTCTTTTCATATAGATTACATCACGTTGTAGGGTCGCTTCTATCGGTGAAAAATGGTAAATCAAAGGTTTGAATAGTACAGATCATATCAGTCATTTTTCAGAATAATGATTATTCTTGTTTGTGTTGCACCAACAATCTGCCAATAGTCCATGTTTTACATTTAAATTGAAACAACACATCAAAAAATGTTTACGTTTATTAACTCAACAATTTCACAGCAAAATCATGTAAAGACAAAAAAAAAATCTTACACTAGAATTCTTAAGACTAGATCAAAAAGTTATCCACATTACAAGTTAAAATAAAAAACAAATCAAAGGTTTGACTAATACCAATCATACAAGTCATTTTTCAGAATACTGATTATTCTTATTTGTGTTACACCAACACTCTACCAATAGTAAGTGTTTTGGTTTTAAAAACTTATCAAGTCCACATTGTCACAGCTTAAACGAGCCCATATAAATCGGCTGTTGACTTTTACCAAGGCAAACAACATGTTGTAACCAATCTTCCATGTCAACATTGTATTTTGCTTTCTTTGTTGGTGGACTAGGTGTAACCACAGTTTTATCATTTTCATCTTTGACATTTAGCTGTGATGGTACTATTGGTAGAGGTGGCATCATATCTGAAGGTTGTTCATCAGATGTCCCTGGCTCCACATTTACTTTGACATCAGCCATATCTAGAGCAACCTTCAAAATCAGAGCATGTACTTCTTCTGCTCACTCATTCTCGGGTAGAAACTCAAGATCCTTCATAGATGAATTCAATAAACAGTCCAACAGAGCTAGATCTTTGTCCTGTGTCTTGTGTTAAGTTCTTGTCTCGTTACATCTTTAAGTTGGGCAATTGGAGGTGGATCATTAGCATTGGTTGCTACACTTTTAGCAAGTTTAAGAAGTATTGGGATAACTTTATAAAGGGTTGGTGATTTGTCTCCGCAAACAATGTTGCCTTCAGGAACAGTGAGAGAACTTCCACAAGTTTTTCAACTAATGCTTGTTTGTCAAATGTATATACATAATTTTTCACTGTTGCGGCTGCTATCATGCTTAGGTTTGGGTCACTGATAACAGTCATAACCCCCCCAAAAAAAGTGTTTCCTATTGCACTGGATTTAAAATTAGTGTAGGCAGTTTTTTATATATATATATAAACGTTATTTATAAATCAAATAATATTTAAAGCGCTTCAAAGTACCAGGCAAAACTGGCTCAAAAATTAGATGCAAAAATCAATTTCAGCAATGTGATTTTGTTTATAAATAAATACAAAATTTTTATAAATAAATACAAAATTGGGGGGGGGTGGAGTGATTCTGTCGGCAACATGAAACAGGGACGGTCTGAATATCAATCTTGAGCTTGTGTCCTCTAGCACCTATGTCAAGTAGTGGCTGCTGTCATGTACACTTGTGCTCTGGTGGATAAAGGTCACAAGTTTGCGCACCTTTACTATGATTCATGACAGTTCTGGTATAGCTAAAGCGTTTTTCACAACCTGGTTGATTCTGTGACCATAACAAAATAAAATTTAGTCCACTGAAGTAAATCAATAGCCTTTCTTTCATTGGCTGCATTGTCAGTGACCCCAGTTGGTGGTTTAAGACTCCACAGTCTTAGAGTGGCCAACAGGCTTTCTTTTATGTTTTTCCCTGTGTGACTAACTTCGACTTTTCGGGTTTTCAACACCACACTTACCGATTCCCAATCTATGGAACCAGCTGTCTGTGTTTAACAAAGTCCAGGTATCATGAGTAACAGCTATATTGGGAGCATCCTGTAGTTCCTCACTCATCTTTTTCTCAACCTGGTCTTTCTTCTCAGCTAATTTGGAGGACATGGATTTACAACTTGGAATTTCATTCCTGAAAATGTACAATTTTGATACATTTAGTTACGGTAGTCAAAGAGGAGAGAGCATACATGTATATGGAATATTTCTTGTACCTAAATATAGTGAAAACAGTGACCAGATGTAATGTTTAATTTGATAGGACAGCTTTATATTTAAAGAAAAATTGTTAAATTTCAGTGTGAAAATTCAAACTTTAACACCTTACCCAGTGTTGGCTGAAATACAAATTACTATTTCATAGTTTTATCATTCAAAACTTTGGATTAAGACGCCTCAGAAAGTTTCTAAAATATTTATGGTCATTGAGGCTCAGTGGAAGAACTTTGCCAACAAGGAGTTTCAAGAGTGCATCATTTTCTTTCTGCTTGGTTGCTGACATCCTCTCTGTTGGCTTCTTAAATTGTTAATCAATCTTTGTTTGGCCTGGGAGGGAACATCAACACCTTGTTGATCCAGTTTCCTTATGGTCATGGTCAAGATGCAAGGCAAAATTTTTTTGTATTGCCTGAAATGTATTTGAAATAAATGTTTTTATATTGAAATAATAGCAAAAGACAAATAATTCGGGCATAAGTAAATGAAATTAATTGAATCAAATCAAGTAATGAGAAAATAAAACAAAAGGTAATTGAACAAGAGCTGGTCACTGCTATGTGATCTTGACATTTTTGTGTCTATAAGCGTTGGGACACCGAAAATGTTGTATTTTTTACTGTCACAAGACTTACCATCATTATGGTGTCTTCTTGGTCCTAAATGAAAATGGTGTCATTCAGGCATCCTGATATTTAAATATATATATTGATCATGTATACAAATGAATAGCATCATTTACAATTAGATAATAAGCAGATAAAGTCTTTCTTAAATGGCGTACCTATAAGAATATAGTTATTAGTAATTCGTCTTTAAAAAAGTTGGCTCCTTTATATGATGCAAAGACTTCAGATTAGCATATTGCCAGCCCTCGTCTGTGTCAGCACATTTGTCAAGAATTGTTTTAAGCTCGCTTCGCCTTGGGACATTTTCTGGGTCTTGTCTCACAGATGAGTCATCTACAGTACTTGCTAATTGTAATTATCTGTTCCAGCAAGTGTCAAGAATTAAGCAGCTGAAATACACTTTCCAAGTTTGACGTTTCAGTTTTATGGGGGTTTTATTAACGTAAAATTGAGATTTGTGATCAAAGTTTTTTCTGGTATTCGGAATTAAGGGGTTTTGGTTTGCTGAGGAAAAAGTGATGATATTAAAGAAGAAAAAATTTGGGACTCCACACAAATTTTGGTCTTGAGGGGATTCTGGTATCCTGTGGGTTCGGTTTTGAGGGGTTTTACTGTATATGTACATGTACAAAAACTGACCATATTTTAGTGCCATTCAAATGAGTTTCTATCTGGTTTTTTTTGTTTGTTTGTTTGTTTTTTTTGTTTTTTTTTTTTTTGGTGCAGTTTAAGGATAGTTGTCTTCTAAATCCAGTTCAATGCAAAATTCAAAGCTGCTGAAATATTTTGTTTTTGGAATTGTTAATATTATAAAGCCATATATCCTTTGAATGTTGGGATTGTTGAACAAAATTTTTAAATCGCCTGTCCTGGACATTTTCTCCAAATTATACTTGGGTTTATATCAAGATCAAAATCGATTTTTTTTTTTAATTCATCTCTTATAATGTTAAATTATTATACATTGTATGAATATTGAAAACAAAATGATTGTGAGTAAGAAGCAGTCAGAGCACATCAGATTTTTTATTCATGCTCATTTACCCATGGAAAACTTCTAAGTCATGGATCTCCGGCTCAAAGAATTTTCAGCCCCTGTCAGTACTTTCAGTAGTTACATTATTTATTTTATTTTTTTAAATCCAGGTCTGTCCCCTGATACTTCATTCGACACTAGTTTTGGATCCAATGTGTCCAACTTGTCAACTTTTTCCAACCTAAGTTCCAGTACTCCTGTGAGAGAGCCTGTCCTAGCTGAGGGCATTCGGAAGAGGCTTATGTTGACCCCACCATCAGATCTAGATACCAGCTTTCCCAAGGTAAACTAGGTACCATATATACTTGTCTAGAAGTCAGATCCAACCGCATGTGGCATAGACCAAGATCTGATGGAGCATTATGCAATAGCAGATTGGGGTCTATGCTGTTTGCAATTGGACCCGATTTATGTGCCAGTATATACGTTGGTTTTTGTGCAATGTCCTTTCATATCAAGCAATAATTAAATGATAACCTTGACTACAGACTATCAGGACTTCATGATCTTCATTCTTGAATAAAATATCTTACAAACAACAATTTACTGATTAAAACAATTTTGCATTTCTGAAAAAGGAAAAGAATAATATGGGATTCTTAAATTTGTGGCAGCACTATCATATATCTCTGTATTCTTTTCAAAATGGAAGTCTAGAAGTACATTTTGTTATTATGTGCATGTCCAGGGATTCCTATTCTGAAAGCAGAAAAGAAATTAGAAGTTCAGACAGCTGGGACTCTCAACATAAAGAGATCTGACCAGGGTTTTTCTTATTGTAGTCCCAAGAGTTTTTAAAGAAATCCAATGTGGATGTTTCTAATGAAAAATTAGTTTTGAATCTTGCATATCTAAAATCTGTATTTGTTTTTCTAATATTCATTTTCATTCATTTAAAAGTCTTAATCTTGCCAACTTTTAAGGAGACATAACCTCCCCTTGATATGCATGTGAAAGTGACATATCCAGAGAACAAAGAAGTTTGCTTAAGTTAAGATTACAGCATGAACATTTCCAGTAGTGCATAAAATGAAAAATAATCTGGAAATTTGTTAAATTGAAAAGACTGATTCTACACCTAGTCAGTATAGTTATAAATGGCTTTTTTTTTATACAATTTTTTTTTTTAACAATGACAGTTGATTAGAAAAATATGTTGCATCCCAAAGCTATAGAGCAATCTTGCTTTGTTAAGGATATATTTGCTAACCTTTATGTAAAAAAAGGTCCAGTGAGAAAAAAGCACATAAAATACATGTATATGATCAAAATTATCTTCAATAACTCTTGAAGAACAAACTGCAGACATTTGAGATTTTAAGCAGTTTTTTGCTAGGGACCTTCATCTTAGGGGTTCAATACAGTTTTGGGGAACCAGTGGAGCAAATGTCATTCATTTAAATTCTTTCAAGTATGAATGTAATTGGAAAGAGAAACTAAAAGAACTGAATTCTTGTATTGTGTTTGTTAATTATTCCTCAAACTTTAATGATGAGGTCCTAATTAGGAAGTGACGTGGAGCAATTAAAGGTCAATGTCTGTATTGGCTGTAATGCCATTTTTTTTTGCATAACAAACATAACAATGTCTGTAAATGTACGGCATTTCTTAAAGTTTGTAAATCACTTTAAAAGGAATTTTCCTGTATGTTGTTGACACTTTCTACAGCTTGATGTTTTTTGCAACTGAAGTCTTCAACGTGAGATTTTGACTCTAGATAGAAGTGGCCCTGGAATTTCATTTCCAAATTTCTATGGATGCTTTAAATAAACATTAGAAATGAAATAAACAAAACAGATAAATACCTGCAAATGAATATGCTTCTTGTTCAATAAAGCTTTTTCCTCAACATAATTTGAATTCACTATCAAAGAAATTAAATCGATGAGTAAAGTATTTGAAACGACAAAAATGTAAAAATGCAACATACCTACACTTACTATTAAGGTATCCTGATCTTAACTTTGTTGCAAATCCTTCATGAAAGCAAGTTGTGTATTATTCCAGGGTCCCACTCCACCTAAAAGAAGGAAGATCAAACAGAGTTCTACATCGGCCAGTTGGAGAAGACGATTATCTGCCCTTAGTCATGATCAGCTGATTGTCCTTGTTGATGAGGTCACCATGAAGCATCCAAATATACATGAGGTAGACAAAAGAAAATGAAGGAACATCAAGTTGGCAATGATTTTGCATATTAATCATACTAAGTATAAAGCATACTTGTGGATTAAGATATCAGAAGATATTATACTTGTGGAGAAAAGGGAATTTTAGCATCAACCCAAATTATTGTGTACTTGGGGAACTAAATCATTTTGTAGATATCAATTTACATTGTTCTGCAAGAAAAAAAAAAATTGTTTTTGTCATCACAGTCTAAACTTTTGTTCATGGCCATATCCAGGAAATGGGGAAAAAAAGGTGGTCTCTCAGTACAAGTTATTTTGTGCAATAATATGCAGCAAAGGATCTGAAATGTCTTTAAAACATGTTGCTTAATAGAGCTGATCCTTAAAGCTAGTTTAAATGTACTTGAATTTATGGTTATGACTGATGGGGAAGGAAGTCCTATTTGGTATTGCATCTTTCATAATTCATTTTGGAGGTATTCATAATTTTGAGTCAATTTCTTGATAGGAAATGTTGTGGCTATTATTGTGTTTTACTTATTTGAGGCCATGGCATTTTGAATCGAAAATTTGTTTAATCAACTAATTTGTTACACTTCATATTTGCACAATGGATTTGTTTGGTCAAAGGCATTATTTAGTCTTATTTAATCAGTCAGTTTTGTTGCTCTCGATTAGGCCTAAACAAATATGTGTGTGTTTTTGGTTTGATGCTTTACAAAGAAAAGAAAAACCAGTCAGAATCAGGTTTATTTTACTTGTTACCCCCTCCATTTGTTGAAGTGAACCACAGTTGCGTGACATAATTTAATTCCTTTGAGAAACAATCTTGTCAGTATTACTTAACATTATAATGTTCTACAATTGTTAGATATGCACTTTACTTCAGTATAGTAATTTATTATATACTTAGGTGTGAAATATAGAAACTTGTTGCCAAATAATTTTAATATTTTTTAATTCCTATATTTTTCACATGTGAAAATATAACATTTCCCATAATGCTGTGCGATGCATGATTGTGTGTGCCTACAGAAGTTACACCTGCAGCAACAAAAATGAGCACTTTGTGAACAAGTAAATAGAAACTGCATTACATTTCAGGCATGGAAATTAATGTTTGCTGAAGAAGTTTGACTAGATGCCATTTGCATCTGAAAGTTATTTCCCCTTACTTGACAACAACGATAAACCCGCTGTGGTGCACTGCTGAATCGGACTTGCTTTGTTTTCAGAAAGGGTCAAATAGTTTACAAAGTGTAAAAAAAATGTAATTTAGTGACAGATTAGATCAACCCAATCCTACCCGCTCTCTTAAGTCACTGATATTGACATGATCAGCCTATGAAAGTGAGGTGAATTTACGAAAAAGGTTTGGGTGTTGTCTTGTGCTGAAGAGTGAGTTTAATCTTCTAAGCTTCGATTCTGGAGCATGTTTGGTATATAATAAAAAGAAATTTTTCTTTTCATATGTAATTACCGTATATATTTCATCGTGTGGTACCAAAAACTATATAATTTAACTCGTGGCTATGCCACTCATTAAAATATCATGTTTTTTGTACCACACGATGAAATATATCTGGTTTTATCATAGGAAAAGAAAATATCCTCTATATTTTTTTATATAGCTCTAAATTTTAAGCTGACTGTGATTAGTGAACAACCTGCAAAAAGTGGCCATTATTGAATCATGCTTTCTGTCCAGTTGGTGCTTAAAAGTATTAGGAGAAATAGTAAGGATCTTAATGAGCGTGATGGCCGATTCTGTTAACTGAGAACAAATTGAGATCTGGACTCATAACATTTTTAAAAATATCCAGAATTCATTTGGTTTTTTGGGGTGGTTTTGGGGTTTTTTTTTTTTTACAAAAAAATTCTTATGGTTAAAAAAGAGTTATGGGACTAGTAGGCGAAAAATAGGGTTGATTGAGAAACTAGAAGCAAAGCTAGTTTTCTTTTAGACCTTACCTGTTGTCAATTCATAAGTAAATTTATGGAATATAAAACACACCATCTAATTTTTTTTCTTCCCCCAACCTTTTTTGAATTTACTTCATAAACTTCAATGAAAATCTAACGTTCTGAAATGGATATTTTTGCCTTGTTTTGCTGTTTAGGACACACACCCTTGTAAACATGTCTTGTAGGTGTGAAGCACACAAATGCTTTTGTAAACATGTCTTGTAGGTATGAAGCAAACAAATGCAATTAATTGGTGAAATTATACACAGAAAATTTTACAGATGATATCCTTTCAATTTCATTCCAATAGGAAGTGGAAAGAATGATGCCTTCTCCAGATATCAACCCATTTATAGACAACTTAGAGTATTTCCGACGCAATATTTTCAAGTCTTTGCCACATTCCCGATTGGGTTCCAGTAGAGATGCTTTTTGCTTCAAGAGAGTGAAGACACATGTTGAGAATTTCAAGGTATTTTATGCTTTGAGAAGTAATGATTCACACTTGTGTGCTAATTTAGAAGCATTGAAATGAGTAATTTCTTCAATAATGTTTTGCAAATGGTATGGCGGAATAAAACTGGAGGGGAGAGGCTGGATGAAAGGAGGTGCCAGTGTTAAGGAACGTTTTTGTTAGAATTCATTGGTCATTACATTAATAAATATGAAAGATGGATTCTAATTGATTCGTGTTTTATGGCACATCAAGACATGAAAGGTTATATCATGCTTAGGTAATTGTGTCTTTCCAAGAGATACACCATGGAGGGCAACTACAATGCAGACCCTTCTTTTTCTCCAGTATGTGATACTTACCACTAAGCTTGCAGTTCATAGATGGAAATGAAAATGATACATAGATGTTCTACCTCTCTGGAGTAAATTGACAAGGAATTGTCTCTATACTAATATTATGATGGGACTGAAACTTATACAGGACAGTATATCTGTCTCTTGAATGGCTTGATTGATCCAGCATCTGGTGATTTTGGTTGACCTGGCTGTTAAGTGACCTTGTGACATGACTCGGCAGTTTGATTAACTAAATTTTTGTGCGTTTCATTTTTGCATTTTGTTAACTTAACCTTTGTTGTCACTACATAACCACTTTAGTGCTGATGTGCCATAAAAAAAACTACTACATACATGCATACATGATTCTACATCCTCCCTTCAACATTTGCTCTTTTCAACTTTTCCAAAACCATTGGACCTATGTGTTTATGACAAATGATGCTGGTCTGCCATCCAGTATGGTCATTGTTACTAAAAATAGAAAACTTTAAAATTATTTCCTTTTTATAAAAACACCACTCAAAGGAATCGTACCAAATTTGACTGAAAGCATTCTGGCACAAGAGCCTTTAAATTAATGCCAGTTTACCTTCCAATATGGCTTCCATTAAAAGTAGAAAACCTTTAAAGTACTTAAAATTTGCTAACAGGAATTTGATCAAAATTTGACATATGGGCAGATGTGTATGAAAGCCTCTCTATTTGATGCAAATAATGCAGATTGGCCATCCAGTGTGGCCAATGTTATATAAAAAAAATAGAGAACCTTTATATGACACCATGAAAGCTGCTCACCAGATTTTGATAAAATTTGAACGCATCCTGGTTTTGAAGTTTAATTCAGTTTTATACAAATGATGTTGATCTGCCATCAAATATTGCTGCCAATACTAAGAATAAAAAAAAAACTTGCAAAACTTGTTATATGTCCACCATAAGGTGGCGCGTATCATATTATGTTGTCTCTCCGCAGTCGGTCCATCAGTTCCCCGTTTCATTTCTGCACAACAACTCAAGCTCTCCGTCATCTACCATTACCAAACTTTGTAAGTAGCTTGTAGCTGGGGCAATGAAGAAATCTATCAATTAGTGGGTTGAAGGTCAAGGTCACATGGACTGAAAAAAAGGGAAACTGCTTCCACACAATTACTTGACTTAAATATCAGATGCCTTGACCAAACTTTTTTAATTGCTTGTATGGTTCATGGGAACAACACTTCTTGATTGGGAGTCAAAAGATCTTAGGTCAAGGTTACAGTGGCTATGAAGAAAATTGGTTTCTGCACTATATTTCGACTTCTTCATCACCTGCTTTTACTAAATTTTGTGGATGGCTTGTGTTTGAGATAAGGATGACACCTGTACATTAATACACTTAGTGGATGGCTTGTATTAGAGATAAGGATGACACCTGCTCATTACTAAACTTTATGGATGCCTTGTGTTTGAGATAAGGATGACACCTGTACATTACTAAACTTTGTGGATGGCTTGTTTTTGAGATAAGGATGACACCTGTACATTACTAAACTTTGTGGATGGCTTGTTTTCGAGATGAGGATGACACCTGTACATTACTGAACACTGGATGGCTTGTTTTTGAGATAAGGATGACACCTGTACATTACTCAACTTTGTGGATGGCTTGTTTTTGAGATAAGGATGACAACTGTACATTACTCAACTTTGTGGATGGCTTGTTTTTGAGATGAGGATGACACCTGTACATTACTCAACTTTGTGGATGGCTTGTATTTGAGATAAGGATGACACCTGTACATTTTAGGGCCAAACACTCCCAAGTTTGAGGTCACTGATTGAAAGAAGGAAAAATGATTTCCACAAAACTGCTTAAAGTTCTGTACCACATGCCTTATACTGACATCAGCTGTTTATTAATTGGCATGTTCTGTATACTTGGCATCATATAGTCATTATTGTGCTGATGACATGTTGTTAAACACTAACACATGCTCATCCATTTCCGACTGGAGGATTCCATATACTGACTTCAAATATTATATAAATCATCATGTTCTTCGTACTTGGCTAAATATGTGGAATGAATACTCCAAACAAATTTCAGAACATCAGATCCAGTATCGGCTTGTGGCATCCCTTGTATAGGGCACATTGGAGAAATGAGATGGTGTTGTGCTGATCATGTATTAGACACACATACCTGACTTGTGCATACTTCCTGGAGGGTGAACCTTGACGAGTGCTTATCATGCCAGTGTCCACTAACAGTGGAACACATTTTTGTCGAATGTATTGACTTCCACCCACAGAAGTATTTTGATGTGAACTCAACGAAGAGACTATACAATGTATAACCAGAGAGTATCTTGGACTTTTTGAGTGAATGTGGTTTATATCACATTTTGACCATATGTTTTAAGGATATACTTGTGTTACCTTTATCCTTTTTTTTTGGATACATTTTACAGAATTTTAAATTCTTTATCATTTATATTCTATCTTGTACTTCCTGTTAACATTTATTTTAAAGGGTTTATCTTCCTAAATATTTGTGCTGATAACTTTTACATTGTTCAGATTTTAATTTTAGTTCGCACCATATAGCCTATATTGTGCTGGTGTGCTGTTAAACACCAGTACGTACGTACATACATACATACATACTTTGACTAAACTAGATGGCTTGCATTTGAGACAAGGAAGACACCTTTTCCTTTTGGGGCTAATAGGTCAAAGGTCAAGGTTACCAAGACTCTAAAGGAGAAAAATGATTTCTGCAAAATAATTTGTTCTTTGTCTTTACCTTGACCAAATTTTGTGGATGACTTGCATTTGAGAAAAGACAAATATTGATAAAACTGATTGTATCATTTAGTATTGCTAGGCAATATTGCTTAGCAACAGTGACATAATATGCTAGTTAAATGAGTACTACTTCCCAGAGTTCCCACTAGCAGTTCCTTATAATAGGAGTCATTGACCCCAAAGTTGTCAAATCCAGGAGTCAGATTCCGGTCGTTAGGTGTTGATGCTATGGGTTGATACTGTTTCGGAGTAATGCACTAATACAGTACTTTATTTCCTAGTGTGGTAAAACACACACAACTGCAAACAGTTTAGACTCAGATCTCTCAGATCATCATGTACTGCTATGGATCTGTGTGGTTTACTTTGAATCATCAGAGTAAAATAATGGGACAGATACTGATCAGCAAGCGTATTATGCACCGGTGTGAACGTTGTTCATAGTAGCACCAGCTGATTATAACCAGGAAATGCAGGATCAAAATGCAACTTTCTCCAGTAGTTGTCCAAAGTGATACAACAATTGACTGATATCAGCAAAACTTGGAAAGACTTGAAACTTGTTGCCCACATATTTACCTTTGTTTGATTTCTGTGTCAGTAATAGCGAACATGAGCATATTCTGCATCATCTTTGTCAAATCTGTGCTATTTACACAATATTTTGTGTAAGTGGGAGTTCTGACTTCCCAACCTACTAATCCTTATGATTTGACTACAAGTCTTACTGAAACGACCCTTAAATTATGGACTTGTGGAATAATGGCTAAAAACCTCAAAATACGATAAGACACCTGCATGATCAAGCTGTTACTTTTACATTATAACAAAATTATCCAGAAATGTCATCAAACAAAAACATGTTTGAAGTGAAAGGGACAGTCAGCCTCTTAAAATGTTCAAACAGTCAGCACATAACTATTTTTAAAAAGTAGTAATGAAAGCTGAAAAATGGCGCAATTTCAGTGTTCCTGAGGCATTTTTATTTCTGAAACAACTGACAACAGATGGCAAAACAGGTATCAAAATTGTCTGTTTTCCAGCTGTTAGGAAAAGCCCTGGAGCTAATTGCATTAGATAGGCTGGCTGGAAATATGCTAATTTTACAGAAAATTTGATATATGCCTCAAATAATGACTAACACCATGGACTTGGTAATACCCTTATCAATGTCCACACTATGTAGACACAGTAATAGTGACTAGGCAAAAAATGGAACTAGTTGGCTTTGTTTAATTTATTGGGCATTGTAAATCAATAGGCACAATTAAACTGGCTCTGTTGCAGAGATTAGTTGCGTTTCAGAATGGCTGCAATTACAGGTTTATTATTTGGACTTATTAGCAGAAGAAAGGGAAGCCCTTAGGATGCCCTTTGGTAGAATTCTGGGGGAAGAAATCCAGTGTATAATATGCTGGGACAGCTGTTGACAGAATCCTTGACATTTCAAATCAAGCTTGATCTTAGTTATCACTTAGAATTCATACTTACAGCTGTTTAACTGCTGAAGACAGTTTTGATTTCTGCAGAATTTGTGAAGTCTTTCATGTGTTACAGATAGTGAGATAAAGAAATCGTTTTTTAACAAATTATTGTGACTTAAACATGAGTGATTAAATGTTGTTTTGAAACTTTGTATGCACATTTTTAAAAGGTCATACACTAGGAAGATACAGCATTTTTAACTTGCGAGACAGTATCCCATAGAACACCTTATTTACTCCTTGCAATCACAAAATATATATAATGTATGCATGTTCATTTTCAGGCAGCTTGTATTAATCAGGGAAAGCAGCTGACAGAAGCTGAGGCGTGGGAGGTCAGCATAGAGTATGTCATTAGAGCTGCAGAGCTGGTGGACCGGTTACCAGACTGGGATAACCCAACACATAACAAAATCAAATCACAGTGCTTCAAAGGGCTTCTCTCACAGTGTAAATCTGCTCTAAAACACAGTGACCTCGACAAAGCTAAATACCAGTCTATATGGGATAGGTGAGATGATATTTAGAGTTAGTTACTGATTCCCGAGTACAGTTTGTTTCCAAGTGGTAGAGAATGAGTCAAAAGGTACCATAATAGATAATTACGCTAATCAGAAATTGTTAACTTGAAACAATTTTTTTTTCAAAAAAAGCAACCAGATATGGATAAGTTGTGGGAAAAGGCAAAATCTGTCTGAGGGAATGTAGCCTATATAACAGATTTACATTTTTCTTTATTTTTTGTTTTGTATGCCTTTTACAGAGTTTTAACGTCTTTACCTTTTATATCTAATATTGTTGTCCTTTGTGTTTACAATTTTTGGAAGTATTTATTTTCCTAAAGTTTTTTTGCAATTCTTCCATTTTATGTGTTTTGAACTTTACCTTTAGTTGACACAATATAGCCACTGTTGTGCTGAGGTGCTGTAAAACGCTACTGCATATATAGTTAAGCTGTCACAAAACATTAATGCAAGATTTAAAATTACCAGGTGCTGTGTGAGCCTAAGAAAGCTATTAAGTTTATCGCCTTGGAAAGCTGACACAATTTTTGACTTAAAGAAACCAGTTTATATTTCTTTAGTGTGATGTACTGGGATAATTAAAAAGTTTGTATATAATTTCATAGAAACTGTTTTGCTGAAGTTGATTAGAGCTCAGTACCAATGCTTTTATCAGTGTGTGAAACTCGCCAAAAATCCTGCAAGCCCACAGGACCAGTAACCTGGAAATGTTACTGGTCCTGTCCATAATCAACTGGTCCAACATTTCATCAAAGTAGAAGACCAAATGAAGTCAATGACTCGATGGCAAATGCAGCTAGACATGAATATTAGCCTTTAGCATGATGATTTAGATAATGAAACATGGAAAATAAGTAACTGTCCAGCTGATCCAGATCCATACATAACTCAACTAGAAGCTGGACATCAAAATCTGTTGTTGCCATTGATGACCAATCTGAATCAGTCAGAATAAAAATCAGGGTCCTCATCCATTGACCTGTCATCATTAACAGTATCAGATCTAGACCCAGCCTCCAAAGATGAGGCTCTGGTATCCAAAGTACAGCTGCACATGAAATTAGGTCTTCGAAAAGATGAGTTCCAGCAGTGGATTGCTGGAACTGGAACGAAAACATCCACATCAGTAGATTTCAGCTGAAAAGTTAACAGCATTGTCGTGGCCTTAACATGCATCCTGTTTCTATATTCCACGCAAATTCTGTAACCAAACCATTATTAAAACATCGCTTTTGTTTGATAGTGTCATATTCCTTTTGAATAGTTGTTTTCTTTGGCTGTGTTTGAATTTTAACCTCTGGTGCCTCGAGGCATTCAAATACCTCTAAATGTTCACTTTGAGAATTGGAAGTAGCATGTGTCATCAGACATTGCATAAATGCAAACGAGTTGCAAACATCTATTGAATGCAGACTACATGCGAGTTATTTATCTTCTCATCTCACACAGATTCACAAGTGGTCATCAGAAACAATTCCCGTTATTTATTTGTCACTTGCTTTATATTATTTCCTTTAATATCGTATAATATACAATTTTTACATTAAATTTACTCAAGATACCTAAAAATCCAACTGGTCAGATGGACTGGCTACGTAATTTTTGCCCCAGTCTTCTGTGAAATTAGCTGGCACCAGACTGGTGGGCTGGCGGCAATTTAGCACGCTTTTATAATAACTTCACTAGCATTTCACTACAATTTTGTGTAGAAGTCAAAGCCAACATTTCATGCTTTATTTAATGACTATCAATCCCCCTCTCCAATATTCAAAAGAAGACTTTTGGAATCAAACGGTGTTTAGAAAAGAACTACTGGTGACACTTTTACTGTATTTTTAGCACTTTGCCAATCTCCATTGCAATTCTATCTTAAAAGTCCCTTAATGTACAATTGTCACATCAGTAATATTTGTCAACCAATACTGTCAAGAGTTATAGGTCCTCAAATGTACAGTTGTCACAAAACACTGAGATTTGTTAACCAAAACTGTCAAGAGCTATATGTCCC
The DNA here is from genome assembly GCA_029931535.1 of Margaritifera margaritifera. Lineage (NCBI taxonomy): Eukaryota > Metazoa > Mollusca > Bivalvia > Unionida > Margaritiferidae > Margaritifera > Margaritifera margaritifera. The sequence continues at coordinate 359,269 of JAQPZY010001389.1, read as the reverse complement.
CAAATGTACCAAGATTTGTCAATTTCAATAAGTCGTACCAACAACAACAACATGCACACACAAAAGAATTTCATCATGTTTTATTTAAAATATTTTAAGATTTAAAAAAGAAAAACATTGAAATAAAACTTCCAGCTTTGATGGATTTTACACATCAAGCTAGAATAAAGCAACTTGTGTGTGTGTAAATTGCAAACTGAGGACACGAGTGAGCATACACAACTGCACAATGCAGATACCTTATAAACAATGACTTTTTCAGCATCCAACAATAAATTATTTTCTATAATTTCATTTAAAACAATATTATTTGGCACCAAACATTCAACTGTGTATATTCTAATGAAATCAATGAACATAATTTATTGATAGACACTGCAAAATTATTTGACATCAAAAAGATGTTTAAACAGCAAAAATCTGGAGCCCGAAAGATTTCCACAGTGATCGTTATCACAGTTTAGACTTGGCCACACTTCCGTTTCCGGAATGTAATTGAGCAGCTGAACTTGAGCTTCTCGAGTAAAAATAGGGGAGTCGATAATTATTGACGAATGGATTGTTAATCTTGTCTCGATTGATTATCCGTGAAAACAGTGTTGTTTTATTGTGGATTAGCAGTAATAAATGGTTTTGAACGGGCTACTTCAAAAGGAAATTGGTGGTAACCTGTGGGCTTTGGGCAAGGAATTTGTTGGACCCTGATTGTGCCTGCATGATTTGCAAGAAATTATCTAAGTACATAATTCTGCACATGCATCAGCAGTTCAAATATATCATTTTGAAATATCAGATCAGGGTTGACTTGTAGATGTTGTTGGTTTTTGTTTTGTGTTTCTCATTTGTCAGTTTAACTTAATTCACATTTTATTTTTTTAAAATTTTTTTCAGACTGCAGACAGTAGTGAAGATGTGTCTAGATTTTGATCCTTTGCTACACTTTGTGGAGAAAAAGTTACTAAAATTGATGAAATGATACTGGCTGTCTGCTTTCATCCTAGTCTTTCATGTACAGCTATAAATGCAGTTATTGTTATTTACATTTTCTTGAATATTGTGTGAAGGTAATGAAGAAAATGTACATTTGTTGCTAGAGATGAAGTATTTTATAATTATGAAAGAGATTATCTATGACATCTAACAACTTTTTCGTGACTAAGTTATTCAACAAGAAAAGTTATATTAGAAGTATTTATTTAAGGTGAATTTTTAGTGTTAAGTTTGCCTGCAAGATGGCGCAGGAGAGCATATAGTAGTTATATTATCATCAATGGTATAAACAATGTTAGGCATTCAATTCAAATCCATATCGTTGGAATGACACATGGATGATTTAAGGGTAGTTCATTTTAAACCATGGTTGATGCTGTATTGACTCAGTTTAATTTACACTTATCCCGTTTCTAAGCCATGATCAGCACAGGCCAGCTTTTTTCCATTCTCTTAGCTTTGTCTTGATTGATCAATAAATGTATCAATTTATGTTTAACATGTACATGATATGACTGTCATGGGACAATATGCATGGGAAGAGACAACTAGACATGTAGCTTTTATTTTCAGATTGGGGGTGGGGGGTTAGAATATATCCCTGAGGACATTGGATTTCCAATGAAAAATACATTTGCTAGTACTCAAAACTCCACTTTTTGTTGTTGTTTTGAATAATTTTGAATGATTGGCATTTCAAAATGTTTGTGGTCCTGTAATCAATCACAAAAATTTAAGCAAACAAGAAAAACTGTACTTGTACTCAATTGATGAAATTTGGCACACGAGAATATACTGGATAAACCTGGCTCACAGATAAACTAGTTAATAAAATTGTGATAAGAGTTTTTGTGAAAATAAGCTTGTACAGAAAATAAGTGCATACAGGGCTAATTTTTGTAGTAAAAATATGTGTAAACATATTTGTGAAAAGAAATCAAATTCTAAAACGTAAAATTTGCTTATCTGGCGATTGTTCTTGTCTGAATTGGGTGATATGGGCAACTTTTATCTATTTACCATGTTCTGTTGCTGCTTTTAATTCCTTGCTATCTTTCCTTACTGTAATCAACCATAAATTGTGCACTTTTTGCTCAAGTTATAAGTGTAAATATTTTTAAAAATTACAGTTGGTTGCTCCTCGATGTATGAAACCATCCATAAGTGCATATTAGAAATAAGTGCATATGACCCAAACTAAATTTTAAAAAATTAGTGCATAAGCTTACTCAAACAATAGAAGCTAATAGCCATGAATATGCAGTTACATGTGTGAAGTTTGAAATTTCAGCTGTGTTTTTCAATTGCTAATTGAGCACAATAAGTGACAACATTTCTTTAGCAGACCTTTAAAATTGAATAGGATAAACATTGTTAAAGAATTGTGATTATGAGGCTTTACATAGCAAGTAGGTGGCATGGTGAATACCATCAGATAAGTGCAGAAAATATTGTCATTTTACATCGCAAGTAGGTGGCATGGTGAATACCATCGGACGAGTGCAAAAATATTGTCAATTTACATAGTAAGTAGGGGGCATTTTGAATACCATCAGACGAGTGGATAACCTATATCATTTTACATCGCAAGTAGGTGGCTTCGTGAATAGTGAATACTGTCAGATGAGTGGAAAACCTATTTCATTTTACATCCAAATAACAGTATCAGTCTGAACTGGAGACTGCCATGTAAACATACTTTTTAATAAGAAAAGTTCCTTTCCTTGATTTGTAGCATGAACACAATATAGGTTGAGCAAGTCTAGTATACTACTTCAGTCTCATGTTGGGTATGTCTAGTAGACTACTTCAGTTTTTCAGGTTGGCTAAGTTTTGTAGAGCATACTTAAATCTCAATATAGTTCAAATTTTTTATGCATGATATGTAGGGATACAAAGAATTTAAAAAATGTTGGTGATTCTGTCCTCCATCTAAAATAAAGCTGAATCAAATTTATAAAAGATCAAAATTTTCTACATTTTAGCACGAGTGGCATTTATGCTGAGACTGGGACTGGTCTCGGTACTTTCGTCATGTAATCGTTACTGTGGCTGATAATAGTGTGTACTGAAAATCGTGCTAGAAACATTTTAATGAATATTTTACCTTTAAATTCTGATGTTTGATTAGACCCGACTACAAGTGGCTGTGTAGTTTTACTATGTAGCTTGCCTGCACCAAGTACAGGAGAGCTTATGCTATAACCATGGTGTCTTAGTCATTGATGACAGTGTTGGCATTTGCAAATGTTTTACCTTTTATGTTTAAGTTGATACATGTGCAGGCGAGTTTTACTGTGTTCTGACGGCTGTTTTATTTTAGTAAGGTATAATAATACACAATAGTACAACATCAAAGACTGGATGAAGATTTGCTGTTGTTATTTTGGGTAATGTTGAAAAGTGGTCAACTTATTTTGTTATGTTCAACTTTAAAACGGCACTGCCATGTAAGTATTCACTATGTAATTTTTTTATGTTTGTACGTGTATATACTCTATAGCTTTTTACTGCAGTTTTTCATGATCTCATAGTGTAATATAAATTTTATGCAATATTCAGACCTGGTTTAGGTTGGAGATAAAACATCTGTATGGGAGGGAGTGTAGTAAATTGGTTACCTTCAAGAGGTATTGTTTTAGATTGTTGCAAAGGATAAAGCTTTTTTTTCCCCCCTTATGATTGCAAAGTTTCTTTATCTCTGACACTGAGACTAATTGCCTGGGGGGTCTAATTTTATTTTCTTAATGCAGATGAATTTTATTGTAAATCTGTTTGTGTTGTTTTATCATCTCTGTACTTTAAATATTTGTTTTTACCTGAATGAAGCCCATTTTATTCTGAACTTTGCTCAGTTATTTGACTTTGTACGATTCATATTTCTTGTACAAAAATTTTTTAATATGTTTAGATTGTTTTGTATTTGCATTGATATTGAATATTCTACGTACTACTTGTTTTTAAAAGTTATCTGCTCCTATAGCATACTCATTAACTGATTTCAATGGAAATTTTAGTGTTAAGCATTTTATTAATACACTCTAAATCAATTTATTTTTGGTTTTTCTAAAACTACATTTTTTTTTATTGATGCTTAAATCTGTAGATTTAGGAAAAGAATTCTACAGGTTATGTTAACAACATACATGAAACATTTTAAAAAACAAAAAAAAGTGTGTACAAGAAAAATTGTCCTTTTTCCAGTCAAATTTTGTATGTGTGTGATTTGTAGTTTTTTCATTGTACCTCGTCAGATTTGTGTTTTCTAATTAGCCTCTGTATTGAGATAGATCCCCGGGCCTTACTGTGATATTAACTTTGCCTCAGTGTCAGGCATGTAGAAACTGTTTTTTCTTACTAATTTCTTGTACATAATTTATAGAATCAAGGTAGTTGAGTAAAACACCAAAGATTGAATTTATTTTGATACATAGGGCTTTAGCTTGGACCCGACATATCTTTTATTCTTTGAGGTCAGTTATCGATTTTATACAAGACTTTTAATGACCCGCATTGTTATTCATGCATCACAAAGGTATCTTTGCCATGTTCTAGTTCCTTTACATTCATTGGTATATGCTAGTATGTTTGAGACTTGATTCAATGTATCAAGTGTTACGAGTATGTGGACTACACATTTATTTCATTTTTGACTCTACTGGTCATAGACCAGGAGAGTTTGTGGGTTGGCCAGTTGTCCATCATCTGTTTCTCCATTAGCACAAGTTGTAGCTATTCATCCTAAACTATGGATAGGATTACCATTAAACTTTACACAAACATTCATCCCAAGGTCTTGGTCCTAAAGAAAATGGTGCTGCAACGGTGAACTTGATAATCTTGTTATCACTAACATGAATGGATGGTCATATCAACATGGGGTTTTCATTAAAAGACTTCTTATTATGTCTAGTTGGTCATAAATGAAAATGGTTCTCTTCTGAGATCCGGTATGGCTGCCATGGCAGACATCTTGAAAATCTTGCTATGGCTACTGCTCCAGAATGGAAAGTTTATATAGGTTGGATGGTCATATTGACATGGGGTTTTCACCGAAAGACTTCTAATGATGTTTGGTAGGTCCTTTTAAAAAAAAATGGTGAATATTATATCTAATATGGTTGCCACAGCAGCCGATGAAAAAATCTTGTTATTGCTCCAGAATATCAGAGATGGATTCAACACTTGAAAGTTAAAAAGAAGAAATAGTCTTGTCTTGGATTCCTGGAAATTCTTTTCAGTCAGTAGAGTGTCCGTCCCTTTGAGAGACTTATTTGTTGTGCTGTACCATGAATGTCAAGGGGCTTGTATTGTTATCATTGTCCATGCATTCATCCTAGAGTCCTCTCAATCGATCATACCTTGGTTATGTTTTGGGATTTTGGTCCATTTTTCGTGCACTTTTAGATGTAGGGTTGTATGAGTTTGTAATTGGCTCTTGGTAAGTGCAAAACATGCCAAAAGTTTGGCAGTGTGACCTACTTTCACATTTTGGTGCCTTTCAGTTTTGTAGAACAACAAAATATTACTGACAGGGTATTTTCATTCTGTGAACACATTTCTGGTTGTGACTAGAAATTATTTTTTATTGAGAAGAAAATGATTGTAGTCTGCAAGAATTTTAAAAATTATTTAAATCATCAAGCATACATGGCTGTATCCTATAACAGTCATATATTCACAAGACTTTTCTTAAATTCTTTTAGAACTGTCACTATGTTAGTTATGCAGAGCATTCTGTGTGTGCAATAATGCTCAGGGCTGTTAGGTATTCCATTTATGGGGGGGGGGGGGTAGATTAAAATGGAATAGCCCTTAGTAACTATGACACATTTGATACATATTTTGCTGATATGAACAGGATCGAGTTTAAGCAATGTACCTACATTTTAAAATTTGTACCAGATTGCTGTTGTTACCATATTCATATCACTTGACTGAATTGTTTATTTTCAATAGAATCTGAATTGTAGCATATATCACATGCTGGTTCCTGTTCATGTACAGTTTCATAACGTAAAAGTGTATGTTGTAGAGAATGGAAAACAAAACTGCCAAATTGTTCAGGTTATTGGTATATGTAATGAATACACTATCCTGTACATAAAACAAAGCCTTTACAAATAAGGTTTTGAATTTTATGTGCAATTTTGAACTGTATTTTGCTATTAGAGGAAAACAGCATTTGTACAAAATAATGTATTGATGAAGAAAATGTAATTAGTACAGTAAATAATAAATAACGAAAGATTAATTTTGTAGGTAGACCGTATGAATCCAATAAATTGCTCATCCATATCTAATGGATGAAAGTCAGAGATGTATTAATTCACGTCTCAAGAATAAATTATTCTTTCCTTGAAATGTGTTGTTCCTTATTGTTTTATTTTATTTATTCTCAGAATGGAAGTTTTCCATATTGTCATGACTTCAAGTGAGAAATGCTCCTCTTATGAGATGTCATTTTCATGTTTGTTTCTCCCAAATACCATGTAATAAAACTTGTCAAGTCATAACAGATTTCATAAAACCTATCCCATAGGTAATTGAGCTGGGAATTGCCAGCCATGTTGTCTCATGATATGTATCATGATAATTATTTTGGATGCAATATGTATAACAATAGAATTGCATACATAAACTGAAAAATTCACAAGTGCAGGTTTTAAATAAAATAAATTCTTTGTATCACTGCATAAATTCATTGCTAAATTCCAGAACCAACAAAAACAGTTTACCTTTTTTTTCTGGCTTTAAAATATTTGGTAAATATGGATCTGAGACACTAAGATGATCAAAAAATGTGTTTCATATCATATTCAGTCAAACTGATGCACACATCTAGCACTAAGTGATGGAGTATCGCTATTTAAGACCACCAGCAACTAAAGTATCTTATCTCTTAGTACACTTTTAGGTATATGTACTTTTCAGTCTTAAGTTAATGGTGTGGTTCACAGAAGAGAAAAATATAAACATCACTGGGTCCTGTAAACTAAACACAATATGTTTTGATGTGTAAATATCTTTTACACACTGAAACATATGTATATTAAGTAGAATTGCAAAGGGTCGAATTGAAATGGCATGTTGTTGTGTTTTGAATTTCACCTGTTAGATATCTTGTTTGTAAAAAAAAACTGAACATTTAAAGCAGGCATGTGCAACTTCCTCCAGGGCGTGGTCTGGATAAGCGATTTTTAAAGCCACACCTGAGATGTAAATAAGTGGATAAAATCAGGTTGCAGGCCATAGATTGCACATGCCCAAGTTAAAGGATGTAAATTGTGCTTTCTTGATTGAATTCATATATCAAAGCATGCACTTGTTATATTTAAAAGAGGAGTGGTGGAATTTATGCAAATTATGGTATGCACTTTTAGGTTAGTCATCAATGTATAGAATGGGGTGGGGGTGTACAAATGTAAATAATAATCAAATCGAAAAAAATACTTTCAAGGAATTATAATTGCTTTCAGATGGTGGACTGAAATTCTTCAAATTAAAAAAGTGTGTACCAGTTAATAGGGTAGACCATGGGGCTCCAAACTACGGCCCGCGGGCCAGATCCGGCCTGCGGCTTCGATTTGTCCGGCCCGCAAAGTGTTGTACTTTTTTAAAATGATTTTGCATATATTTAAATTTTTCACAGTCGCTTCGGCCCGGAAACCCCCTTTAAAAATCTAACATGGCCCTCGTCTTATAAAGTTTGGAGACCCCTGGGGTAGACATAGGTACCAGGAGACAGTTTTTATACATGTTGAAAGTGACCTTATTTTCTTCATTCAAAGGGATAGAAAGAAAGATGACAATGTTTATTTTTGGTCGTTTTATATCATTAAGTTTGTTTCATTCTGTCATCCTTTATCGATAGTTTGTATCATAGTACACTATCAACAGAGTAAATATTGCAATGCATCGAAGATAATCAGTAGATAGTACTTGACCATTCAAGTACAGTATAATTAGCTGGCCTCTACAAAGTACAGGAAAGCGATCGTACTACTCCAGCATTGGCATCCACATATATAACAAACTTGCAGCTTCGCTGCATTTTAACCATTCTTCCATGGCCCTAGACAACAGTCTGTGGTGGGTTTCAAAGCACCTAGAGTGGGCTAACTTTGTACATTTATGGTTAAGTGTTTGCATTTAGTTGACTACATAGGTGTTTTGTACCCTTAAAAACATTTATATACCTGGAATTGTGAAACGGTGAGGGGATGCATCTTGATGAGTACTACACTCTCATCACAAAAGAGGTCACACTGTTCCAAATTTCATGCTTCTCTGACTTTGGTTACATTTATTAAATGGTGAACATTCCATATTAAAGACTATTCATGGTATATCGGTTATTCTCGGCAAGTTAACTGTATTGTACATATAGAGGAATAGGTATTAGAAGAGTGGACTGCACCCATGTAATCTGAGGACTATGCTTGTAATAGTGGTCATAATGGCTGTCACTCGAAGGTTACTCAAAGCCTGTGACTTTCACCCGGTAATATCTGGCTACTAGTGGTGGACAGTAATATGAACTTCTGAAGCAGATTTTATGAGCAATGATTTCGATAAAACAAAATCTCTGGTTTTTGCCAACTTATTATAGTATCTCTATTTTGATATCATAGCAAAGAATATTCTTTTTTTTTATATACCCCAGCCTCCGTAGAGGCAGGAGTATATAGGAATCCTTTTGTCCAGCCAGTCAGCCTTTCATTTGGCACAGAATCTATTAGTGTAACTAGTTATACGTTTTTTTATGGATTGCCATGAAACATGATAAATATTATGGTCATCACTTGGAGATGTGCATATCAACAAATCACTGCTCCTGCAATTTTTGTAAGTTATTACATGTTTGACTTGCAACTGAATGTAGTGTATGACAAAATCTTGTGAATGCAACTAATCTCACATTTTCAATGGATCACCATGACACTAAATGTGTTCGTTATCACCTGAAGATGTGCATGGTGATAAATCACTTTGCTCCAGTATTATTTTTAGTTATTGCCCTTCTTGTTGTGTCTCTGAATGCAGTGTATGACTGAATCTTGTAAATACAACTCATTTTTGATAGATATCTGTGAAACTTGGTGCATTTTATGATCATCTGAAGATGTGCATATCAACAAATCACTGTACTTAGGGGTTGTCCATAAAGGACGTCCGCAGATAATACCTGTTTTCCTACCCCCCCCTCCCCTTGTCCGCTTTTGTCCGCATGTGGCTTACCCCCCTCCCCCGGCTGCGGACGTCCCCATCTAGCATTGGTCTGGCAGTGTAATAGCTGGTGCTCTCAAAATACAACGCTCACTGATCTCATCACAACATGTAGCTCAAAACAAAGAAAAAAATAAACAGAAAGTTCTTTCTTTAAAAAAGTCTTTATTCAGGCACTAGCTCTGCAGTCGCATGGTCAGCCAACACATTCATATATATTCTGTGGCACGAATCGTACAAATTGAAATTAACAAATAATGTATACTTAGGGATCACCCATAAAGGACGTCTGCAAAACATACTGGAATACATTCAGTAGACCTAAAGCAGCTGTTCAACACAGAATATCATAACAAAAAATACTAGCTTGCGGACGTCCGCAAGGTCCTTTACACCCCCTCCCCCCTTGTCCGCAGTTGTCCACATTTGAACAAACCCCCTTCCCCCCATCTTTGCGGACGTCCTTTATGGATGATCCCTTATGTGATTTTTAGCTTGTGTATGTGTTGTCTGGCCTCCATCATGTGTCGCCCATCCATATTGCCATTTTCAACACAGCATAGGTGTGGCAACCATATGGAAAACCGTTTTACAACTTCCCCCATAAAGCTGAGCCAATTTTGATCAAACTTGATAGGAATGTTTGTTTGGACATGCTGTACCGATATTGTTTTTGGAGGTGGCTCCCCTAGCAAGTGTTGCTTTTTAGGTACCAGGTAGAGAATTTATTTTCAGCTTCTCTAGAATGGCTGAGCCAATTTTGATCAAACTTGATTAGAGTGTTCCTTGGGACATGCTCTATCAAAAATGTGTCCGACATGACTCCCTTAGCAATGGTGCGATTTCCATCATCATCTGAAGATGCACATATCAACAAATCACCGAGCTTCTTCAAATTTTGTTAGTTTTATTTCCTTTTTTGACTTTTAACTTGCAACCTGATGAAGTGTATAACAGAACCTTGTGATTGCAACTAGTGATAGTTTCGATGGATCGCCATGGAACTTTGCGCATGGTATGGTCATCATCTAAAGTTGTAAATATTGACAAATCATCATGCTGTCACAATTCGTGTTAGAGTTAGTGCCCTTTTTGTCCAACAGCTGGGTTGCAATGTGAGACAGAATCCTGTGAACGCAATTTGACTAGCAGATTCTTATCTATCACTGTGATACTTTGGTAGATATTTTGGTCATCATCTGAAGATGTGCATATTGACAAATCTTTGTGCTTCTGCGATTACTGTAAGGGTTATTGCCCTTTGTGACTTACAGCTGATGCATTATATGACAGAATTTTTTGAATGCAACGATTCTAGCAATATTTAGTGGATTGCTGCGAAATTTAGTGCATATTATGGTCATCATCAAAAGATATACATGTTGACTAATTATTGAACTCACACTATTTTAGGAATGGGTTTTATTTTTTATTATAGGCTCATCTCCATCATGGGGGGGGGGGGGGATGCAACAGCGACAAATTGCTAATAATTTCTATTGTGTTTTATGCCTCTTATGCCCTATCACAGGGGTCAACATTTAGTAGGAAAAGATCACTTTATTCTGAATTTATATTAAGCATGACAATTAGTTTTTATAATGGATGCAGTAGACTGTTAAAGGCTTCATAAAAGTGAACTATGCAATCGTTGATTACATTTTTTTTATACTGACCCACTTGTGTAGGAATAAAACAACACTGAAATAAAAGAATTAATAATAATAATAAATTTTGGCATACTAGCACAACCCACTTGTTGTGGATACAATAACAATAAAATAAAAAGTATATTTATTTTACCAGCCGAGGCCTACCCGGGTCGACTGCCTCGGTGTATCCGTTGGAAAGGCAATTGGCTTCCATTTCTTCCGCATGATATAGTCAATAATGTGTTGAAAGTGCCGTTAAAAACCCAGGGGATACAACTACACTAAAATGAAAAATAAAACTTTCTAGCCTACTGGAACTTTATTTTGTTTTTATGCCAACACACTCGTGAAGGAATACAACACTAAAAGAAAAAATGTGGAAAACTAGCACAACACACCAACCCTCCCACTCATGTAATTGTAAGGGACACAACAATAATAAGTATATTTAAAAAAAAAACAAAAAAAAACAATATTCACTAGCACAGTATAATTCTTTTTCACCAACCCACCCACTCATGTAGAATATGACAACAGTGACTGAAATATGTAAAAATAAAATTTAGCACAGTATGTTTTTTTCCCCCACCAACCTACTCGTGTAGGGATACGACTTTTTTGTTTTGTTTACCATACTAGCACAACGCACAATAAACTCTGTATGGATATGACAATACAGTAGTACTTGATCACACAAAATAAATATTCACTGGCGCAGACTTACTATGTAATTAAAGTCTAAAATAAATGAAGATGATAAATGCTACAATTATAGCATTGAAAAATCACCAAACCTTATTGATTTAAGTGAATCATTGTACCTTTGTTATCATCCACAGATGAGAGGTATTCTGAATACAAATTGGTACACATGCTCAGGATGATGGTGTTATGCATGATGATGCTCTGAGTTGCCGGACACTGTGGCAATCCACGCTTACCTTGAGTCTTAATTACTATCGCAGTTGCTTTGCCTTGAGCGGAGTGCAGCTAACACGTAATCATATTTCGTCTGCTAGTACCGTATAAGTCGGGTCCAAATGCAAAGAACATAGACCCTGATCTGCCATCGCATAATGCGCCAGCAGATCAGGATCTGTGTTTGTTCTACTGATTAGTCCTTACAAACTGCATAGACCCACATGGGCTCGTATTGTTGCTTACAACTTATCTATCAGTCATACATGTACTATATAATACTACAAGGGAGGACACTTCTCTCCTTTCTGGCGCGACCTATTTAAGAATCGACGCTGATATTTCGAGCTACACATCGCGTGGCGTAATAAATTTGGTACCGATATTTAGCTCAGGAATTCGACTTTTTACGCCTACACGAAGTTTGACTTACTACCACGCCTTTAAGGAATGCCAGACCATTTTCCCACGCTACCGGTCGACATGGCCATGATCGCGCCCGTTTAATATGCAAGTGCAGCGAGCCGCATGGAATATGGCCCTCTCATTGGTCTTCCGAAATGACGTACTACGCCTACTGATTATCTAATTTTCAGTCAACCAATAAGGGGCCAGAATTCCATTCAGTGCGTTGTAGCTGCATATTAAGCGGGCGCGATCATGGCCATGGTGTAATAAACAGTTATACTGCGCAAGTGTATTATATTTATTTACATTTTATTTTTTTTTAGTGTCGTAGTATCCCTATACGAATGGGCTAATGTAATAAAATATACCGTGTTAGTATACTAGTGAATATTGATAATCATTTTAGTTGTTGTCGTATCCCTACACGAGAGGGTTGAGTGTTGTGTTCAAATCTTATATTGTTATATTTGAGTCTTGTTGTATCCCTACACGAGTGGGTTGCGTATTGTGCTCAAATCTTGTATTCTTATATTTGACTCTTGTTGTATCCCTGCACGAATGGACTGGCTTAAAAAAAATAATTATATACTGTGATAGAACTTTCAAATAATGTCTATTTCAGTCCGAAATAACTGCTTTAAAAAAAAGATTTGAACATCAGTTTATTTAAGTCAAGCCACATTACCTCAACTGTTGCTGCTTCCAACATACTTATAATATCCTAAAAAATGTATGTATCATATTTTGTGTGTGTCTGCAATATACACTCAAATTTGTAGCCAGTGGCTTCTTTCAATTCAAGTTCTTAGAAATTAACAAAACATTTTTTGAAAAATCTCTTTTGAACTTCTTATTCTGCATTGCTAAATCAGAAAGTTAAATTAATAGAGGAGAGGTCTTCCAAAATCGTACCAGCTATCACTGCTACTAAACAAAGTTTAAATGTAAAGCATGTAACCTTTTAAATTGATGGATACCGATAATATGTAGCTTACAAGTTAAACAACAACAACAACAACAACAAAGAAAATAAAGGAAAGTAAAAAAGATAGTAAGCTTTATTGTATAAGACCAACATGATCTATCATTGCATCATTTTATACCATATAGCAAGGCTTACGGAGAAAAAAATCACCAATAATGGTTTTAAAAAGACCAGAAGTATACATAATTTCCTTTGTGAACAACATATTCTACAGAATCATGGAACTAAACTAAAATCTTAAAGTAACTTGGTCAGACTTTTCTTTGTATCACTGTTAAAAAATGGCCACGCTAACATACTTTTCACGCGTGATTTGATGACTTTCTTATTTACGAGTTAACCCGAGCGTTAAAGTTATACATCTAGTTTTACTGAATACGCATGTAAATTATCAGATCTTTTTCAGGAATAGATGGGAATTATTTACCATTTTTTAAAAACCACCCAAACCTTCTACCCATACCCTTACTGACAAGATAAAAATGTTTAAATAGTTGTGGCATCTACGAAACAGGTCCCGCTATATCCCAAAGTATTATGTCTGTACCTATGATGATGAAGTAGGAATGTCATGACTTAACACATGCAGGCATGCAAATGTCGAAATTTACTTTGCCACAGGGTGCCTGCTTTTTCTTCGAAAAGCGCTGAAAAATAACAGTTGCCTCAAAAGACTCAATATCACGAGTTTGATTTCTCTCTCTCTCTCTCTCTCTCTCTCTCTCTCTCTCTCTCTCTCTGACAGATATTGTTATTTGCAGTTTGTGTGTTGTCTACTCCGAAAGAATAGTCAAAAGCGTTAGAACAGTTTTGTGTCTTGCCCCTTCATGTGGATGGAGCGTATAGTGTTACCTTTGTCCGTTTCTCCGTCCGTCGCTCCTTGACCAAATTTTTGCATTTGGTTTATTTTTCATGAATTGTTGACCCTAAATCCTGCAACTTTTTATGTGGATATCTTTTGGTTAGTACGACAGTATTTAAAGGAAATTAGCTCATTGTCTTTCCTGAAGACACTTTACCAAAAATATATTTGTCGTAGTCGTTGTAGGCGTCAACATTAAGTTTTTACATTCAGCACAGTTTCTCTGACGCTGTTGTATATAAAGGCGCAAAACGTATTGGTTTTATTCATCTTCGATCGTACTACTCACCACGGGCAAAGGTCGGTCACAGTGACATATTTTTCATACTTTAGAGATTAATTTATATATTTTCAGGTAGTTTATATTCTCTGACGCTATGGTATGTACAGTCACGCAATATTTTGCAAGGCGGCGACAATCGAAACATTGTAGGCATTATTATTTTGTGGTATTTCTGTTAATAGGTCCGCGGATCGATTGTTCGTCTTGCCGGGATCGTAAATCAATTGCCCGAAAACTTCCTGGGGTGAAAAACAGAAGGTCATAAATAATAAACTTACGTAATGCGCATAAAAGAGGATTGCGAAATTGCGAATCAGAGTGGACGAGGGTAAAAGGAATGAGTATACTGTATCCAGGAGAAACTTTCGAACAAAGAGAAAGTTTTTTTTTATTTGTTTTGGTTATAATGCAAGCTGAACTTTGAACTTTATTAATTGTAATCAGATCAAGATATGAATCTAATACAAACAACAAGTTACCAGAACTAAAAAAAAAAGGTGAACAGTAGTAAAACAAAATAATATTTAGCAATAAAAATAAATTATTATTATATATTTTTTTTACAGGAATTTCAGGAAGATATGACCCTTTGTCGTTTTTCTCATACATATTCTGAATATATATGAAACCAATACATTGTATGGCATTTCGTATACAAGCATTGCAGAATCTGAAGAGAATATATAGATCAGCATCTCTTGGTTATGATTAGGAAGGAAAGGTGTGTGGGGGGAGGGGGCGAACAAATATACAGGGTAGGAATGGAGGGTTGGGTCAACCACTTTGACGATATGTGAGGTACTCACAGATGCAGGAGGGAGCAACGAAACATGGATATTTACTGTCAGCGAAAAAGGGAGCATCGGCATTTCATTGCAGGGAACATGAAAACGAAGTTCGAATTTTATGGGATGTTTTAGAGAACATTTAGTTTCATCTGACAGGGAACAAGGAAACAAAGACAAATATTTTCATAAACTAGATGACTCAGATCAACACCCCCCCCCCCTTAAATGCGGAGGTTTGTTTTCTTTACTTTTCCCAGTAAATGTGTTAGAATGATAGAAACAGGGTGTTTGCACCGCCCTTTGTTACACTTGATTTAGATACTGGACTTCAGCGTCTTTTTAATATTTACTCATGAAGTATCAAAAATCGCACACACACACACACACACAATTCTCGATGAAACACATGCACCTTACATCAATTTCATGGGCTTGAAATAATGACAAAACCACTTTTGTCCTTTCGGCAGGCAAAGATGAACATAGTCCCAATTACTTTATTTTGCAAAAGGGAAACAATCGAAACATTACCATTGTCTTCTGTCTTGGTGCATTTAGGCGTTTGAGAAATGTTTTATTTAAAGTTAATGTGGTGAAGGTCATAAATCAGGATTGAAAGCACGAATTATCGACTCAAAAACTTCCTGAGGCTCAGAACCAAAGTGGAAAGTTTGGGCTGTGATTGATTGTCCCAGAACATCAAACTAAAACAGCAGTAAAAGCCTGCCATTTCAATGGATGTTCGAAGAGCCTTGGGCTTGATCCATGGGCAATAAAGCAGAACAAATATTTAACTTCCTGTTTAAAAGTTGCATTAGCTAAAGTCGGAAAGTAATTGGACTGGACCGCAATCAAACATGCTTGATGGACTGAATTGTTATTGATGTTTTTCTTTAGATGTGAATTTTTACAGCCGCCACATGTCAGTGCTGGCTAAAAGATTTAAACATCCAATACAGTGGAGAGATTTCGAGTTACCTAATAAGCCTGCATTCGCTTACTGAAACTTCTTTTAATCAATATGCGTTATGTGAGTGATGTAAAAGAACATACATGTACATGTATGTGAACTCGAGACAATAGCAGCATGAAACTATAGATGTTGTATCAAGGTTACGTAAGTATTTTACGTCGATTGTACAGCAAATTGCATAAACTTACATCACATAGGCTACACGCTTTAAGACAGGGTTTTGAAACCGGTCGGTCAGACCTGTACAGGTATGTTGGAGCCAAAAAAAAAAAAAGAACAATCGGGCGCGTAATTGACCATTCACTCGTCTATTCAGAGCTCTGTTCACATCAACAGCCAGATGGAAAATGAGACAGTTCAGTAAATCATCATTTTGTACCCCAATCCTGTCTTTGAGAATCTGGCACACTGTGGTCCTTGAAAGGCAAACAGCCTGCCTTGGATTAAATAAAACAAACATCTACACCAACATACGTCGGTTTCTGTGATTGATGATAGGACCAAACAAATGCAAAGCAAGTGCATTACAGATGCACTTTCCAGCCCTCTGCTACGTCAAACTGTATATTCAAACTTCATTTAGCTGGTAACGTTATCTAGCAATCAAATTCTTAATGGGCCCAAAACACACATTTGCAAAAGCATTTAAAACAAAAACTACAAAAATAGCTATATGCTTATTGCTTTATCTTAAAGTATACCGACTTCAAAATGTAAAAAAAAAAAAAAAAAAAAAAAAAAAAAAAAAAAAAAAAAAAAAAAAAAAAACAACAAAAAACCAAACAAAACAAACAATAACATAAAGTCGCTTTAAATTCTTTTTATTTTAGAACAGCTTGCGGGATTTTGCAGTTTATAGAAGTCATCAGTTGTCTTGTGAAATGATTCTGTGGTAGGCTAGGCCGGTTGTTTCGGATTCGATTGTGCTTTAAAAGTGACGAAGAAATGAATGAGGATGAGCAAGATGTTATGATGAGGGGACAAATGTGAGTGAAAAGAGATTGGAGTAGGACAGATGTGAACTGTTTACAGAATATTTTTTATGTCCCTTGTCCAGGATGAAAAGATGCATCAAAAAAGCTAACTTTTGAGCCTCAGAAAAATGAAAGTATGAAAGCAGCAAATAGGTGTCAAAATCAGGGCAACTTGGAAGCCTTTGTATTGAAAGACAGGGTTAGAGTATAAAAGGAGAATTAACTTAGCTATGTGATTTTCTCTCTGATAGTGAAAAGACCTCTGATCATGCAGCTATTAGTCAATTATATGCCTCACAACAGAACAAGTATAACCGGCCAGTTTGCAAACACTGTCTTTAAATTGTGCTTTGCATAAGAGATGGACACCCCACGTATTGTACAACTAAATTACCCATGTCCCTCACTTCAATTAGCCCCACTTGAAATAGAATAAAAAATTTAAAAAAAAAAACAGAAAAGTATCAATGCCTCATTAGAGAATACATGAGAACTTTTTCTAGAGTTTATTATTGTAAGTTTTAGAAAGGAATTGTTAAGACGTGAAGACGTTAGATTATATAGACAACATATAATAACTGTAAATGGCATTCAGAGCTCAGTGAGCCGCAGCAGCTCGGTTGGTAGAACGTCGAACTCGTGATCCAAGGGGCTCAGGTTTGACATCCTGCCAAACTAGCAGAGGAAAAAATGTAAACCTCACTTTTCTTGCTAAATTCGGGAAAATGTTAAAATAAGACCAATTGTATAAGTAGTTTTCGTTTGTATAGTGATACGGGGAAAAGATTTCATAGCCAGGTTCAGTCAAAGGAAAATATACTGCCAATCATACCTGCTGTAAAGCCACACTCCAAGTTTGATCGCCATATATTAAACAATCCATATTAAAAAGAAAGACGAAAAGAAAGATATAATGGACACTGCATTTTCAAGAATTATTAAGCTGACCCCTAAAAACGTTTAATAGTGACCAAAATATGAATGCTATATCGTAACTCCTTGGATGCATGCATAGTCCAAGTAAAGAGGCAACGAGTGAAACAAGAGACAATTAAAAAAAAGATAATAGAACACAAATGCCACACCACATTGAACTACTTTTGGCCACGTGATATTGTCACACAAAGACTCACCAAACTTGCATGATTATGCAACCAACAAATCACGAGAAACTGAAATAAAGTAAAAAAAAAAAAAAACGTAACTGAAGTCACAGAGGCGTGAAATATTGGTCACGGTTATCTAACTTGGTAGGGTTATGTACTATCAACATAGTTCCGCATACAAAGTTTCATGACTGCGGCCAATAATGCCCTAGAAACTGACATCAACAAAGAACTAAAATAAATTCAATTGCAAGAAATACCAATAAACTAATTTTAGTGGGTTGGTTTTGTACCTCCTTCCAAACGGAGAATATACCTCCCACGCCCCTAAACATTTTCACAAGAAATAATTTCATTATGCATCAGTTATGAATGTATAAAATGAGATAAATGTAAAGGGTATTATAGTTCTCTAATTTGTTTATACCGTCATACTCGCGTAGAATATACTAACAACTGCAAACTGCATAGACCCAGATCTGCCGCCGCATAATGCGCCGGCAGATCTGGGTTTATGCAGTTTGCAAGACTAACCAGTAGAACAAACAACATAGACCCCGATCTGCCGGCGCATTATGCAAGGGCAGATCAGGGTCTATGTTGTTTGCATTATGACCCGACTTATACGCGAGTACATACAGTACTTAGTCTATCAGTATATAGAGCGAGCTTAGTTAGTGTACATGCACAAGTACATCGTTTCACGTGAGAGAAACGTAACAAATCGAATCTTATGAAACAAGGCCAATACAGAACAGACTCTTCAGTAGTGCTTGATAATCGGTTTCCTCAATCGATCGATGATCCATGAATAGTCGACTAATATGTCCACATGATCTCTTTGCAAAACTAATTTATTTCCTCCTAGAGACCTGATAGAGATGATAATAGATCCTCTATTCAAAAATATCTAACAAAGAAACTGAAGAGCGATTTCGAAAACGAACAAATTTGCCTGGACATTTGAATCTAAATTTTCTCAAAAAGTGAAATCTTTTAAAATGGAGGAAACAAACATTTCCATAAAATTCAAAAAAGTTTCTTTCAGAACTGATTTTCGACCAAAATCGATCACATACATTTTGATTTATGTATTTGCCATTACCTTAAAAGTGGCCGATGTGTCATGAATTATAATAAATGGAATTACACTGCCTTTCACTGACGTGACGGTAAATGTGCTTCAACATGGTCACCGTTAGCACAGGCTCTTGATCTTTCTCTCAATATTGATTGATTGATTGACTGACTGATTAACGGTGCATTAACACATGGATAATTATATCGTTCCGATGCAGTTGGAGTTAAGAGCCTTGCCCAGACATGGTCTGGTCTAAACAGGATTCGAACTCACACCCTTCTGCTTGTAAGTCCGACACGCTAACCACTGACCCACCGTTACTGCCTTTCTCCAGACAAAGTGAAACCTTCTATACCGTCTTAGTGCCTTTCCAATGAGGGATATATATATATATATATAAAGGTTTAACAACACCTAATTGAATCCTAAACTATCAATGATTAGAAATTCAAGGCTTTGTATTGTAGAAACTAGGGAAATTCAGAGGAAATTTACACTGTAAATGTGCTAAAAAGTAACACCTTCATTTTTCTCACTTTCATTTGGTATTCAGTATACAAGAGAAGAGTTCGATTTGTAACTGACTTCATCCGAAATTGATATAAAGTTTATAATTCACGCAAATGCTGCTAAACTCTTTACCTATTTCAAAATAATCAGACAGTTTCTTTGTGTAAAACCTTCCGTACCTCTTTGCACACACACACACACACACACACACACACACACACACACACACACACACACACACACACACACACACACTGGCTTGTTCTTGATACCTGTGTATTTTAATTTTTCATATCAATACATTTATAGAAGTTTATTAAAAGCTGAACTTCTTCGAATATGCCCCCCCCCCTCTTTTTCTTTAATAAAACAAAATTCTGAAAATGGCATAATTTTTGACGAAAAGTATTTTCAAAATTCCATTTGAATGGTTAAATTTGACAAAGAAATGAAGACTATGCTAAATGTTATGAGTTATGGCATGCTCTATTCTGTTCTGTGCTGCGTTTTGGAAGTCTACAAAAGGAATCTTTTCTGACAGAGAACAGAGATTTTGGGATCGAAAACAAAATGTTTGTTTTCGGGCGAAAACAAATTTGCTCAGGATGAACAGGAAATTGACGTTTATTAACTTCGTTCAATTATTTAGTGGTGAATTTTCTTTTCAGCAAAATGCTTCGTGCTGGTTTCCAGGGACGATCACCTGTTTGCTATCTGGCCATGTTCTCATACACAACTGAAAGGTTCGATTAAACTAAATTTGGAACGATGACGTCATACTATCATAATGATAAAGGTCACGAAAAGAACCGAACTAAGAACTAAGATAACACATATTCACAGTTACACTGACGAAAGCAAAGTCTTACAAACAAATCATAATGGGCTATATAATTTCTACAAGTTAAATGCATACATTAAAGCGAAAATTCGTGCGAGAAAACTATATATTTGTATTTCTTCCTTAATAATTATCATGGTATATCTTATCATGATATGTAATAGATAATCTGTTGCTCGTATGTAACCTGACAAGGTATTGAATTTGTGCCAAGAAATATTTGTGTGGAGTAAGTGTTTTGGCAATGACCAACGAACTTGCGAGTCGGCCGGCCAAAACAAGGAGTCCACACAAATATATTTCAGTACAAATTTAAATAATAACCCATTTACTATGCACTTTCAACCAACAAAGACATACACATATTTTTAACCGTCATTGAGATAAAAACCTAATCATATAAGGTTATGTCTTAAAAATTAAATTTTTGATTTAAACACGTATGAATTTTAAAGACGCAGCCTAATATAAATTCCTAACAAAAGAATCCCAATCACAGTTAGTCCACACGAACATTTCTCAGTACAAACTCAAATTCAATATCTAACAAATCAGCTACTGAATACCTAAACTCTCTTTTTCATCGACCGTAACAATACTTTTATTCTAAATTGGAGATCTACTGTTGAAAGTAACGTCAAACTTAAAAATATAAAAAATTAACTTTTTAAGACGTCACTTCACCAACCAATTTTCTTATATATTTTCTTCATTTTTTTGTTTTTCATGAAATCCAGTGCATTAGTTACAAGCTTAGATGCACCAAAACTGTCGTACTTATGTTAGGCACTAACTTGGACAAAGCGTATAAAAAAAGTCACAATCGGTTATGTTGCATTTTCTGAAAATAGTCACATTTTAATGAAATTACCGGAATCTTTTTAGTGCAGGTAACTTATCCGAAACCGGCCGAACCACACATATTTGCCTTTTCATCATACGTAAAAGCCAAGAGGCTGAAATCAATGCACATTTTATTTTCTGTTTAGGCTTTCATGTTGCTTTCTATTAAATGCAAGTAACATGCTTCACTAGTTAGCTAATCTCCAGGAAATATCAGAGAAAAATAGCAATGATTTTCATAGCGGCCGCAATAGGATGCAGTAACAACTGAATGGTTCAATTATTGTGGTGATACCTTTAAAATAAGCTTGCAGTATTCAGGTTCCCTTGTATGGAACAATATTCCAAAGGAAATTAAAACGGCACAAACTGCACAATCCTACATTACGTGGTTGACAACTGTTCGTGCAAAAGTTCAGCCACAATATATTTTTCAATGGTGGCGGGAGGGGAGGGGGGGGCAATTGCCGACAGGAGCAGGCGAGGGGGGGGGGGGGCCCGTCGGGAGCTTTTTTGCAGCTGAAGATTGGGGGGGGGGGTTGAAGGTTGGCAACTGACCAAAAAACTGTTCTCTGTGGCAAAGTAGGGGCGCCACTAAAGAACATTGCCCTTGGGCGCCTGGGCAGGGACACGACTAAAGAACGTTGCCCCACGGGCGCCTCGAACCCTCGCGCCGCCACTGATGTCCTTATCAACGTTCAACACAGAAACATACTGAATAGTAACAATAATGCAAAATGAATGGGAGTCGATTTAAAGTATATAATACATTATTTATTTAGTTATTGTTTAAGGAAGTGCGACCGTTAAAGGGTTTAACTCTTTATTAGCTCCTAGGTTCTTCTGGTGGTGTACACTTAAGGTTTTAATTTATGACCCCAACAACATTAACTTTGAATGGAAGCCGTAGAATCGCATCAAGAGTCGAAAGATAAAGAGATAAAAAGACAATGTTTATGACTTATTCTATATTTAAGTAAATTCCCATTTATATTTTCTGGATTAGAGTCATAGTGTAACAAACAAACTTTTGCACAGACTGTGGCCAACCATGTGACGCAGGACTGGTTTGATATAAAGAAAACATGGCATCCAAAGACGCTAAGGGCGGGGTAACCAAACTTAAAATAAGTATGAATTTGGTAGAATGAATGGGATCAAATTCATGCGCGTGGAGATGAATATTTAAATTGTTAAGTTTTAATAATATGCTTCTTGCTATATTTCAGTGACAGTTGTATAGAATAGCGTTTTTATATGTTTATAGTTTATAATCAATTTGTTAGGAAACAAATGAAATATTCGTGGACTCATTGCTTTGGCGGACAGACCCAACAGCTCATCTGCCACGTCGACACAAATATTTGCCGGTACAAATTCTATAACTGTTGCATTCTTACCTTGACTGAAGCAATGTCCTTTGGTAGACACATATTGAGTTCTATATTTGCTCTCTCTCTCTCTCTCTCTCTCTCTCTCTCTCTCTCTCTCTCTCTCTCTCTCTCTCTCTCGGAATTGCAGAAAATGGAAGCCTTCCAGGATGTCTTACTATGTCTAACATTGTACACTTTTGTCCTTGTACAGTCTCACAGGAAGTGACCCCAAACAGCCTTTGCTTTAATAAAACCTTAGGAACTGCTGTCAAAAATTGCTATGTGCCAAGAGAAGAAGACGTTCACAGTCTTGCTTGTAATGTTTCTGTGTTGTAATTTATCGAACTATAGACCCGGCTGAAGATGTTTATTCCTCGAAATCCTGATACTTTATTATCGATTGCGATATTGTACAGTAATCTGTTTCCGAGGACAATCTATTTCCGAGATGTAATTTGAAGCAAACAACAAGCATTATTATTTCAGAATTTTTCTATGTAGGTACAATGGTCAATATTCTTTCAAACCGTAAATAGCTTTCATGAAATAAACATGAGTCATACAAATAAAATCTCATTGTCTTCTTCACTGATAGCAATGTGAAGCACATTTCATGCTACTTCTTTTAGTGCCTAATTTCATTATTGGTTATACACACAAGGATACATAGATCTTTACAATTTAGTTCATTGATTAGTTAACACATTTCTATCAGTTGGTGATTTGAATAAATTACAGACAGAGTTAAAAATAAAAGATTACAGAACATCAAGTGCTGTTAGATATTTGGCTGAGTTTTTGTTATTCACTCTCAGCACTAAGTACTACTTTGATAACATTCGAATACATTAACTTCCAGAAACCAGCAGAGGAAAAACAAACATAGGAAAAGCAAAACACAGAAAATAATGCTAAATAAATGTGTACAAGATGTTTTGCAGTCGATATTTTTCCACAATTGTGACAACCGTTCTTATCATTGGAGTGTCTATCTATTACTAACAAAAAATGAAGAAAAGAGACTAAAGGAAGTTATGCTAAATCCCATCAATAATAAAGTTAAGAGTTTTAAAAGCTTCGACTTATTTCTTGCATTTTCGTATCTCTCTTTTCCATGGAATTTTAAGACATTTAAATCTGTTATCACTAGCCTTCATACATCTTGTATTTGTCCAGTGGAAACATGTTTGTGCTCATTTGGATCAGATAAGTCAAAAGAAACACAAGGAATAAAATGATCTATATCTAAACCATCATCACCAATATCTTCAATTTTATTAACATTCAATTACCTACGGTAAAAATCAATAGATGGTACGCATAAGATTTTAAAACTTGTAGCTGATTTTATCTTTTTTTATAATTCTAGCGCCTGCTATTTAAGATATAATATAGTTTTCGTCGTTGTGGTATCTATAGTATTCTCTATTTTCGTCTCTCTACTTATCTATAGTATTCTCTATTTTCGTCTCTCTACTTATCTATAGTATTCTTTATTTTCGTCTCTCTACTTATCTATAGTATTCTCTATTCTCGTCTCTCTACTTATCTATAGTATTCTCTATTCTCGTCTCTCTACTTATCTATAGAATTCTCTATTCTCGTCTCTCTACTTATCTATAGAATTCTCTATTCTCGTCTTTCTACTGTTTGTGGAAGTCCTTATTTTCGTGGTAGTCTTTATGTTATTCTATCCAATATTTTTAAAAACTTCTTCGTATATGATTTGCAATAAACATTATTTTTGAAAAACTCACTAACCTGCTTTTCACCTTTATATTTGTTTTATTTACTATTTAATTTCATTCGTTTGTTACTAATGTTATTTCTATTAACATGACTAGAAAACAAGAATAAAACTTATCAAAGAAGATTAGTTAAAATAAAGTGTCGATTAGTTTTTAACTAGCTTTAAAAGTATGTTTGCTTTAAGTTGCATTTTGTTGAAAATTAAATGTAAGGTTATCAAAGTAGTAATAAAGATGAAGATAAGTCTGAATGAAAGTTAAAAAAGTAAAAGCAAAAAAAGACAAAGATCCACGTAGTGTTGAGCAGAAAAACTTTCTCTAGAATTAAAACAAGCAAAAGCAGGAAGACTAAAGATAGAACAAAACAAATCAACTCCAACAGAAGGTGAAAAAAGCAAGTTCAAACTTAGTACTTAGCAGAGGTGTACTTGATAGAGGTGTTATAATTGTATTATTTGTTTTGTATCTTTGTGTGCCAAAAATAAAAAATCAATAATAAAACTGAAAACAAAAAGAATCAGTAAAAACTACTAATTTACCTCTCGCCACCCCCCTAAAAAAAACAAAAAAGCACCCCCCCCCCAGATGTTGAAAGTTTTTAACAGATAAACAAAACGGCAAAACACATGACAAGAAGCAATGATGTGGCGCTTGGGGATATTAGAGCTCTTGCTATTGCTATTATTATAGATGCAGGACTAGTATTTGGTTACAGTAACCTATTATTATAGATGCAGGACTAGTATTTGGTTACAGTAACCTATTGAAGCAAACACTTGGAAACAATATTAGTTCACCTGTATCCTTTAAAGGCTCATCTAAATTGTTGCTACTGTTACGGAATTATATATCATTTTTTCTTTTAATAATGGTATAGTTTATTAGTGTATGATCTCTGTTCTTAGTCTAACAGCTGTTGTCTTGTGAGTATACATACGGTAGGCTCGATCAATATTTCATATAGTTGGAATTGTTGCTTGTAGCTTTAGTCATGGGACGTGTTTTCCGCGCATGAGAGAGTATGAACTTCTGACCTAGATTCCATGAGTAAACACTTTGTTATTGATAAAAATGTCAGTATAGAAGTATTTTAAGCGATATCGCGCATAACCTAATTTCAGATTGGTTTGGAGAAGGTTGTTTCTAGAAGGATTAAATGAGGTTTTATTTCGATTCTGCGTATTAAGAGACTATATAATAGGAAATAATCCTGTGTTTAGGCATTCTTCATAGTTGCATTGAATTGAGAGGTCATAAACCAATTCGATTCATTTTGTGTGTGGGATATTCTTCTTTGGAGATCTATTTATTATAAATACAGTGCATTCTGGATTAGTACTGTTTCTTCAACCTGAATAATTATACAGCTCCGTGGAATTATCGGAAACATTTCTAGAACTTGTGATATTCCATATTCGCAAGGATTACTTGGATATAACTTATTTGTATTAACACATTAGTACAGTGAAGGTTACTTCATTCGGAATATTTGGATTGACTTCCGGATCAGTGAACTTTAGAACAATTTAGGACTTTTAAGGATGTTCTACACTGTAAGTTATTTTTAATTCTTTCACTTTAATTGTTTGTTGAAATATTGTAATATTTTAGGAAATTAAAGATTTGTATTTTAAATCCTGAAAGCTTGTTTAAGTCTTTTCTTTTGTTACATTACCCCTAGTCGTAACACTACCTTTAACCTTTACTTTTTGTTGCTTTCACAAAAAGTTACAACCGTAATGTAGACCTTATTCCAGGTAGATTAGCAAGAAGAGCGGAATGTTGAAAAGAAAAACACAATAAGAAATAAATAGAAAATGAAACAACAAACATAATCAGCACAATCTATTATGCAGCATAAGGTTCAACACTTACAGCTACTTACATTTTTATCATGAAAAAGATTTACAATAGGTTCACCAACGATGAAGCAATAACATTGATTATTAAAGTTTCTCTATAACTTTGTACAATTGATTTTCCTATGGCACACTGACTGTTACCAGATAGGACTGTAAGATAAACAAGTATAAGTAGACATAAAACTATGTTCAAAATTAAATATTATACAAATCATAAATCTACGATACCTATTTCATATATATATATATATATATATATATATATATATATATATATATATATATATATATATATATATATATATATATATATATATATATATATACTCCCACAGGCATTGATATAATTTAGAAGTTGCAACTGATCAATGAAATTAAGAATGATTTGGTTAAGAAGATCGAACATTACAAAGGTTTCAGAAAAAAAATACAAACAGCATCTAAGGTTTTAAAATTGGGTTAAAGTCAGCACGGCTATAGTATTCGCCTACACTTCCGGCAGTTTGTACCCTACTAGCAATTTTAAAAACGAAAACTAACAAGGATATAAAAAGTGCATAAAGCTTAGTCATTTCATTCATCAGTTCATATTGTCTAACCTGATTAACCCCAGGTGGCCCCTAATATTGTCATCTTGCTCGCGTTTTAAACCAAACGGAAGCTGTTGATGTAAACAATCAGAACGACTGCTCACTGTCCTTTTCCGGTTCCTAGAACAGTCCATTTTCAGCAACAGCTGTGTCGTCTGCATAAAATATTTGTGCTGTCTAGTTTTAATATTTCTAAAAAAAATTGAACGCAATTAAAAGGTGTAACTCTTACATACATGTGTCCAAAGGGATGTAACTCCCAAAGTTACGGAAATGTACGTAATTATTCAGAGCTTATCGAAGACGGCGAACTACATCACATCTGCTGTCTGAAAGAAAAAAAACAAAAAACTCCCGCGCAAATATGGCGATCATAAATTGATGAATGAAATGACTAAGTTTTGTGCATTTTATTTTTTTAAATCCTTGATGCTTTCTGAGAGACAATACACTGAGGAGCTGAAAAAGACATGTTTTGTTTTTACGGGAGGGAAATAAATTGAAGTAGAAGCTTATCACAAACGGAAATAAGTAGAAAAAATATTAATTGCTAATATACAAAATGGAAAGTTGTATTCCAATAGAAGGACAATCTGACAAGGAAATCTGTGTTACAATCCAGTTGATAACAGAGATGGTAAACTATCAATTTCAAAACAGAAAATAGATTTTGTTGTAGGTTATTACAATATTTCCAACGAACTGAGAAACAACATTGTATTACATCGACGACAAAAATGAAACGAGGACTGATTTTAATGGCTGATGGTTTGTATAGTATTGAAATGTGCAGAAACAAAGTTAAAAGAGTTATAACAGCAAGTAACGACAACGAAGAACGCATTTATATCGAATACTTGAAAGAGAATTCAAAAGTTCTATTCACTGCATCCAATAATTACACAGCGTATATAACCAACTGCAGCTCTAGCCTATTAGGATGCAATAGTCAGAGAACTATGCAGACATCATCTGAATCGGATGCAGTTTATGGGATTTTGAAACTTAAACATTTATACATTTTCCTAGATCAAGTAAATAACACGCATGAATTCTGATGGTTATTTGTCATGTTTGGTATAGTCTCTATCTATAAAGTTTTTTTCACGGTGACTTTATTTCATGCGTTGTTAATGATCATTACAAGTAATTACAAAATGGCACAATACACTTATTAAATATTTGAGATAAAGATGAAGTATGCCTGTAACATACGTTTTTCACATGAATTTAAATTGTGTGACTCCAGTGAGAGGGATATAATTAAGAGGTTCAAG
Source organism: Margaritifera margaritifera (assembly GCA_029931535.1). Classification (NCBI taxonomy): domain Eukaryota; kingdom Metazoa; phylum Mollusca; class Bivalvia; order Unionida; family Margaritiferidae; genus Margaritifera; species Margaritifera margaritifera. The sequence continues at coordinate 330,976 of JAQPZY010001389.1, read as the reverse complement.
AGAAATATATTTTGAATAAGTGGAAGAAAAAGCATGTATAGGTCAAACAGTAAACAATGATTTAGACATAAATAACCACTATATTACCACCTTAATCTATCCAGTAAAATCAAATGATGCTGCTACTAAGCAATTTGTCAATACACTTATTGATACTATAATACGTAAGGCTTTGGAGGATAACAACACTAAAGAGATTAAGACATAGAGTGAAAAAGTGGGCAACAAAATACCTTATGTCGAACAGATTGGTAATTAAATAACAACTAAAATTAGGATTTACAAAAACAGATTTACGACCACAGGAAAAACATTTGATATGCACACTAGTTGTTTAAGCAGATTTAATAATTTAATAACCCGTCTAAAGCAATACAAACATTATAAACTGTAGGAGAATGAGCAGAAGAAATACCAAACTTACAACAATATTTGTAATCAATTGAACGAAGCATAAACTCAGAGATAATTGCACTAGAGACTGACGTCGAACAGAAATACAAATCTCTTGATGACTATAATTAATTTTTTAAAAATTATTAATACTTAATAAAACACAATCTTCATCTATTATTATCCTCCTTGCAGATAATGAGTGTTTCTGATATTTTGTTTTCTTCATCCGAACATATTTTTACAGTTGCCTTCTTTCCATCTGTTTTCCAATAATGAATAATGTAATTCTTTTTTCTTTTTTAAGGTACTCTGTTTCGTTCATTATATCTTATCTATCAATTGTTTTGGTAGTGGTGATAAATCTTCCATACTTTGTATTATTTAGTCTGCTGATAAATCATGTAAATGTGTTGGTACTTCTCAATCTGCTTCTAACATACCACCTGATTTATTGTCATTTTTCCACTTCAATAATTGTTACCTTTTTAAAAAACGAATCTTACATAAGAGTAGCTTCTTAAATCATTCTACCATAAACGTCATTTAAAATATTTAAGTTATTGATTATCTCACTTATTATTCTTTGTTCAGACACGTTAAAACATAAAAAGGAAAAAGGTTATATTTATTGTCTTCCAAAACCTATCATTATCTATTTACAAATATCTGAAAAAAACCCTCAACTTTTTTCCATTATTGGCGATGATTACAATATACTGTTATGCAGTACTTTGTTACAATTCCAACACACATTTATAGATTGATGTAAAAACAAATATGTTCATCATGCAAACTATCAAAATACTTATTTCTTTATGACGATTGTCTCCACATTCTTTAACCCTTGGAGTGTCTAATTCTATGTTCTATTTACTTTAACGACATACTATCTTCTACTGATTCGCTTATAATTTATTTTCCACCAATACATATTCTTTACCGTTCATGTTTTCAGTCTTGGCCTCGAGCGACAACTCCTCATAAAATATCCTATCAATATTTTCTCCATTTAAGTCTTCCAATTTGTATTCAACTGGATTACATAATATCACCTTTCTCACTTAAATAATTTCCTCTGTAAAATTGGGTAGGTACCCCTTTTAAATTTTAAATTTAGGTGCTCTAAATGAATCAGTTACATAGGCTTTCTTATCAGAGTAAGCAGAATGTAATGAATATTTTCCCCCAGTAAATCCTTACCTTTCAGCTGAACAATTCTTTACCTTCATACATTTTTTATTTGTTTTCACTCTATGAACATATTTAAAATGTATCATATATATCATCTCCCCGTTACAACTTCTCTTTCTCAGCCCATGACTATTTTTAGAAAATATATATCAACCTCAAATTGTATTTATATCCGTTGTTATCCTTCTCGTAGCTTGCAATTCGACAATGACTGCTTCCTACTGAGAATCAATGGCATTTACATAAACCCTTTTGTAGGGAAATCTTGAAGGTGGATTGTTCCGTTGCCCCCACAATTGACTGATATGTGTGTATGCAACAACACTTTTGGGAACATATTATGGAGACCTTAGGTATTGCTCATCGTTGACTAATTTAAAATTATCTTTTATTTTAAATGCTTTCAGCTGTATTAAACTCCACCCATTTTGGAGATGTTATATAATTATTTGCCAACATTAATAGCAACACAACAATATCTATGTCTGATAATAAACTGGTGCTACTTTGATATTTAGATGCTGTAAAAAAAATGTTCTAACATAGTCGTCATGAAGAATAACAGCAGCGAGATTAGAAACATCATAGTACCTCTCTAAAACATCAAAATGGATATTGTACGGTCTTTCCAAAAAACAGAAGATTTACAAATAAACAGGCATTACTTTTATATTTGATACAAATATTTGTCAAACATCCTTTTCAGCTGTATTTAGTGTAAGCCTTGAAGAAATAATTTATTACCTTTTGGAATTTACAGAAACAAAGGCTAAGTTAAATATGGTCTCAGGTACTTCAATTTAAGAATTGACTCCAACTATTTCAACGTTAGAGAGAGCAAACTTTGGTATATATGTGAAATTATTCATTAGTCAAAAAAGTTTGAGAAAAAACAAAAAAAAAAACAAAAACAACAACCACTATAAAATATTCAGTGTCCAAGTTTCAGTTATACGAGATCTTCCTGTTGGTCTGTTATTGTCAACTCAAGATGATCTATCAAATATAGCATATTGATTTTATGCTTCTCATCCTTTCAATTAATTCAAAAGTATAACTTGTAGATTCTTTTGTCGTAAGAAGGCAACCTGTTGTCTGACATAATTATTATATTTTAAATCGAGAAGTTCCATTTCTGAAAGAAAAAGAAAAAATGAAATCATTATATTTTATGTCAGATATAAACAGTGAAATACACAACTCAAATTCCCAACTATGAATACCATTTGCGTTCTACGTAAACAGTGACAAAATACTCAATTTAAAACCCTAACCATAAGTTCCATTTGCATTCTACGTGACAGTACATTTAGTCGGTGATGAAAAACTCAAATCAAAATCCAAACCATGATTTTCATTTGCGAACTACATAAACAGTGACTAAATATTCAGTTTAAAGCTCAACCATCCGTTCCATTTGTGCTTTGTAACTGTATAATATATATATATATATATATATATATATATATATATATATATATATATATATATATATAGATATATATATATATGTTTTACTTGATAGCAAACCATTCTTGGATAAATTAAGTAATGAACTATATACCATATGTGTGTTCATATTACCTATTTTATGAAGAAATAAAATGCTCAGAAATCACTAATGGTAAAAAGAGATAAGGATATGGGTCAAAACCATGCCAACATCGATTCATAAGTCCTACGCTTGAATTGTATATCATGCTGAACAAATACGATCCTTATTGTATAACGAGCTAATGATAAATAACCTAAAATTTTGTTGTACTTACAAATCTGGCTCCACAAAATTGTTTATAGTCCTTAAATTCCCCTTTACACTACCTGTATCAGGTTTATGCAAATGCCAGTCTGTAATGATTAATGCGTATGATGCAATTGATCACATATTTCTAGAATAAATCATCACGTTGACTGGCTTACTATTTTATTGATTTACACAGTTTGAGCCAGTTTAGTTACACTAATGCACAAATTGAAAAGTACGAGAGAGGACCTCTGTATATTGTGTAGAGCACAAACACAATGTTTATATTACGGATCATATATTATCTAAAGATTTTAATCGCGTTACGAAGCTCACCTTGGGAGGTCGTATGTAGTGCTTAGAAACGCTCTGACCTAATCACTATTATCTTTTATGAGTGTTCTTTTACGAGTGTTTTATTACTTGTGGTTTTTGCATTGTGAAAATTGCAATGATGGTGACCCCCCCCCCCAAAAAAAAAAAAAAAAAAAAAAAAATTGTGATGCAGTTCTCTGTCATATCCTACAATTTTTGGGTGGTTTGATCGTTTTAAAGATGTTCACAAGTCCATGGAAGATGACCCACGTTCTGGAAGACCGTTGTTTGGGATTGGTGAGCGGGATGTGGGGCTGTGTAGGGGTCAATCGATGAAGATGCTCGACATACAGTGAAAGATATTTTTATTATCATGGGCATTAATCCGTCAGCTGTTTTTAATATATTAAGGAATCATTATAAGCTCAAAAAGGTTTGTGCAAGATGAGTCCCGCATTTGTTGACAGCTGATCAAAAACAGACTCAGGTTGAAATTACCAAACAACTGATCGCCAAATCGGAAAAGAATGACCAGAAACGTTTGAATGAAATTGTTACAGGTGATGGAACACGGACTTACATTTTTGAACTCGACTCAAGAGAATAAAAACTAAAGGTTGGATCGATAACATTTTTGAACTCGACTCAAGAGAATAAAAACTAAAGGTTGGATCGAAGACAACGAGCAGAGACCACAAATCGTTAGACGTAGTCTGACGGTCAAGAGAGTTTTATACGCATTAGTTTTCGTTCAGATACCTGTGCTTGACTCAACTCGATGTCACTGGACATTTTTATTCCTCCAAAGTGTTGCCAACAGTTGTAGAACACTACCGAAGTATCCATCCGCGCACCGGTACCCGAGGTATCCATCTAGTTCATAACAAAGCACCTGCGCATAAATGCGCCGTCGTGACAGACTTCCTGAAGGAGTGCAGCATCCAAACCATAAAATTAATATAAAAGAAAAATAATTATTAAGTTTTTATCAGAAACAAGAATGTTCAGCAAGAGTAAGTCGTTGTAATCCAAAGTTAAATCAATAAATAATTGGTACCTGCACCCCTGAAAATACGTTTAGTTAGCAACAACTTTACCAACCAAACATTTCCATTGTCTTGACACTGTCTCCGAGACACTCAGAACATCAGAAATGCTTGCATTTTTGTGCAGTTAAATAGTTTTAGAGTGCTTAAAATCATAGCCCTTTTAAGAACTAAAATCATTTTCATTCGTATCTATTATAGGCATAAAATAGTCATAGCAACAAAAGCTTGCGCTTGTTGTGGTATGTCTGTCTGTTTGGAATTTATTTTGGACAACAAGGTTGGTGAGACGGAGCGAAACAGCGTGTTATTTTTTTTAAAGCTTCAAAATATTCATCAAATATTTGTATAAGATTTTGTTGATAATATTTTATTGTCTTCCGATTGTGAAAAGTACAATGAAATATTGGGAGTCGCTTGTATCAGATGGATCTCCTCTTCATGCCTGTTTTTGAAATTATTTTGAATTTCACTCTCAATGGCTATTTTTTGCAGATATACAGACAGGTCATAGAAAATATACTCTTCCACAAATATTAAATCCTATATGGTTGTAAATAAGCTAATATGCAGAGCTCTGCAACAGTAATTGCTTCTTATTCATTCTCTTGATTTCCATATAAACGGCTAAAAAAATGATATAAGGTTATTGATCTGGCCACTCTAACATCACTTTTCGTAATGACCAGACACAGGATTACAATATGATACAGGTTTCGTTTTGTAATACCATATATACGGGTATTGCGAAAAATCAGGGTCTCCGCTGCTATTCTACTCAGCACGAACACCCAACGTATTTCCATCTAATTCATTTCCTAAGCCATTATGACACAAGGTCTCATCTTCGAGAAATTACTGCCATACAATAATCCGATGAAGCACATACATTTCAAAATCTTCATCTGATGTTTGCATTTAATCCTTAAATCACGCAGCCTATCCCATTCTCACCGTATCTATCGTGCAGTATAATGTGCATCACAGCGATGCTTTTCATTATGAATATCATACACGCTCTTTCATTGTCTGCTGAGAAGGCTGTCATGCTGTGTATTTTTACACATTTATCATACGGCTTTAGCCGGGTCTGACGGCTGAATTCAGGCGTGTATGTTTGATAAATTGCTGATAAGTCCGGTCGCCACTGAATCCTAGTAATTCACTTCAGGAGATAACAGAATGAATCCATTTCGTCCGCAACGGATGAATACTTTTTCTAAAAAAGATGTTTCTCAACAACTTGAAACTAGAAATATCCGAAAATACACTTTGAGAATTTGTATTATCATTTTCAAAGTGGAAAATAAAATCTGTTTTTGACTTTTCAATCTATGCGAAATGGCAGTCAATATGCAAAGATATCATCTAGGAATATCATTGATCACACGTTTTTCTGTCTAACAGAACTTTAACAGTTCATAAATTCAGATATAATTTCCTGTTTCACTTAAATTATATCACATAATGTAATTGTGACTATACCGTACTTTTTGTGTCTTATTCGATTTTTAAACTGTCATTCCACAATTGTTTCAGTAAATAATGGGGGAAAAAGGACAGTGTTAGGTCTAGCAGAAGAAAAGATCAGAACGCAGAATTTGCCAATTAAATACCGTTTACTCTAAATAGTCTCCAAATTGACATTTTCTACAATAGAAGGGGACAAATATGTATATACCGGTACATCAAATCTCCATGTGTTTTGAGCCCAGCATAGATTCAAACTGAAGCCCAAATGTGTTTCAGCCATTAATGTTACCACACCTGGTCATAAGGTCAACTGAGCTTATTGAATGGCCTTGCGTTCGGCGTGCTTCGTGCGTCGAATGTCTGTCGTCCGGTAGTATTTGCTGTTTTCATCGTCTTTTAAAAAGCCACACTAGACCAATTTTTTAAAAATTAAATAAAAAGAAAGCAATTTCGCATAAAGAACGTTTTTGTTTGTTTGTACAAATGATGCCTATCCGACATGAAATATGTCAGCCAATACTTCTTCTCTAAACCCGGTCATCAGAATTTGACCAAATGCAACAGAAAGCAATCTGGCATAAATACCTGTCAATTTTGAAAACATTTTGCCGATCGGCCATGAAATGTGTCTACTGTTACTAAAAGTGCAAAACCGTTTAAATAACTTCTCAGAAACTACTCAATTGATCGCCAACAAATTTGAAAGAAAGCATCCTTGCATTAAGTCATTTCGATCTTATATAAGTGATGTCGATCTTCTATCTGTTATGGCAGCTATTACTAAAAAACTTAAAGATCTTTAAATTATTGTTTTTCAAAAATTTGCTTGATAGAATTTAGCTAAATTTTGACAGATACCATCCTATTATAAAGGCCTTTCCATTTTGCCCAAATATGTTGTCAAAGGTGGATGAAGATAAAAAAAAAGTGATACAAATTAAAATGGAGAAAGTTTCAAACAATTTTTTTTCTTCATAACCAATCAACAGAATTTGAACAGAGTTCTTGGATAACTACCGGTGTCCGACAGGTGAGAGATCTTGGGCAACTACCGGTGTCCGACAGGTGAGAGATCTTGGGTCCGATCGAGTCTCTTGTAGAGTAGTTTCCGAGAATCTAGTCACTGTCGGAAACAGGATGAATATTTCATAATCTCATAGGTACTAATGTTTAGATATGTTTTGAGGTTGCTTTCACATTACTACTTCGTGAAAACTTACTGATAGAAAAGTTAGAGTATCAAATCCGGAACAGTTGCCCATGTTAGCAAGTGATTTAAAAGCTACAAGTTTGGGCATCGAAGCCAAAGACATTAAAACAAAATCTGCACTCTTTTTCTTTAACGCAGAGTTTATTAATTTTTTTATATTTTTTATTTCGATTTCTTCAATGCACCTTAATAGTTTGAACATGGGTCGCGGGCATCGCTTAACAACATCACCAAGATTAAGTAAGTATTTGAACAGATGTAAACTCTCATATGTATATATAAAACTTTTTGTATTTTAAATTGAAATTCTTTATCGAACTCATGTATATGTGCACACACTTCTGCTCAACCTTTGTTACCCGTGTCCCGTAAAAACGCTGAAAAAACAATTCAAAGATCAAAACACAAGCAGCGTCCTTCATTAAAGAAGAGCAACTTAGTCCAAATAGTCATGATATTGAATATGAATTTCATTGTTTTGCGTTAGTCTGTCCCATTTATTCAGACTTTAGAAGGCAGTACTTACCAATATGCTCTTATTAGGAATCCGAGCATGGTCAAATTCATCCAGTTTATATATACTGATAGTGAAATATATCTGAAAATGTTTCCGTGTATCTTTATAAACCTTTTCTCGTCAGACACAATAGTTAACTAAGCACACACACCGCACCTCTGTCTCATTCTTATTCTTTATCCTCATTCTTTCATTTGACTTTAATTCGCATATAAATCATGTAGATATTCCTTATCTATTGCATATAAATCGTGTAGATATTCCTTATCTATTGCATAGAAATCGTTTAGATATTCCTTATCTATTGCATAGAAATCGTGTAGATATTCCTTATCTATTGCATAGAAATCGTGTAGATATTTCTTATATATTGCATTGTAACAAACCTATTTGTATTTATGTCTCCGTGTATAGTTTTGATAGTTTTAGCGATTATTTATTTCATTATGTGGAATCGGTGTTGGAAAGATCTTTCTCAAACCGGGTAATGATCCAATTATGGACATACATATTGAACTGTACTGACGGGACTTTATGGTAACATGAATTAGTTTCGTAAATGGCCCCCGAATGTCTTAATATAAGGAATTATTGAGAAATTGTCACTTATAAGTCTTTAGTGATTAGAGATATGACTACTCTATGTGTTCGATGTTTATGGCCTGTTTTGTGGTATATAATATGAAATACCGATCCAAGGTTTAGAATTAAGTACCGATAATTCATACAGTGTAAAGTACCTCCCCCCCCCAAAAAAAAAAAAAAAAAGAAAAGAAAAAAAACCAAACAACTAAACAAATATACAAATGTGAAATTAGAGTCTCGTGAATGTGTGGTTTTTAGTTTAATAAAATTATTTGTGGTATTAGAGTCTCGTGAATGTGTGGTGGTTTTTAGTTTGATAGAATTATCTGTGGTATTAGAGTCTCGTGAATGTGTGGTGGTTTTTAGTTTGATAAAATTATTTTTGGAATTAGAGCGTTTTAAGAACTCTTTAATTAACAACGACTGTTATCTTCAGGTCCTTGGAAATATGGCAAAAAACGACTAAAGCCAGACTTACGCAGTGTAATGGACTAATCATTGACCATTTAAATATCCGGGGGTGGGGGGTGGGGGTGGGGTGAGGCTGGGATATTCATTAGAGCCTGGATATTTTTTGTTTCTTTTATCTCACGATATTTGTATCCCAGCTAATATAATGGATATGATGGCTCTTGTTTTCAATGAATCAGAGAAATAATTTTTTTTTCAACCTATTGGAATGCCGAATTTCTTTCTTAATCCCCCCCCCCCCCACACACACTTAAAAAATGAAATGGTCGATCCCTAGCTGTTTGTTTTTACCCCTGGCTTGTTACAGCATGTATATTTCTTGACTGTTTTATCTTCAAACATTTCAGATGTACTGTTGCATATTTACCTTTGATATATTCTGTCTATTGACGAAATCTTTGCAGCGTCCACTTAATATTTGTTTTAATTATTGATCTTTGCTAAATATATTTTTGCAGTACATAGCCACGTGTATATTGTATAAATGTTTAGCTGATAAGGTCCACATGGCTTATCGAAATAAAACAATATTCATATCACCCCTCCTTTTTTAGGACTGCCAGTATGACGCTATGAAAATGCTAATAAAGTTTATCACAAAAAGTCAAAGACGTGTTATTTAACCTTGACAACAAGTAAACCTGCTATCATGAGTAGTAGAATTGCCTCTATAAGCTACTACCAGAAAGTCAGAGACAAGCAATTTAATCTTGACACCAAGTAAACCAGCCACCATGAGTAGAAATCTTGACTATATAACATAATCCCAGAAAGAAAAGAAACATGGACTGGTGAACAAGCTAATTAAAGATCACAAAGTAACACTGATAACAAACCGCTGTTTCCTAAAACTTAAAAGCTAATTGCGAATACTTGGACCTCATCCATCCTGATCCAATCCACTGATGTAACCCCAATCCTGCTTTTGTTGTCTCGCGAGTAAAATCAAGAATACATGGAACTGCACTCAATCAGTTTTTAGATTTGAATTAGGTATCGAATTCGCCATTAGAGAATAAAGGCGCTTAAGCTGACGATAAATCGAAAATCTTTGATAATGCAGATTCGATAAATATTTAAATAACTCTTAGCGATTGCCCTAATGTAATTTCTGGAACCCGTGGGTCTGGCATTGTCGCTTGCTTTGTTCTATGTGATCATGTTAGTTAATGGGATTGAATTGACACCAGAATCCACTCGCGTGCAAATGATGAACATGCTCGAAACATCTCATTTAATTTCCTTTCTAGCAATAAAAATGGAGCATCTTTCGAATATAGGGTTATTTCTCTTATAGGTTGTTTTGTCAATGTTTTTGACATGTCTGAAATCCTTGCACAAATAGAGAGATGTAAACAAGCTATTGTGTCAGTGTAGGACCCGTGAAAAAGATCTCTTGGGTCAAGTGGTGTCTTCTCGGGTAATTAAAGTTCAAATGAATATCGATTTGTGACATCTTTCAGCGAGCAGGAAGAATTGCTTGAATGTGTTAGCCCTTAAAACACAGTTCAGAAAAGTTAATATAGTTCATAATGGTTTTCTTTTCATTGACATTAGATTCTATTCGATCAACTAACTGAACTATTGCTATCTCGACCGATAGGGAACACAGGGGGAAGGGTTATGTTATCAATCCGATCTGTCTGTCTGTGTGCATTTGTATATGTGAACAAATTAATTCGAGAACCGTTTGATGGAATTCAATGAAAGCTTGCACAATAACTGAGGGTGATACAAGGATAATATGATGGAATTTTGGGGCTTGTTTGTCAACTCCTTCAGGAGAATTACCTTCATGAAGAAATATTAACTGCATACACGATACGCAACTACCGCGGCCACGTTAAAATTATTTAATTTATCCTATATATGGATCAAACTTCGGTAACGCGTGTGGCCAGAGGCGTTAGGGTCTGAGTGCATGGAGTTGAGGGTTCGAGGCCACACAGAGATTACGAGATTTTTCCCATGCATTATTATGGGCCGTACAGAGCTACATACAAGTCTGCACAGCGAATGATGCATTCGAGCGGTCGATCCACAACATATCAACAAATGAAAGAGACATACCAAGTCCATCTTATAATTAGAAAATTACCACAGTTAAATTAGAACAATATTGTAAAAAAATGCAAAAACTTTTTGGATTTCACCAGTTATTTCAATAAATAAAAACCCTAGTTAACGTTGAGCTAGGAACCTATGCCAAATATCTTGTAAACATGGCAGGTAGGCAGTGAAAGACCGGCACTGTTTTGATTTACTTGAAATCGAACATTTGGAACAATTTCTTCTTTACATATACACAGGATTATGTCATTGTAAGTTAAGTATTTAAAGTGACTTGCAGGTCAAACTAGATCAGGTGTTACAAACTTGCCTTGATGTGTTTTGAAAGTATTGTATACACAAATGACTATAATAAAAACGTTTTCTTTCCTTTTTTAGCTTATGAATTGATGTAAAACTGAAACCGTCAATCATTAACATTTATTATGTTTCACCGTCAGAACTTCTTGGATCTCATTTGTAAACGTCAGTAAAAATTGGCAATATGGGCTAATCTTTAACGCCAATATTTAGACGTTCATAAACGCAAGATATTGTCAACAAGGTCCATAAAGTCAACAAGGTCAACAAGGTCCATAAGGTAAATAGAGCAAGCTAATTGGTTTTCTGGACCAATGTACACATACACTCTAGGGTGGATCAAAAAGGAAAAAAACTTTGCTGAAAACAAGGAACATTCCATTATTATCACCCGCCTAACCAAGTTGGCTAGGATACAGAAGAGACTTCCGTCTGTCCGTCCGTCCGTCACACTTTCGTTACCGGAGCAAATCTCCAAAACCATTCAAGGTATGTATATGTAATTTGGTACACATATTAGACTAGTGGTTCAGATGTGCCATTTACTATTCTAAATTCTTCAGTTTTAATATTTCTTAATGTTTTTGTCCAATTGACTGTCTATCTATCAGCCACACTTTCGCTTGTGAGGCAAGCCTCCAAAACCGTTTAAGGTATCTCTGTAACGTCTGGTACACATGTTTGACTAGTGCTGTAGATGTGTCGTCTGCTATTCACGATTCTTCAGTTTAATATTTTTAACGTTTTTAATGTTTTTCTATTTATCCATCCATCAATCGCACTTTCATTTTCGGAGCAGAATTCCAAATCATTCAAGATATCTTACACACATTAGACTAGTGGTCTAGATGCAAATTTTGCCGTTAGGAATTCTAAAATGCCAATATTTCATTACATTTTGTCCATTGGTCTTTCCATTCATCCATCATTCAAACCTTGTTTCTGGAGCAAAGCTTCCAAACTGTTCAATATATCCCAATGAAACTTGCTATATTTATATAGCATCGGACCAGTAATCTAGATTGGCCTTTAGCTATTAAGAAATCGTCAGTTTCAATATCTTCCTGGTTTTTCCATCCGTCTGTTCATCCATCCATCTATCATAACACTTCCGTTTCTGAAGTAAAAATACTCAACAGTTCAAGATACCCTTATGAAAGTTTACATTCATACCAGATTCGTTGTCTATATGTGTCTTTTTCTTTTTTGGGAATTTCCTTGGTGAAAATGATACACATACAAATAAATGCATGCTGACTCATATTTTTGTTGTTACCCATTCAGAAGCCACGAAAAGCTAAAATTACTAATAATGAGTTTTGACCGAAATTGAACAAGAGTACACAAATGATACCAATCACTTTCCTGTATTCTTTGTAAATACGAACCTCCTATGTATGATGTCTTCGACAAATCTGTCCGTCTCCTAACAAAAATTTTGACGGGGCGGGAGATATAGATGACTCCGTCTTCTTGTCATTTCTTAAATTTGATTGCGCTACATATAAGCTCAAGGTGGCATTAATTCGTCGTGAAACAAGCATTTTCTTTTCTCCAATATAAATATAACGCGACATTAAGCAATGAGAGTATCAAAATAATCGTGGAAGTGAACATTGCGTCAATCACAAAGCTTTATAAAGACTGCAAACGGTCCTTTTCTAGCGAAAGATTAACTCCTGGTTATTTGCTAACCTGGACTTTTATGTGAGATTGATGCATATCAGTCGGGTTGTTGTTGCTGTTGTTATTATTTCTACCATTCCCACAAGCTATGAATATTGTTCTAAACAAATACTGACATATAGTAAAGAACTTACAGTAAAGCCGAGCCAATACCTGTAAAAATATTATACTGTGTGATCTTATTGATGAGCGAGGGCACTCATAAATAACTGCAAGGTCGTGTCATATAGGTTAGTTTTAGTGACGTACTACAGTTATCATTGTTTGCTGTTTTTCTGCACGAAAGATCGCCATATTCGATGTGGCAAAAGGCTAAATCTTGTCCGGTGTGCTCAGTGCAAAATGTCATTATGATGTAGCACCGAACTAATCAGGGGCATTTTTGAAATTTTAAAGATTTACACATATCAGCAATTGGGATTTCTTAGAGAAGCTGAAATAATTAAAAGCTGTAAATCCAGTGTTCCATAAACTCTCGCCTTTTATATTACACCAGAAACTCTAAATATAAACGATTATGGCTTTCAGCAATAACCTTCACTATACTCTTCCAGTATAGTAAATGAGCAACACATGATGCGTACAAACTCAAAACTCCAGTTTGCAAGAAACTCAACGTCTACGATACATCTACACCCTCTTTCGAGTACTGTAAATGGATGTTAGTATATAAATTAGAGACCAGCACGTACAAATCATTATGGATTTTCTGTAAATATGACGTATTGAGAAAACAAATTGTTAAATAAATACAATGTTGTCTATTTACCAAGCAATGACCGATTTTCTTCAAAGGTATTATTTAGCATATCGCAATATTTTCTTGTATCTTCCTTTGCCAGCTTGTTGATTTGGGCTTTGCAATTTTATCAGTCATTTCGTTTGCTTTGGACGATTTCTTGGTATATTGACTTAATACTTTCCACCTGTTGTTTTCTTAATTCTAATTCATCCTCAAGGTTTTCCTTTTATTCTTTAGTTATATTTACATCAAGTTGACAAGTCGACTTTTATAAAAATTTTTTTATTTGCCTTCACATGTGCTCTCTGCAAACACCAGAGGCACAATGGCGTTGCATATGCTAGGCACAACAACAGTGTGTTTAAATCTTCCTTCAGGAGACCTTGTCGCCTTCGGTGACAACGGGAGATACGACTAATTTTACTTTTGAAGTTTCTGCGGTATCTAAATGGGATGGTATTTTAAACTCTCTCATGATCTTCTAATAATTTGTTTTTTATGCACCTTGGTAATTTTTGCTAGCTAATCGCATATTCCTGTCCTTTTTCAATTACGTTATAAACCAAACATCTTTTATCGTTATGAGCTGACAAAGCTACCTTGTTCATTGTCACATTCTATATATCGTGACTATATGACCTGATCAGATTAATTTCCTGGTAATTTTCCTCGTGACTGGAGAATCTGAAGAAACAATCTTTGTCCATATCAATCTGCTTTTATGTTGTTTGCTTTTTGAAATATCTTACAAACTTTCTTTTCTTTGTGATCAGTCCAAAACGAATATAATTTTGACCTTTACCCACAAAATTCTCTAATTGATATGCCGTTGAACTCATCCTTCAAAAGTCCTGGTACCTTTTTGTTTACTTGTGGTATCATGAACAATGAACGCGTTTTCCTTCGAGTACTTTCTAGTGTCGTACAATTCAATGTTATCCTTCATGTCATTGTAACAATTGTCAGTTTCAATGAAGATACACAACGACTCTGTATTAGTCGTAGGTAGTCTTATTCTATTGTCAGTTTCAATGAGGATACACAACGAGTCTGTATCAGTCGTCAGTAGACTTATTCTATTGTCAGTTTCAATGCGGATACACAACGACTCTGTATTAGTCGTCAGTAGACTTATTCTATTGTCAGTTTCAATGAGGATACACAACGAGTCTGTATCAGTCGTCAGTAGTCTTATTCTATTGTCAGTTTCAATGCGGATACACAACGACTCTGTATTAGTCGTCAGTAGACTTATTCTATTGTCAGTTTCAATGAGGATACACAACGATTCTGTATTAGTCGTCAGTAGACTTATTCTATTGTCAGTTTCAATGTTGATACACAACGACTCTGTATTAGTCGTCAGTAGTCTTATTCTATTGTCAGTTTCAATGAGGATACACAACGACTCTGTATTAGTCGTCAGTAGTCTTATTCTATTGTCAGTTTCAATGAGGATACACAACGACTCTGTATCAGTCGTCAGTAGTCTTATTCTATTGTCAGTTTCAATGAGGATACACAACGACTCTGTATTAGTCGTCAGTAGACTTATTCTATTGTCAGTTTCAATGAGGATACACAACGTCTCTGTATCAGTCGTCAGTAGACTTATTCTATTGTCAGTTTCAATGAGGATACACAACGACTCTGTATTAATTGTAAATTGTCGTATTCTATTGTCAGTTTCAATGAGGATACACAACGACTCTGTATTAATTGTAAATTGTCGTATTCTATTGTCAGTTTCAATGAGGATACACAACGACTCTGTATCAGTCGTAAGTAGTCTTATTCTATTGTCGTGCAAATTGTTCAACTTGTCTTTTTAGAATTGATACATTATCCAGTATTACAGCAACAACACCGTCAAACCACCGTTAAGTGGTTTAAATTATCTGATTTTCTTGTCTTTTATGATCACCAAAACAAAACTTTCATCCATAATTGTTCTCCTTGATAACGATAGAACTTTCTGCAATTTATCAAGGTTTTTTTCGTTTGGCCATATTTTAACAGTTGATCTTTTCTGGACGTTTCCAATCTGTTTACCAAACACACTGTTGTTCATCAATTTGAAGAAGTTCTTCTTAAAATCGCCAGTGGCTTTTTGTGTAAACTTGTTTTGAGCCCAATGTAAGATTTTATCCATTGTTTCTGTTCGAAAAGGAAAGATCTGTGTACTTTTTCAGTTTTTAACACAGCTGTAGGTACAACTTGAGATTTATGAACTGAATTACGTATGTCTGTTTGTATTTTTACATGCATAATAGTTTAGATACAGTTGGTTTCGTTCCTTTCCTTTGCTCTATAAATTTGATTTTGAAGTTCAGATACATGATCTTTGCTATGTAGATTTTTTCAGGCGCGAGCGGGTTTCTGGAATTTCTAATTTTTTTTTCTGTGTATTTAATTTGTTCAGTGATTGCATATCTGAATTTTTTTAAAAAGTATTGACACATGGCCTATCGTAAATTTTGTTGGGATCTAGGTATTTGATGAAGGACTTTGATTTAGACGTGTCGTATTCGCCATCATTTTACAATTATCTCCGTTATCACCGGTTTGCTACAGCATATCTGTGTGTTATTATATTAATTCCTCCTCAAATTCCACTCACAATCAATAGGAACATTACGTAATTCTTTACAGGTTCAAGCTCTATCCCCAGTAGATTAAAACTTGAATCATGAACTAGTCCTGGTTCATTGAAATAGTGAACTGGATCGAGTTTATAGTGTTTCATGAACACATTCTCCAACTCTTCATAACTGTAGCACAGCATAAGTGTATCTTTCATTACATAATAGTTGTAAAGTTCACCTAATGTCTTTGGGTTGAAAATATTCATGACATCCTGAACATTTCGATAATCTTCTTTAGATATATTCGAGTTCAATAGTGACGAGCAAAACTTTTCTATCGGTTGTGTGGCTGTTTCGTTAAACCTTTAAAAACTGTCCATGTATTCAGAGCTATAAATGTTTTTCCTCAAAAATTTAGGTTGCATACGTCGAAAACATCCAGTCGTTTTCTCCAACTTTTAACCTTTTAAATTCTTTGCCAACTGTTTCAACGATTGATTCATGAATTTAAGGCTGTCAACAGACCTGATCGTCCTTTTGAGTTCTATTACTTTACGTTCTTTTACGAACTTATCGAATATGAAATTCTTGCTGAATGGAATGTATATCTCATCGTTGTGCGGTATAATGAAATGTACATCTCATCGTATATCTCATCGTTGTTCGGTATAATCATTACTTTTATGACCTGGAACTTATCTAACTAATTCCTTGAACAATTAGCGACTTTTATAATCCGACAAGTTATGAACGAAAAGCGGGATTTGTTTTGGATATTTTAAATTTATATTACACTTATTATGAGCAGGCCCACTACACCTGCCTGTTAAGGGATCATTGTCTCTTATTTTGTAAAAACTTTTCTTTTCTTTTTCTCACAGATATGGCAAACTTTGGTTCAGTTTAAATGTTTCTCATCTTCCTCCGTGAAAGCCATAGGTTTTGCAATTTTCGTTTTTTATTCTCCGTACAATAGTTTTGTGATTTTACACAATAAATACATTTTGTTTCTCTGTAAATTATTACTCCATATACTTTGTGTACTAGTTTGAGGAACATGCAGACTCCATAAGGAGTATGTTTACAGTTCTGTTGTGTCCACGATTGACAAGACAATGTTTGTTCCATTACTTTGGTGGATTGTCCTTCGCCATGTTATCATAATATTTTCAAAGTCGCAGTAAATTACAAATGTTACCTTTAACTGATGTTTAAAGTTCTTAAATTTTACGATATAACCGTTTCCGGCAGAATGTATATTGCATTGCCTACGTCGTAACATACTCTTCTGTGCTCTGATAATTTTTTCTTCACTTTGAAAAATATTTTAGGCATTTTTGTCCATTGTGTTTGTTTATCTGGCTGGATACCAAACTTTTATTTCAACATATTGATATTGATCCCCTTATGACATACCAGCTTTGTTATATAAACATCTGTCTGAAGTTCTCGTCGAAACAATCCTAAACTCAACGAATGAATGGCAAATCTTGAGGATGAATTAGAAAGTTTAGCAAACAAGATACAAACCATTAAATCATTTCCACCAAAGGCTAAAGAATCGTTCAGTAAACTTCATGTGTTAATCAGTTATGTTGAGCTTTTCTGGTATAGTATGGAAGTTGAGAGTTTCTGGAACAATGGAGTTTTCGTTTTAAGATATGTTAGAAATCAATTAATTCAGATAGAATCAACTCTGTACATTTTTCAAATTAAAAAAATAAATAAAAATATCGCAGTGTGTCAGAACTTCGTTCCTCAATACTACTACTGTGCTCTAAATGATTTGTTACGAAAGAAACGGAAAATCGTGGATTACGGCGGACGTATATTCAATGAAACACAAAACGTAATGAAAGTTCCAAGTTGGAATTTATTCCATTGAACTCATTTAAAATAAATCATAGTTCAAAGTGCGTACATCTCAGTTTTGTGTTATAAGAAAATATGGATAATGGACAGCATTTTTTTGTACCTACGACTCATTCATTTATTTTTTATAAAAAAATATTTTCAAAAATATTCTCAAACCAAATTATTTCAAATCATTCCAGGATCATGGAATGCTGGTTCAGTAGCCACTAAAGTACCTGAACATCAATATTGCACTCATGTTTAACACAAATGTTGTCATCTATAACTTCGTTTTGGAGTAGGAATATAATTATGAAAATTTTTGATCATGCTGTTCATCGTATCTCTTCAAACATGTCAAATGTACTGACAGGCTCTATGTATGCTTTTTAATTTTGGAATTTTGAGTCTGCGGTGAGTTCCGTTTTTGTGCTCTGTTTCATGACACAATTTGACCCAGTGTTTGTTTCTCTTTAATTTACTTTACATTATCTTTTTATCACATAAACTGAAGGTTACTTCATTGAACTTGGGAAAAATCCAGAACAAAAAATAACAACGCCTTCTCATTAGCATCACGTTTTCCGTAAAATCGATTATTTTCTTTTGAACATTTTACCCATTTATTCAAGGAAGATCTTCGGTTGGCAGTGAACATGTTTACGCATAGTGGATAACAATTAATGAAGTTATTACACGCTGAATTTACACATGTCACATAATGAAATCTGTCTAGGTGTCTAACCATTAAGTGGGGGTTGGGTACACATTATCTTATTCTAAAATCTATCCAAGTGTCTAACCATTTGGGCAGTACACAACTTTTATACTGAAATCTGTCCAGGTGTTTAATCATTAGGGCAGTACGCGGCCTCCTATAATGAGAAATCTGTCCAGGTGTCTAACCATTAGGGTGGCACACAATCTCTTATACTGAAATATGTCCAGGTGTCTAACCATTAGGGTGGCACACAGTCTCTTATACTGAAATATGTCCAGGTGTCTAACCAGTACGGCGGCACACCGCTTGTTAGTCAGGCAAATTTAGCAAAACAAGAAATTGCATAACGGATCACACGTTTCCCGGCATAAGATTGGCTAGGGGCCCACTGGAATTTCGAAGAAACAATAATTGACCTTACCGTCACTCTACCCACCTGTCCACCATAGCTGAGAACTGACCAATCGCACGTCAGCAGTGATTGTTGATAAGCCCAGTTAACTGCACACGTCATAGGCATTTAGACAATGACCTGTATAGTTACTTTGAATATCAGTATCTAAATTAAGTGAGGGTCGAATTATATGAAGTGTATAGGTTAAATTTAATGTCTTCAGCACTATCATACCTGAAAATGTAATTAACACGCTTTCACAAATATAAAAAAAATATGTTAATGAAGTAGGAGGAGTTAAAGAGCTTCTGTGTTAGGGTCAGTTGACTGACAGCTAGCAGCAGAAGGGTGGAGTTTTGCGGTTTTTCAATCAAGGTAAATTTTATTAAGAAACCCTTGCTTCATATTTAGGACTTGTCACGAAATAACAGTGAAAACAATGGCGTGGTATGACACAAGTAGCCTGACATTTCACTTAAGTGAAAAAAACTAAAGAAAATGTCTTGCTTAGCAGAGGATTAAACTAATTTACATCTTATACTGAATATTAGTTCGCTAACAAAATTCTTTTAATCCCAACAATGCTGCATTTGCGACAATTTATGTTATCTCTTCGGATAAAGAGATGATAGTTTGCTATTCTTTATTATTTTGTTATGATTGGTGAATGAATCATTATGGCTTTTTTTATTTCCCATGGTGGATATTTAACTTCACGACTACGGAAATACAACCAGGAAGCTGCAGTTGATTTGCGCAATAGTGCATCTGAATTTTAACAAAGCTTACAAAAAGGATCTTATTTATAATCAGACGCACTTTAGACTTGAAAATCTCTTTGCGTGTCATCCAGAATTTGAATTAATCAGACGGAAGGCTTTATATAAATACATGTCTTCTTTTGTTTTAATGGACATGGATAAGACAAGAACTCAAGATCTAAAAAAAATATAATTAACATAACGTTTTCAAGGTGATTTTAAACAAAATCATGTAAAAATGTGACAACCCGATTTGTTAAAAACTAAATGTTGACAGGTACTTCCTCATCTTTTTTTTCGGGGGTGGGGGGTGGGGGGGGAGAGAGACGAAGATGTTCCGAATGACCGTGTCACGTTCTGCATGGACTGAAGTATTTCATGTTTAGTTAGAGCGTTCCCGTGACCGGTCATTCAGAAAAACTAAGTTAGTGTTGCAGAAATACAGAGACTTAGTGTGGACACGAGGGATATGGGTTGAAACAAAGCAGAAACATCCTTATTTGGCAATTTGATTAAAGATGTGTGAATGTTTGCCCCATTTTTAAATTATTTTTTGGCTAATTATCGTTGTCCTTCACAGGTCCCATATCTTTTGCCAAATTGGCGTGGTAACGCGGTGATGTCATTTAGGTCAGTCATTAAAGCCCGAATATGCAAATCAGCAAACTTCATCTGTCGCAGAGTTTCTCCACTTTGTAATTTGCAATAAGGGGTATAACCTCATTTTAATGTGTGAGAGATTACACTGTATTAGCCTTCAGATAATCTACATAACCAAAGTATTCAAAACAGTACCAGACACAAAATATAAAAACTTTATTTAACATCGGTAGTCTAAGTAACATAAAAACATTACCTTTTTATATGATTTTAATGATTAGGCGGTTGGTATTTAACGGCACATCAGCAAGTTACAGACTATTTAGTTGCAACGCAATGGAAGTCAAGTGCCTTGCCAAGTAACCAACTTAGGCTGGTCTGTATAAGATCTGAACCCGCAACCCGCTAATTGTGAGTCCAGCATGCTAAACACTGAGCCGTCGCAGTCAATAAGTGCGACTTGGAGCCAATTTTTGTCTTTGTCTTCCGTGAACGATAATTATAACGAAACTTTAACGAGATGAATATTCACGAATAGGATGTGCAAACATTCGTGTCACGATAACCGAAAGGAAGTTTTCATATTTCTTTGACATACATAAAATAAAAACGTTAAGTTACTCTTCCGAGAGTGTTACAATCACACGATCTCTGTGGTAAGTGACTGTAAGGAGAGTGTTTCGATAATTAGCACGCTCTCTGTCTGGACACTGTCATACACCATACACTTAATTTTTCTATGATAGTTTAAGGTAACCCCACGAAAAGAACAATAATGCATTGATTCACTTGAGCACGAAACACGTCTGAGAATTCAGACGACTACAGCAGCAGCAACAACAACAAAAACAACAGCGATGATGACGAAGACAACCAAAGCTAGACCCATGGCGACTTCCAACGCTTGTTATTATACATTTCCCCACCCCGAAAAGTATTTAAAAAATGTCACTGTTACCGCAGTGTTGGTGCTTGATTTTTTGACGCCCTCACAAGGACTAGCGGGGAGGGCCATAAAGCTATCTATACACCAAGTGTGGTGAATTTCCACCCAGCGGTTTAGGAGGAGTATGAGTTACTGACATACAGAAGGAGAAGAGGACAGTAGAACGGACAGATGGAGGGTACACTAAGGTCGCACCTCCAGATTTATCCACACAGTTTTCTCCACATGTGTCAATTAAGAAAGGACTTAAAAACAAATTTGTTAGCTTGGATCCAGTGAGATTTGATATTTCAAGATATTAAGCGATTACGTCACTTGGATAGATGGAAACCGGACACAATTTAGTGTGAATACATTATATGTCTCATATTTTATGGAAGGATAAAATCACTTTTAATTCATTGCTGGGATAGTTGTAATTTTTTGCGATAATTATTTTATACCACGAAGCGTTTCCTCGGGAATAGTGCAGTTAACGGATTTATTTGATCAGTAGGGATATAAAACACTTATAAGCTGAAGCAAACGACCCCTATGTTTTAAATCTGTAATTTTGTTCCAAGGCTTTATTGCCGGCGATAAAACAACCTATGCAATTTCAGTACTTGCTTCCATTTTTGCAAAAGTTAATTTTGTCGAAGTAATTGTCAGCACGATAAGAGACATGAAACCGGTTGAAAACGATTACATGCAGTGTACGGATATTTAAATGAGTAATATTTTATTCATTTCCAAGAAAGGCAGCCGCAAAATTGCGCCTCTATGCACCCGATAATTATAAATCCGTTGCACAATATGCGTTAACTGCAAAGCTCTCTCTTGAGACAAGCTTTCAGTTAATGAATCACTTGTCATGTTTTTCCTTCCTTTGAAAATTCAGCTGCATGTACGTTGTAACCAAATGCACGAGAATACACGGAAAAGTCAACGACTATCAATAATGGCATTAATAAGACAATTTAAAAAGGGAAATTATAAATTTCCATTAGGAATATGATTGTGAATATTATAGCCTTGATGTATTGTACTCATGGAAAATATAGACAAGTATAAAATACAAACGCGTAGATACAGCGGCCTTGTTAATGGTACCTAACAAATATAAGTGTCCTTAGCCGAGTGGTCAAGGGCGTTGAGGCATAAACCCGAAAGTTATGGATTCAAATCCATATACAGAGTGTGTGTGTGTGCGTGCGTGCGTGCGCGCTCGCGCGCTTGTTTTACGCCTTATTAAACAACATAGTTCTAAGATTCACAGCAAGAAGCACCAAACTCTTGGTTTTCATAGGCCTATGTGGCCACAGGCTTGACAAGCCTTGGTTTTCATGGACCTATATGGCCACAGGTTAGACAACCCTTGGTTTTCTTAGACCTATATGGCCACAGGCTAGACAACCCTTGGTTTTCATGGACCTATGTGGCCACAGGCTAAAGAAAACAAAACATGGATACACAGGCTGACCCATATATATGGAGTTTTTCAAAAATGGGGAGATATTCCCTGTTTTTGCGGAGTAGCAGCGGAAATATTTTTGCTGATTGGTGTGGAAATGCGGGTGTAAATAATGTTAAGAACGATCTGATGTTCTTCAGGGATGTATTTAAGGGGAAAAAAAACAACATTTTGTTATATAAAACTGTGTTTTGAGAAACAATATATTTTTAAAAAGTGCGGTGTCCAACAGTAAGCAATTAAAAGTACCCTCGTAACCGCATTTAAATAATTCTTCTCTCCCAAATTTTAATTACGATTATTTTCTCTGAAGTTTCGAATTTCGTGATTCACCTGTAACTAATCAAATTACCATAGATACACAATCTGTTTCTTCTTCTATTACCAATTTTCTTTTGAAATTAATGTCAGGAAAACCACATCAAGTCTACTTCCTGTAAATCACAAAATTTCATTATGACATTTTGTAAAGGTAACTTATAATTTCTCGCTAGAAGGACGACTGTGAAATATAGCGCCTTGAGATGTTGTAGTAATGGTAAAATATAAACAATATTAAATGCACATGCACTACGCAGATACAGCAGTCCCGTTAACGGTACCATAGACGTAAGAGTAGTGAAGAGGGTTGTGGCATAACCCCCAAAAGTGATGGATTCGAATCCATGCACAAGACTATTTACTGTAAAACACAAAATTTTAGCTAGCATTGAATTTTAGAGAATTGGCAAGCAAACTAGTTTTCACTAAATGATGGTCGCTAAAGTTGCATGATGAAAACGTCGACGTCTACCCAGACGGACAGTTATAAAAGTTTGTAACCGAGATGAGATAAGTACCTTATTAAGCAAGCTAAAGGATGTAATACAAACTAGTGTGCAGTTGGACTTTTAGATACATCCTTGATGAAATGCTCTGATTGGCATGTTGTCTATAATTCTGTGTTAACATCCTTGTTTTTGGCAGCGATTGATGCCAGGTATGGTTTGATAATAAGGCAATCCTCGCTGTAAGTGCCGTCATTATAACACGGTTCCTATTATAAGGTGGGTAGGTTCATTTCATTATTCAGTATTTGCACTTCATTATAAGGCAGTCTCACTATAAGGCGGTTTACTCAATGGCTCACATGGACAGCGATAAAATAAAGAGTGCAGTGCCTCATGTTGGAATAAAATGTCGAGCCTTTATTTCTTCTGTGTTTACTTAGTGTAGCATACTAGCATATATCTCTTTCCATTAGGTGCCTTACAACTTCCACCAACATTTTTATTTTTGCCCGTCAGGAATTCGCTAAAACTGTATGTGGCTAATATGTTGAAATTAAAGATTCGCAAAAATTTTATGACGCTAAAATATTGTGCTTTACCTTAAAGGGCGATAGATACATTCGGTGATAGACAGATTATATGACTTATTTTATCAGGTACAACCGACTCAGTATGACCAAATTTTATTTCACATGTCTGATAAGTAAGGTATTATCACTGTGTTGGATGACAAAAAGTATCGTATTGTAAAGGTAAAGAACAACAAAAAGTAATTCCGCGAACGAAACAGCACTATGGCGTTTTGGAAACCGGATGAAGCAAGAACAAAATTATGCTCACTTACAAAAAAGGCATTATGCCGTTTCAGGACCTGGTATGTTTGCTAAACGGTACAGTGCCGTTTCGTTTCAGGGCCAAACAGATCGTTAACGAAACTTCACGGTGCCTTTTTAGGTCCAGGTAAGGTCTCGAAAACTGCATTATGCCATTTCAGGTCTAGGTAAAAATGGTCGCGGATCGGCGTGTCACTGTACAATTTTACATCAAATAACAACTTGCAACCGTCAACAATACCTATTACACTCTGTGCGTATGAATTGTGATTATTCATATCTTTGCACTATCGGCGTTGATACGTTATATTTTGTTACTTTAGTATATATGTAACAGTAAGCGACAATTTAGAGGCAATATGGAAACAAACGTGCTGTAGTTACACGACTTAAACAGCACCCGAATTAAATTCACAGGAACTCGGAACAGAACATTCTGACTTTTAAATAAATAAATAAATAAATAAATAAACAAACAAACAAATACATAAATAAAAAGAAAGAAATAAAATAAGTAAAATTCGCTTGGTTATTATTTCCCGATTTCGCTTCCACGCTTTTTTCTTTATACGTGCCGAATATGGGAATGGATCGATAGAGAAATATTTATGTTAGATCCGGCGGGAATCGTCAATGTTGTAGCTATTAAGGAATTACCTCATCGGGACGCACGTAAACCGGATATAGTTTTGTTCGAACACATTAAAACACGAGTTCTTATATTTAACGCACAAATCAATTTGCTACCAATTTACTGCGTAAATATTTTAATTTAAATGAATTTGGGTTTAATTTTACAACACTATTTCACGGAAACACGAATCAACAGCGCTTTTATTTAATCAACTAGACTGTAATAATAACTATGCTTTGATGGAACTAAGTCCCAGATGTTTCAGCCTCCATTTTTTTCTCTCAAGCATTTTTGTCAGTGATAAAAGAAACCTTTTTTTTCGGTAGAAATCAATAATGGTTCCAATTATTTACAGAAGTAAATTTGTTGGCATGGACATTATAATACTGATAAATGACATGGAATTAGTTGAGAATGACTGCATAAAACCTTCGGATATGTAAATGAGGGCAATATTTTTTCACCGTTATTACTGCAAATGCATTACCAAACATTTTGCAGCGAAAATGCGCCAATATGTACGTGTTTCAAATGTTTTATTGCGTTATCCCATTCATGAGAAATTGAACTTTAAACTATCAATTAAATGTAATAGTCACGTAAGAGCCAGATTTTGAAGGAATCATCTCAGTTGTTTTCTTTCTTCTGGCATTTCTACTGTCTTTTAGTCACACAGACACAAGCACGCACGCACGCACGCACACATACACACACGCACACGCACACACACACACACACACACACACACACACACTGGGTCATATTTCCAGATTTGCCATCCCATCATGCTCTATGCACACGCCAACTAGAAGAAGAATCAAGAGTTAATTTC
This sequence comes from Margaritifera margaritifera, assembly GCA_029931535.1. Classification (NCBI taxonomy): domain Eukaryota; kingdom Metazoa; phylum Mollusca; class Bivalvia; order Unionida; family Margaritiferidae; genus Margaritifera; species Margaritifera margaritifera. The sequence goes on along the minus strand of JAQPZY010001389.1, from coordinate 304,847 downwards.
ACAACGTTTTCTTTTTCTATGATACTACGAGAATTAACATTTGATCATTTGGATGAAGAAAAGAAAATCCTGATGGTACAAAATATAATCAACGAAAATATGGTTCTGTTCGATGATTACAAAGTGTCATTAGGCAGAAAAGTGCAGATTACTGTAAAATTCGGTCAAGTACTTATCAGCATGAAAATATGAATATGAATATAAATGCAAAAACAACTTATATACATTTTTTCTATGAAATATTATTGGTATGGATAACAAAAAGGTAAGATGGAAAGAAAATCAATATACACATGAAGAAGAAAGTAATAAATATAGAAAAATAACAAATTGTCAAAAGGCAATAAAAATACCAGAAATAAAAGTGAAAATTTGTGAAAAGCAAATATTCAAATAATTGTTAAAAATTTATAAAAATAACAAAATTAGCTGTCATAAAGAACATAAAAAATAGAATGTAGTGTGCCTTTGTAATGATCATAAATTGTCATTTTTACTATTATTATTATTATTCTCTAGCAACATATACTTATAAAATCTGCAGCATAGTAATGTACATTTATTATATGTAATTCCGTGCAGCATAGTAATGTACATTTATTATATGTAATTCAGTGCAAAATCCATGCATCATGCGCTAAGGAGTGGGCTTGACTCGTCATAATTTTAATAAATAAGTAAATAAATAAATTTATTATATGTAATACAAGCTTAAGAATGAAGTCCATTAGGGAGGAAACATACTTTTATCTTTCTTTTTTCTCTAGCAAGGAAGATAAAAACCATCAAGCGACAAACATTTTCTCATAAAGCAGTCATCAAACTAATATAAGAATTATCTACAGCAAATATTGACAAATTCAGTAAATGCCACACAAGACAGCAAGGACAAAGGTCCATTCGAGTTGCACCTGGCAGTAAACATTTCATGAAACATACGGGCACTTTTATTTGCAAATAAAATATTGTAGTGTCTATTCTTATTATGATTCTTATTAAATGCCCTTGATGTATCCCAGAATTCGTGTTAAATGCCCTTGATGTGTCCCAGAATTCGTGCTAAATGCACTCTGAGTCAAAATTAATATCATTTACATGATGGAGAGATATACTTTTTTTAAACGAGTGCTTTTACATCGATTTTTCTCTGATCTATTTGTGTTTTTTGTAGGTTTTTTTTTTGTATTTACGCATTTAAATTGAATATTTTCCCACGTTATCTCAGTTACAACAAAACACGATTAGGTGAAAGATACGGGCGTCGCGAACAACACATCTTTTGTTTCCGTACCATATGGCTACAATTTAATGGGAAATTAATAGCTTTCATCTTTAACAGATATCCAGAATCATTTGTCCAGACACAGGTTGCTCTCTGAAAGAGAGAAAAGCCACTCTCAGTTTGCCATTGTTCTCTTTGTAACATTGAAAACGTTTCCTTTTCCAAGCAACTCTATTTTTCGAGAGCTAGGTAAACATCGCCATGTGAATGAGGGATTTAAGTTATATGTCAATTATAAATATTGAACATTTGGAAAAAGTTCACTGACAGCAATAAATATCAATTGTAGGGTGATTGAGTACCCGAGCAAAGAGATGAGCTATATCAAATTTTCTCAGACTAAATTCTTTATTAAGCACCAGTCAATTTGTATTGGAAACTGGACCCTTTCTTTCTATTAAGAATCTAAAGTCTTTGTTTAGGATTGATCGATGCTTACACATGTCAATAAATGCTTCTACCTTCCTTCCTTCATTTTTCTTTCTCCCTTATGTTCTTTCTAAAGTTTATTCGTTCATTCTGTCTTTCCTAGTGTTCCTAACTGAAGGAACTCGAATGGTTGAATAATTTTTAATTTTTTTAAAAGACCTCCTAAGCAGGTTTGATATTTTTTAGTGAGTTGTAATGAGTGCATCGGAGGGAAGAGATTGACCTCATTGAAAATACACACACACACACCACGCACGCACGCACGCACACACACACACACACACACACATACATACATACATACATACATACATACATACATACATACATACATACATACATACATACATACATACATACATACATACATACATACATACATACATACACACAAACGTACATACTCGGCATAATTTAATTTTGGTTTTACTCTTCAGCTTTTTATTGGAATTCATTTAATTCAAATTCATTGCCATGTGATTTTTGAGATCATTGTGTTCATTACGAACCACAACAATTATATTCCACACCTATCTGAAACGGCGTACTTACAGATTCCATTTTTACACTGGTAAAACGGTGTCCGCGGTCAAATGTAATTTGCGTTGACAGTGTGATATAATTTCACGCTGACGCTGACGTTCTGTGCGATGGAGAGATTGGCCCCAACGGGATTCCGTAGATAACAGTACACCAAGAAATTGAACCCGTCGTTCAAAATGACGCTTTGGGAAGCCCCGAGCCTTTCACTGGTAACATGATCTTTGTGCTTCAGACAAAAATACTCGATTTACGTGTATCAGTGTTTATTTTATTTCCATGTAAAAGATAAATCTTAGCAATGAAACAATGGGTATAGATTTCGTAAAATATTCATAATCATAATCATTTTTCACGACTAATAAGACGAAGTTTCAAAGCAAAACTTTACCAGAGATGTTGACAATTATTTACAATTAATGTAGCAAATAATGCTAGCATTTCAGTCCCAAGTTCAGAGGAATATAATAACAACTTTCCGTGAAAGCCCACGTGTTCGTTGCATAACAGTAAATTTACATTACACTTTCAACGGAAATTACATTTTACCGATAACATAGTTTTACCAGCGTGTTCCCCTCCTCCGCCCCGCCTAAAAAGCATGAGAAACAATACAACATGCTCTTTTTCTGTTCTGAAATAATAGTACAACATTTTTTACATCTATTGCGAGACACAACGGTCCCATTTCCAGCCGGACACTTGTTTACGATCAAACATTATTATAAATCATGTACTCGACCTGAATTTGGCGGTAGGTTCATCGGAGATTAGTAACTTGATATTAGCCACGCGCTCTGATCAATAACTAATTTACTTCAAATTGGGCACGTGACATGCACGCGCGTGTTGATACGAATTATATTCCTATCACTTTCAATTAGTGGCTGTAACCGTGGGAAAAGAAGGCAAAATAAATTCAGGTTGTATTTTAGGTCCATGTGTCATGTCATATGAAAATTCATTTTCTATTAACTCATCACTTTCCTGGTCAACGCTTAACGCGATGAAACAAAAACATAGTAAAGAAAGTAGATTCTATTTCTTTTTCACTCTAGTCCATAGGATAAGAAAAGAAGTTGGTACGGTTCATAACTATCCCTCGCAAAAGGATGGAAAATCAATGCTTTACAAAAATTAGACTATATAAATGTATAAATTTACATTGATATGTGCTATTATTCAACTGTCCTGTTTCATTTCCAGCCGATTATGTTTGTGGTAGTATTGACAGTAGTTGTAGTAGTAGTACTAGCAACAGCAGCAACAAAATTAGTTCATTGATATCCCTTCAATGGGTTAATTTTAATAATTAATAATTAATTATAAAAATTTAATAATTTTTCAAGGAATGGGAGCACTCAAGGGAAAAACCAGCAGCTGAAAGGGAATAATAATAATAATAATAATAATAATAATAATAATAATAATAATAATAATAATAATAATAATATATCGAGCTGCAAAATAATGATGTAACACAAGAACAATTGAACAGGCAAACAGAAAATGAATTGGATGAAGGATATTATTAATTTATTTTTAAATTCTGGAATAGATTTATTTTAGACTCAATTAGTTCCATTTATAAATTTACCATTTTGTTGCATAAAATTTCCAAGGTGTTGAAATTTCCGGTTCATTATTTGATTGAAAAATAAAAAAGTTTCTTAGATTTTTCCATACTGCATTTGTTAATTTATTGTTTGATTGATAAATAGTTATATCAATCTATTAATCTCCCCCCTCAATAATCCTAAATGTCCTAATCACATTAACAGAATGTTCCAAATGAATTATAATAACCTTGAATGTCCTGATGTACCATTAAGATATAATCCAGAATGTATTTGAATGCGTTTACATAAATCCCCAAATCAGGTATTAATCCAAAAGTCAATAAGCACTTTAGTATTTCCAATGAATATTGTAAACAAATAATTTATCTCAAATTATATCTGATTTCAACAACACAACTGTAATTCCTAAATAGATTCTTTACAGACTGATTTTTAGAACCGGAATTCCAGAACAGGAATGAATTTGTTTACAAAAATCTGTATATAAATACACATGCATACATGGCCTATGTCACATCAGAATATGAGTAATTCTAATGGAACATCCTGGCCTACCTGACATATGTCACAATAGTCTAATTGCGAAATGCCTATGAAAATACTGGCCTACCTGACACATGTTATAACTGACAAGCATGGGCAAAAGTTAAGCTTGTATTTTCAAATAACCATACAACTTACAATTATGGACAAAATGTAAGTACATATTCATCATGCATAACAATATATATATATATATATATATATATATATATATATATATATATATATATATATATATATATATATATATATAATAATAATAATAATAATAATAATAATAATAATAATAATAATAATAATAATGAGGACTTTATATAGCGTCTAGTCTTTAGAAGCTCTAAGCGCTTTACAACATTAGATAACACCTAAAAGCATATATAATGATATGATTAAGAAAAACAAACACCATGAAATTAGAAAACAAAAACATGCTGAAAATAGTTAGGGTAAGGAAACATTATTAAGTCTTTAAGTCTATTATTGCAGTCGAAATAGGTGAGTTTTAAGAGCACTCTTGAATGAGATCACTGTGTCTTTGTGTCTAAGTTCAGTGGGCAATTCGTTCCACGTTGCTGGGCCCTGGTATGCAAAAGAACGTTGTCCGTATGATAGTGGGAATAATGAGAATACGAGTGTCGGAAGAGGAGCGTAAGTATCTTGCTGGTTTGTACACATGGGTGAGGTGAGATATGTATGTTGGACTGAAGCCAGTCAATGAGACGTAGCACAGAGAACAAATTTTGAGTTTGATTCTGGATCGAATGGGTAGCCAGTGTTGGGTACAGAGCAGGGGGGAGGTGTGCTCTGTACGTGGTTCTCTAAGAATGATCCGAGCAGCTGTGTTTTGAACTTTTTGAAGTTTCTGGAGTAGATACTGAGACGAACCAGATAGAATTGAGTTACAATAGTCCAGTCTTGAAAGTACTAAGGAACACACAAGTGTTTTAGTGGCATCAACTGAAATATAATTGCGAATGGAGCTGATGCGTCTCAGCTCAAGATATGCAGCCTTGCATATGTTCATGACATGTTGGTGCAATGAGAGAGTACTGTCTAGAGTAACACCTAGGTTTCGTACTGACTGTGTGCATTTAATGTTGGTGTTGCTGATATTTATTGTTTGAGGTAAAGTATCTGAATGAGAAAGTCTTTGCGTTGTAATCAGAATGGCTTCAGTTTTATCATCGTTCATCTGCAGCTTGTTACATGTCATACATGATTTCACATCGGAAATGCACCTCTCTACACCTTGGACGGTAGCATCAACTTCAGTTGGGTGGCTAGATTTGTATATTTGGGTGTCATCAGCTTACAATTGGTGAGACACTGGATGACGATCTATGACACTTGAGAGCGGCTATGTGTATAGAATGAAGAGATAGGGTTCAAGAACAGAACCCCGTGGAACACCAAAACATAGATCAACTTGGCTGGAGTGTTTTCCATTTGCGGACACAATTTGTGTCCTGTTGACCAAGTAGGACTTGAACCATAGCAAGGCTGTATCGTGAATGCCAAATACATGATGGAGACGGTGAAGTAATATATCACGGTCTATTGTGTCAAATGCTGCAGACAAGTCAAGGAGAATGAGGACTGTAATATTTCTATTATCCAAAGCAGATAGAAGGTCGTTAACTACTTTCAGAAGGGTAGTTTCGGTACTGTGGCGAGGGCGATATGCAGACTGTACATTGCTAAAAAGACTGTTTGAATTTAGATGAGATACAAGTTGGGATAGAACAACTTTTTCTAAGATTTTTGACATGAATGGGAGGTTAGAAACTGGGCGGTAGTTCTTTAAATCGTTATGGTCAAGTGTTGGTTTCTTCAGCAGAGACTTTACAATGGCAGTTTTGAAAAATGATGGGAATTCCCGGGATGAGAGAGAAGTATTAATAACATTAGTTGGTGAAGACAATATTGGATCTAAGCACTCAAGCAGCGGTGATGTCGGAATCGGATCAAGTTCACATGACTTTGAGGCACTCTTCATCATGATTGTACGTACTAAATCCATAGAGACAGGTTCAAATGCTGCTAATGGTTGCCGCTGAAATTCTGTATCGCAACTGTATGGCGACGACGAGTCAATTGAAATTGTGTTATCAAACTTATCTCTAATGGTTTGTACTTTGTCACGGAGGAAATTTGCAAACTGGCCCGGAAGGTCGACTGGAGAGAAGGAAGTTGGAAGTGGTGTACATTTGTTCCTTGACATTAGCTTGTTAGTAATCTCGAAGAGCTCTTTGCAGCTGGAACTTTAAGTGATCTTAGTACTGTAGTGGGCTGATTTTGCTGCATCGACTATGTTTGTAACATTCTTCTTAGCGGCTTCATAGATTTGCTTATGAATAGTGAGTCTGGTGGAAAGCCAAAGCCTCCCAGCCTTACGACGGTCTCTTTTAGCGGTGCGAAGCTGGCCCCTAACACTGCTTTACCACGGAGAACACTTTTGAATTGATACTCTGCACTTGGTTGCTGGGGCATGTTTGTTCTGCTGTCGGAGGTAACAAAGTTGTTAGGATTGCTTGGATGTCATGCATTAGTTGGGTTCTATTTATCATACGGAGGTTTCTCTTAGTAGCAAATAAAGGTGGAGGGTTAGGGACTGATACGTCAAGATGGCATATAATGCAGAGGTGATCTGATGCAAGTACGTGGGACACCAGGGAGGACTGTAGAATATTATCATCAGGTCTATGAAGAATCCAGTCTAAAATGTGACCATGTTTATGGGTGGGTTGGCTAACTGACTGTTTGAGGTTGAAAACGTGAATGGAATCTAGGAGTTTTGATGTGTATGGGTTTCCAGGACAGTCAAAGTGAAAGTTGAAATCTCCAAGAATAATCAGTTTGCCACCTATCGAATTTCCATACTCCAGGAGATTCGGAAACTGCTCCAAAAAGAGAGATTCAGTCAGCTTGTTTTTTCTACTAGGAGGAGGGCGGTAGAGGCAGAAAAAATGGACTGACCTTTGTTCCAGTGTGAGTGTGGTTTGGACTAGTTCAAACGATGTGTGGTAGAAATTGAAGGTTGTAGTGCGATTAAGACGGTTGATCATGGAGTTCGTTGCGATGACAGCAATTCCACCTCTGCGGGAGTGGTGGGGGAACGATTTGATGGAGTAACCGGTGTGTGTTAGATCCGCGCACTTGGGCCCATCGCCTGACGTTTTTAGCCATGTTTCTGTCAGGAAAAAGACGTCGACATTCTTCTGATCGTTGATAAAATTAACTATTATATATATATATATATATATATATATATATATATATATATATATATATATATATATATGTTTCGTTCTTTCTTTCTTTGACTTACTTTATTTTCAACAATTTTCATGATCTAGTGAAGTGATTCAGGAAATACACAAAACAACATACGTATTTTGTCCAGAGGTGGGGAAAGAAACAGTTTGAAATGGCGCCGGGATACGTCTAGGCCTTCAGGCAGAAACGTATTCATACGTCATATCAAACGAGTTCTTTCGTCCCGACTCGGAACAAAACACGAATGCAGTTTTATATTCATTACATATCCTCTAATTTATAATTTCCAGATAGCAGTGCAGTTTTAATGAATTTTAAAACAAATTTGGAGTCATTCAAGTTTGATTCAGTGCAAGTAAAAAAATCGACGCGCGGACGTCGTGAAAACGCATAAATAGTTTCAGTCTGAGTCTGGTAATACGGATTTAACATTAGTATCAATGCCATATCAGCTATATAAGATTAAATGGGTACATAATAAAATATTTAATATTTTCATTGATACAGTGGCATTTTTGCATTGTGCGTCGAATGTAGGCTTGCTATTCTTCAAACCAACTGTGATGAATACATGGATACTATGAAACCCCCTTTCTGGGTATCACGCCATACTTTTGTCTTGCTATAAATAATTATATGATCTAAAAACGCACCATAGCATTAGGAAAATTACAAATTAACATCACGTCATCTAGAAACATTTCACACTTTCCAGCTCATACATTAATAAAGCGCTTTCTAGACTGTTTCAAGTCGGAGTCTCAGCACACCGTTAACTAACAAAATCCATTCTCCAGTTGTCAAGCTACAAAGTTTAGATCAAAGATTACTTTTGGAAGCTCTAGAGTACAATTCTTCAAAGATACAATCACTGATAATTACAACTATATTAAAAAAAAACTCATTTTAAAAATAAAGTGATACCTGTATCATGAAAGTGTAAGTGTTCTTTCTTCTTGTAGCGTTTATCAACTACTTCCAAAGGGTTGAAAACAATCCCATGATGGGAAACAGTGTTCGACGTATTTTGTGCTTATATATATATATATATATATATATTCAATCAAGATTCGAAAGGAGATCAAAATTGATTAGGTTGTGTTCAGTGGTGGTTGGCTTTCCTATTCCAAAATAAAATAACTAAATATATAAGTAAGTAAGTATGTAAGTAAGTAAGTAAGTAAATAAGTAAGTATAAAATGTAAATGACAAGGTAGCCACACAAATGTTGCGAAAAGTCCTTATGTACATCTGCAATTGAGGAAAATTTTCTGGTAATTTACCCCCCCCCCCCCCCCCCCCGCCAAGCCCCCCCTCCCCCCCCCCGCTCCAGTTAGTTCAGTTACCAGATATATTATGCAAAGAAAATTAAGTAACCGATGCACACGTCACAAGAAATGGCCCGTTTAATAAAGTAGATTTCGATAAAGAAACAACTCTTACTTTTGGACTATCCGTCCAACTCTTACTTTTGAACTATCCATCCGTACATGCACAACGAAAAATCCATAAAAAAAAAATAAAAAATGCTGTGCATGCGGCCAGCTTGAAGAAAGTAAGCCAGTCAGTAAGTCAGTAAAAGATTGCCATTTACTACAGAAAAGGGTAATATATTTTAAGAATAACTGACACTACGAGACCCTAGTCAGCTTTTCATTTTCACACAGGCTGCCTGAGAAAACTGATGAGTATAAGATGGCAGGACAGAATCCCAGACACTGAGGTTCTCACACAGGCCGGCATTCCAAGCATCCACTCTGCTGATGAAATCACAGTTGAGATGGGCAGGTCACGTCACATGGATGTCAGAAGAGCGACTATCAAAGATCTTCTAAGGCGAGCTGAAGGAGGGAAAGCGATCTCAGGGTGGTCAAAGGAAACGCTTCAAAGATTCCCTCAAGTAATCCTTGAAACACTTCAACATTGACCCTGAGTATTGGGAAGATCTCGCACAGGATCGCTACACCTGGCGGAGTCTCATCTATACTGGAGCTACATACTTTGAACGCAGGAGAATTGTGGAGGCAGTGCTGAAGCGCGAGCAGCGTAAATCTCAGAACTGCAGCACGTCCTCTATTGATCAAGCAAACCCAAGCGCCATCTCCTGTCAAGTGGGCCACAGACAGTTCAGAGCACAAATTGGCCTGATCAGCCACTCAAGTACTCACAGAAACCTAACCGTTAGTGATGTCATGGTCATCTTCGAACTCGAAGGACGAACAACAACAACCCTTCAACTGGGAATCCAAGAGCAAATCTTTTCTTCCTCTACCTAATATATTCAAAAAGGTGGGTCAGGCAATGCCTGACCCACCTTTATGTATCTTCGCCCATTTTTTGAAATAAATACATATGTAGTTTGTATAATAAACAGCTATATAATCAGATCGTTCATATCTTTTGTTTTGTTCCTGTTGGTTTGCGTGTTTCACTTTATGGAGTAAATTTTCTGTGTAATTTAGCCGATTTGTTCATTTTCCTTGGGGACATAATTTGAACTACTGTCTGCACTCGCTTTTAAGTCGAGTCCAACTGATAACTTCACAGACCCAGATCTGCCGTCGCATAATGCGCCGGCAGATCTGGGACTATGCAGTTAGTTATGAGTAATCAGTTGAAAAAACAACAGAGAGTCTGATCAGCCGTCGCATAATGCGCCGGCAGATCAGGATCTATGTTGTTTGCAGTTGGACTCGACTAAAACGCGAGTACAGACGGTGAGCACATTCTCTCATTTAAATTGTTATTACAACTTGAAAGTAATGTAGACGCAATTTTCACACTATTTTTTTCTAACACGAAATGGGGGAAAACTATTAGTAGTACAACTGAATTGCTGAAAACAGCAACGCTTAAAAAAAGCGAAGAAAAGAAAAATAGGAACGAAGAAAATGGTGAAAGGGCAACATTCTAATTCCATCCTCTGTTTACAAATAATAGAACAAAAATGAAATATGAGAGAATGGACTGCATTCAATAAATCTCATTCAGAAAGATTATTATAGCATATTTATAGTGTTGTGTGCGCGTGGACCAAAACGATGGATTATTATAGTGTACTGTGCACGTGGACCAAAGCGATGGATTATTATAGCGTATTGTGCACGTGGACCAAAGCGATGGATTATTATAGCCAATTGTGCGCGTGGACCAAAGCGATGGATTATTATAGCGTATTGTGTACATAAACCTAAACGATGGATTATTATAGCGTATTGTGTACATAAACCTAAACGATGGATTATTATAGCGTATTGTGCACATGGACCAAAGCGATGGATTATTATAGTGTTTTGTGCACGTGGACCAAAGCGATCGATTATTATAGCGTATTGTGCACGTGGGCCAAAACGATGGATTATTATAGTGTTTTGTGCATGTGGACCAAAGAGATGGATTATTACAGTGTTTTGTGCACGTGGACCAAAGCGATCGATTATTACAGTGTTTTGTGCACGTGGACCAAAGCGATCGATTATTATAGCGTATTGTGTACGTAAACCAAAACGATGGATAATTATAACTTATTGTGCACGTGGACCAAAGCGATGGATCAATATAGCGTATTGTGCACGTGGACCAAAGCGATGGATTATTACAGTGTTTTGTGCACGTGGACCAAAGCGATCGATTATTATAGCGTATTATGTACGTAAACCAAAACTATGGATAATTATAGCTTATTGTGCACGTGGACCAAAGCGATTGATTATTATAGTGTTTTGTGCACGTGGACCAAAGCGATCGATTATTATAGCGTATTGTGCACGTGGACCAAAAGAAAATACATGAACTAATAGAAGCGGAAGGGAGGAATGCAATCAAGGAGCTAAAGGTTGGAAAAGCTGAGGGAGTAGACGGTATATCAGCAGAGTTTATCAAAGGTTTCAGAGAGAAAACTGAAAAAGAGTTGAGTGTTCTGTGCAAATATATGTGTACAATAGGTGAATGGCCTGAGGATTTTACAAAATCGATAATAGTGATGCTACAAAAGAAGCCAAACGCTGTAGATTGTGCAGACCACAGAACAATCAGTCTGATTTCACATACATCCAAAATCATGTTAAAAGTATTGATAAACCAGTTGGAGACGAAAGCAAATTATTTCATCGGCAAGACTCAGTTTGGATTTAGGAAAGGATGCGGAACGAGAGAAGCAATAGCGGTGGTGAGAATCCTGTGTGAATGAAGGCTAGAACATGAAGAGGAGTTTTTCATCTGCTTTGTCGATTTTGAGAAAGCAAATTGACCGGGATTCAGTCGAAAAAGCCAATGGAAATTCTGAAGAAGATTGGAGTGGATTGGAGAGACAGGAGACTCATTACCAAACTGTATATACAACAGGAAGCAGTAGTAAGAGTGGCAGATGGTAATTCCGAATCATGACAAATTGGACGTGGTGTCAGGCAAGGTTGTTTGCTTTCACCTTTACTCTTTTCCATTTACGCAGAGATGATGATAATTGAAGCAGTGGAAGAAGTGGAAGAAGAAATTAGAGTGGGAGGACAACTACTGAAGGATGCTAGGTTCAAGGAATGATTTCAGGATCAGAAAGTGGTTTGCAAAAGTTGATGGACTCCTTGAACAAATATGGAAAGATGTACACCATGAAGATCTATTTGAAGAAGGTCATTAGAGTTTGGAGAGAAAGAGGCAATGACCTGAATAATACAATCGACTAAGAAAGAGTAGAACAAGTTAGAAAGTTTAGATATTTAGGATCTTTGATCTCAGATGATGGAAGGTGCCAAGATGAAATAAAAACAAGAATTGGAGTGGCCAAAGATGCATTCAACAAGAGGAAAGAATTGCTAACACAACAAATGAGCAAAGACCTGAAGAGAAAGAGTGTCAAAACCATTGTGTAGAGTGTAGGGCTCTATGGCTCAGAAACGTGGACGCTTAGAAAAAAAAATGAGATGTGGATATGGAGGCGCATGAAGAAAGTTAGTTGGAGTGACCGAAAGACAAATGAAGAGGTCCTAAGATTGATCGATGAAAAGAGAACTTTATTGAATGTTATACTGGAGAGGAAGAAGAAGTGGATCGGACACATTTTAAGAGGTGAAAGCGTGTTAAGAGAAGTCATAGAAGGCAGAATGGAAGGAAAATAGCTAAGAGGACAGCCTATAATCATGCTACTGGACGATCTCAAGAAGAATAACTCATGAAACGTAGAGCGATGCTAAGGTAAGAGTGGAAAAGATGAATGCCTCGAACCTGCCTCAGGGCAGAAAACCTATGAATGAATGAATGCATTCAGATATGTTGATAGATGTTAAGATGTAAATAATATTAGGAATAAAAACATGTTTACATATTTTGAACACTACTTTATAAAGATGTAAAATAATATTATAAATAAAACTGTGTTCATATTTTCGACCCTGCTTTCTAACAATGTAAAACAATATTATGAATAAAAACATTTGTACATTTTTTCTACACTACTTAATAATGATGTAAAATAATATTAGGAATAGAAACATTTGTACGTATTTTGTACACTACTTTATGACGATGTAAAATAATATTAGGAATCAAAACATGTGTGCATATTTTCTACACTACTTAATAATGATGTAAAATAATATTAGGAATAAAAACATATGTGCATATTTTCTACACTGCTTTATAACGATCTCATATATTGGACGCGTAGAGTGGAATGTAGAAAGTATGACCAAATAAAAGGCGGAGGGTCGAGAGTATGGGAGCAGGGGTGGAGGAATGGACGAATCTGCATGAAAAAATGATCTGAACCAGACCCCCTTTTTAATATTTTATAAAAATTGTATATCACATGACAATCAGGCGATAGACAGATAGGCTCATTTGTAATTTTCTCGAAATATTGCAAGAATTAGTATATCTAATGAAATTTTTAAAAAAATATAATTTTGTTATTAGTAGATTAAAAGCTCGGTATTAAATATCTTCTTCATTTACACATTAAGTTAAAAAAATATCAACAAATAAATAAACCGATATTTTAGGAAAATGTACATAAAGTCACACACGTCTTGTGACAAAATAAAGTATTCATCATGTGACAGATACAAGCCACGTCAACACAATCTTCAAAAATCTGATTAGCAATACAAGAAACATATATACGGAACAGTTCATTTGAATTAAATTTTTAAAACTGCTAAGAAATAATTAGCCTGCATGCTAATGTAACCTGATCTTACCTATCCTAGGCTAACTAACGCAACATTTCTCTTAGGTAAAAGAATCTAAAAATCCATATCAGAATCCGTGTTTGCCCAGTGAAAGCAAACTGGACGCGACACGTGGGTAGCTCTAAACAGTTTTAGACTACACCCGCAGTCCAGGCTGTACTCTCACGTCTTTAAAGCAACCCGATGTTAAAACGAAGCTCCGTTACAGTCAACAAGTATACATTTTCAAACTGATCAGAGAATCGAGAAACAGAATTAGTAAAAGATTGGCACAGCAAGCCAGATCCTTCTATAATTACCCCCTTTAGAGTCACACTAACTTCCTCCCCTCAGCGCGCGAAAAACCCTAAAACTCACGATTTTCAACCTAATACAGAACCATTGTTAAACAAAATCTAAGATACGGCATATACAAGTCTGCATCAAATGCGTCCCAGATATTACTTCAGTGAAGAGGAAAGTGAACCATGAACATACCGATTTCCCACAAAATCATTCACTATGAAAAGTTTGGTAAACGCATAAAACAGAGCTAGGAGAAAATGGGCATCCGCTCATACACATTGTAGGCCGAAACTTTCTATCCAATCTAGCTTGCAAAAATTTGTTTCTGCACCAGAATCTTTGCCTTGTGCATAAAAAATAAAATAACGCATTTTCAACACCGCTGCAAATGACAAGGGAGAAACACCGAGGAAGAGTATGGCTGTTTCTTCTATCGAAAATTTACTCCATAGCTAAAAATACGAAACTGTTTTGTGCTATCTAAACGGTAATAAACAAATATTCTGCAATTAATGAAATGGGTAAAACAAATCAATGTAAGAACGTGTATGTATGTATATGCATTGCTTAATACATGCACATGCATAATCTGTGTGTGTGTGTGTGTGGTGTGTGTGTGTGTGTGTGTGTGTGAGAGAGAGAGAGAGAGAGAGAGAGAGAGAGAGAGAGAGAGAGAGAGAGAGAGAGAGAGAGATCTGTTCCACGGAAGGATGAGAACCCTGTACACATTTCGCAATGCCGTTCAATAAAACTTTAAAAACCGTAACCTTACATACTCCGTGTACTGCTTGCTATATAAATTTAGACTGCGTGTCTCTCCAATCAGAAATATGTCCGAATTTAATAGCTCTGACTGCTGTCAACATATGTACATAAAACCAATGATACCCTTCAACATAAAAGAACTTCTTTGAAAACGATAGCTATGTATTGACCATCTTGTATGCATATACTAGCAATAGGTTTCCTTTATTGATTTTATTAGATAAAGGCCCTAATGATTTGGTTTTCAAATATTATTAATACAAGAAAGCTTCAGTTTAACCAATTGATATATTTCGCAACCACATTTACATCCATTACCTAGGTCTTACTGGTGGCTGTTATTAAACTGCGCAGAAAGGCTAGAAAATGACCAAAAAAAAAAAAAATGTCCACTATTTTGTGAAACAGATGTGATAAAATATTATTTTTACAGAGTCAATAAGCGCGTAGGCCCTCGAATCGTACCTAGCATTTGTCACTCCAAACTCTCGGTAGAGTTCCGTTCCATCAAGATTATGACGCGTGAAGTTGATGTTCTTCAGTCCATGGAATTTCTATCAGGCCAACAGTCTCCAGGGAAGCGGAGTGAAATGAAAACAAATTTGATTACATTTAGAAACGTTGGAGAAAATTGCATTGAAAACCTTTGTGCGGTAGCAAAAAACATGCTATAATGCGTGTTACGCCACATTGTCACAAGTAGCTATATTTTACGGTGTGCACGTGCTTTAATTTGCACGGAACAAAGCGTTAAGGGAATTGTGCTGCACTTCATTACCAGAGAAAAGGTTATTAGAATTAGCGCATATGTTGCACAGTGAAATCGTTGGACCCTTGATAGTTCGCATTGAAAATCCAATCTGCAAATGAGCAAAAAGTTGAAACTTGGAAATTGGTTTTTCTCAAAATATTTATTCCATCGGATCTCATCTGACCGATGCTTCCTTGTAGACTACGATGAAACTCTGCTGTCCCCAAGTTGTCTGGAGAAAACGTGGGGAGTCTGTAACAAAATCTGTCCGTGTGTGCGCGCATGCTTACACCTGTGCACGCTGTTCAACGTCGCACAATCACACCCTCGTCTGTTAGGATAAACTTAAAACTTTAGATCTGTCATGGTAACTCGTTCTTACAATTTTGATAAACCTCCTAAGAAGGGGAATGCAAGGGTGGGAATCAATCAATCTAATTACCTATCATCATTTTTGTATTTGAGTCGAAACATCAGTCAGTATACTCACGTACACTTACACTTTACACTCTATCCCTTATTGACTGACGTTCTATCTTTTCCCGATATGACATTACAATTATTGATTTTCAATTTGCTGGCCAGCCATATTATTAAGACAATTCACGTTCAATTGATCTATACCAGATTTGATCTGGCATGATATGGTTTATTTCATATTTCTTTTTCCTCGGCGAGTTAACTCTTTGATGCTTGGTGATAATTGTATTTGACATCAATTTTATAGGACAAAAAAGACTCGTATTGCACAGTTATGTTTTGTCTCCTACACTTGATTATATCCTGTTTCTTTAATTCTATTTTTGTTTTTCTTGTATAATTTGTACGTGTATATGCACATTAAGTATTGACACTTTTGGCAGTTTTCAAAACATATTCAATGCACGGTACTCACAATCATGTAAGTAGTAACTATTTCAAATTTTCTGGAAGTTAATTAAAGTATTTTTGCTAATTATACCTCTTCTAATGTTTGAAAAGTACCATAAAAGCATCGCAGCAGACTTTCTTCTTTAACAAATCTGTCTTTTTCAGAGTTACGGTAGAATATGTGCCTCCACTGTAGTTGTATTTTGGAAAATTCTTTAGAAGTTGAGTCATGGGTTAATTCATTGATTGAATGGTATTTAAGGCACATCAGCATATGAAAGGTTATATCGGGGCAGTTGTAGTAAAATGTCTTTCCCACGGACACGCCAGATCAGGCCTTGACAGGATTCGAACCAGTACCCTTCTGGTTGCGAATCAGCACACTAACCACTGCTACTCTCGAAAGGACTAGATCTTATTATGCTTTATGCGTATTCAAGTTTATAGCAACTCTCTCTCTCTCTCTACTTTCTGTAGCGCACAAACGGGGGGAGGGGGTGCAGACGGGGCGGATGCCCCGGGCGCCAGAGTTATTGGGGCGCCAAAACAGCTGATAAAAATTAGGGCCTCGTATTCTGGCTCTTTGGGCCATCATCGACGCCCCATGCGCCATTTACCCTTATTACGCGATTGTATACTTTGATTATACTGTTATAATGTGGAGCGGAAAGATTCTTGTGACTTGGAATTTGAAGGTCAAAGGTTAGACTCAAATGTGGCCTCTCTTCTCTTGAGCAGGGTCCCAATAAGTCAGAACAATTTTTAAAAATCTGGAATAATTTTTCCATATTTTTTTTCCTGCCAAAAGAAAAGTCAATAAAACTGATGAAATCCTAGAATGTCAAAGACTATTCATGAATTCGATCATTTTGGCAGTTGTTAAGCCTTGGATATGGAATTTTTTTTGTTAACTCTGCAAATCTTCGGAAACCAACATTAATTTTGTGAACAATTTCTGCACTTGAACAAATTCATACAAACAAATGTATACAAACCTAAACATTTTTTCAATTTATATTTCCAGTTATCATCGAAAAATTAAAACGAGGTTGCATCACTTGCTTTCTGATCTATAATATAGGTCATTTGTAGGAAATTAAAGGTCGTTTAATGCTGTAGAATGTTCCATGGAAAATACAATATTTTGTCCCGAAATTGAAAAGGAACGATCTTATAAATTATTTACCAATTTTCGTGGGATTCCTGCTTGGGATAAATATTTCCGACAACTTATCTTTTTTCCTCTTTCTTTCCTTTTCAAGAAAAAGCAACATCATATAGAATCTTGTCACTACAAGTCGTGGGTGGTGGGTTGGTGGGTGGGTTGGGTGGGGTTGTGGTAATAATTAGACCAAAATGATTACACTGGTCTACAATTTGTTCGAAGTCGAAGTCGTCCGCTTCAGAGATAAAATGTGCTATTTATTAGGGATTTTGATGTGCTGAATTCAAATATGACAATTAAAACAACTGATTGGCTACTGTTTCGAAGATGTTTAAGTTTTACATTTTACGTCTATGTATATTGTGTACATAGTAGAGTTTTAATCATAAATTGTAAACCTAGGTCTTTTCATGTGTTTATGGTTGCTTTACATGATAATATTTCACCTGTCCTGTTTATGTAACACTTTAAAAAACAGAAAAAGGGTTATATAAATACAAATTATACTGAAACAAAAGTAAAAAAAACTATTATGTATAAATAAGTACATAGTTTAGTCCTTATTCAGTGTCTACTAGGCGCTTCTTGGCTTGTCTCTGTATTCATTAAATGGAGCATCTCTTGTCACTGTCCAGCAATAGTCTGCAAGCATTTATGGGCTCCTTTTGCCCTGATAGCGTTTCTCCATTGTTGCAATATTCTGGTGACATCGCTCGCCGTGCTTACTCGTCGCTCACTGCTCCGCAGTTCGGTGAAAAATAAATCTAGATGAGAGTGCAAAAAATGTATCTTTAGTGACATGTTGCAACTAAGGCTTTTGTATGCCTTGAGGAGGTTTTCCATCAACTACCTGTAGTTGTCTGCCTTGTTGTTTCCGAGACAAGTTGTTGCCACTAACTCGAAGGCTTTCCATGCCGTCTTTTCCTTGCCACGCAGTGCACGGTGAAATGCATCATCTCGAAGAAGTTCACGAATCTGAGACAACAAAGACACCTTCCTTTATCTTAGCTTCACTTAACCTTGGAAATTTTCCACGGAGGTACTTGGAAGCTGCTTGTGTTTTGTCCATGGCCTTGACAAAGTTCTTCATCAGACCCAGCTTGATGTGCAAGGGTGGTAACAAAATCTTCCTTGATTCAACAAATGGTGGATGCTGAACACTTTTCATCCCAGGCTCCAATGACTGTCGGAGTGGCCAATCTCTCTTGATGTAGTGGGAGTCTCTCGCACGACTATCCCATTCGCAGATAAAACAGCAGTACTTTGTGTATCCAGTCTGCAGACCAAGCAAGAGAGCAAGAACCTTGAAATCGCCACAAAAGCTAGTTTATGCACCTCAAAAGTTGTTTCATGTTTTCATAGATTTTCTTTATATGGACTGCATGACCAACAGGAATTGATGGCAAAACACTGCCATTATGCATAAAAACAAATTAAGACTCATCTTCAATGAATCAGTGAACAGTCTCCACTCATCTGGATCATCACACATCGATGTTGTTGCAGGCCACAAGATCACCTTCCATGAAAAGAATGGGACAAGATCCTTTTGACGGTCACGGAACATGGAAACCCAAACATCACCTGCCAGGAGATTCCACTGCTGTAGTCTGGAGCCCAACAGCTCTGCCTTACTCTTGGGTAGTTCCAAATCCCTGAAAAGGTCATTCAGTTCACCTTGTGTTATGAGTTATGGAGAGAATATGGGTCATGTGACATTGATGGTTCAGGACTAGAAGTTTCATCCTCTTCCTCTTCCTCGTCTGACTCAAGTGAGAATGATTCTGGTGCATCAGGAACCGGCAGTCCTTCTCCGTAGGGTACTGGGCGTATAGCTGACGGAATGTTTGAATAATGCACAATCCACTTTTCCTTCTTTGACACACCTTTCCCAACTAGAGGCTCCATGCAGAAGTAACAATTGCTAATGTGATTTGTTGGCTCTCTCCAAATCATTGGCACTGCAAAAGGCATAGATTTCCTTTTCCTGTTCAACCACTGGCGAAGATTTGTTGCACAAATGTTGCAGCATATGTGTGGGGCCCACATCTTGTCCTGATCTCCAATTTTGCAGCGAAAATAAAGGTGATAGGCTTTCTTAACCATAGTGGTTATACTGCACTTTTGTGATGCAAAAGTCACTTCACCACAAACATAACAGACGTTATCTGCATTGTTCACACAAGTACGAGGCATCTCTGCTCACTTTGGCTAAACAGAAATGTGTCCCTTTGCAAAATCAAACACTGACAAATAAGAGAACACGACACTGTATGATTTGTAGAGCTGATATAGGGCAACTTCTTCAGTAGAGTGATGTAAGCTTAATTATGATTGCATCATCCATAACTTCTGGGAATAACATCATGCAATTCATATCATGTATGACGCAACACCAGCTTCATATTGCATCATTCATTGTTTTGCCTAAAAAGCAAGTAGTGTCCAAACACAGTCATAGATTTATTCATAGATCCAGTCAAAGATGTATTTTAGTCATTTCTGGTTTAAACTGAGATCCCTTCCCTTTATAACTCACTTATCGTCCGCCATTCCTAAATCAAGGGTCGTATATACTGACCCAGTATAATATCTTTAAAACTAGAGTCAATCAACAATTTTAAGCATCATTTTCGTTCTCAGTGACCCAGAATTAGTAAAGTTTAACAACATTTATTGCGGAAAATCCAACTATTAAAAATATTTTCGAGAGACCCAATACAGTTCTGATTTAAATTGAATAAACCAAGACAGTACTAACAGCAATTTGATGTATTTCAGACTTGGCGAAGACACCGACTGGTGAAAATAGGGCAATATTCGTATTGCTAAATCGTGTCGGCCACCAAGACCTGTTCGACAAAGACACGGGTTTTATCAGAAAAGATTATTAAATAACGCAACAAGCAAAACCTAAGAGAAAAGATATAAAGAACCAATCTTCTATACGATGCGAAAACACGACACATTTATAAATATACTATTGCAAAGAAGACTGGGATATCATTTTCATGAACAGTCTCCGGCCCTACGAGACAAGTATATGAATGAGTGTATAGCGGCAGAGCAATGCACATTATTTTGGCGAAGGAAGGACGGGGAGAGAACGGCGGATTGATGGGTCTATCAATGTATATTATACATCTATCTGCCTGCCTGTCTGAATGCCTGGGTCTGATAGATAGATAGATAGATAGATAGATAGATAGATAGATAGATAGATAGATAGATAGATAGATGGGCTAGCGATGATATGATTGATGGACAGACTGACTGACTATCGTTGTGAGCGATTGATGGATTAACATTTTGTTTTTAAATTACAAGTCTTTAAGCTATGTTTAATTTTTGTTTAAATATAGACGCCTTTTTCTGTCTAGTATCTATACAGTGCAGTACTACATCCACCAATGTTAAACGAAAATCTAAACAGAACCTATAGTCCTTCAGAAAAAAATTACACAGAGAGCAAATAACTAGAAGCTCATATGTTGAGTAACACCTATTAAAAGTTGAGTTTTCATCATATACAAGTTGGGAATATGTATAGTAGAGTTGTGATTATAAGTTATGAAAGCTACTAATTTAATTTTCGTTTCATGGTATCTTTCGCGTCCCATATACAGAGTAAATGGATCGAAAGTGACCAATTTCACCATAAATAGAATTTTACTGTCTTTTTTGACAGAATGTTGATATATTAGATCCAATTCGACCATACACGTGATGTGGGCCCCATAAAGACGTTTAATCAATGCTGTGGGTAAAATTCGTTTAACAACGAATATAGTAACAAAAACAACAACTTCTTCTCTGCCTTTTTATTTTGCAAAACGAATGGTTATCTATGACATGTTGTGCAATGACACTAGACACACAAACAATCTACATTAAATTTTTCAACAAATGCAAATTGAAAAAAGTAAATAAATACAGTAGCTGATTGATTCATCGCACTGCTTATGTAAATAACAAAATAACGGAATTACTTTCTATGTAGTACAATTAGGTAGTTGGTGTAAACGGAAGACATCAATCTTTAACGGAAAATAAAGCAAATTAAGGAAATGAATGTTAGGAAAATCATTTGAGCTAAGCTATGAGCAGCCAAGATGGATTGAAGATGTTTTTACAGCATTGAGAGGAGAATTTGCTTGGTTCTTTGTCACATTATTTTCCATGCTTTTTTATAAGAGCAAATTCAATTTTTGTTGTTTGACGAATGTCAAGAGACTTTGTGAAATACTGTCACGGTAATGCGTGCATAACCCAGAAAACACAAAACCATTACCTTGCAGAGAGAGAGAGAGAGAGAGAGAGAGAGAGAGAGAGAGAGAGAGAGAGAGAGAGATTAATTTAGCGCAGCTGCAATTCTTTTATTGCATTATGTTTATTTCAGGTCCCAAACATGGAAGCGACCTAAAAGATACAGTGCAGATCTCATTGTTTTTCTTAAACGTAGTCCCTAGGGTAATCTCGCCCAGAGCAAGCCGTATGCTGAGCATCATTCCCGCTACCAATATTTCGATTGGGAATTGTAAAACGGAAAATTATTTGTAAAGTAAAAAATACTCTTTTCACTGTATAAATACACAACATTTTATAACGTTTGCATTCACATTTTGTTTTCAGAAAGGTGGATATTTTTGTTGGGAAAAATATTTCAAGTGTGCGTTGTATGGATCATATCGATGACGCATTGTGGTATATATTCGTAATTTTCCGGTTTTAACTTCTTCCTATCATTTCAATGCTTGGTATCAAGGGTTAGTGCGTGTCCTTTCAATGCTTGGTATCAAGGGTTAGTGCGTGTCCTTTCAATGCTTGGTATCAAGGGTTAGTGCGTGTCCTTTCAATGCTTGGTATCAAGGGTAAGTGCGTGTCCTTTCAATGCTTGGTATCAAGGGTTAGTGCGTGTCCTTTCAATGCTTGATATCAAGGGTTAGTGCGTGTCCTTTCAATGCTTGGTATCAAGGGTTAGTGCTTGTCCTTTCAATGCTTGATATCAAGGGTTAGTGCGTGCCCTTTCAATGCTTGATATCAAGGGTTAGTGCGTGTCCTTTCAATGCTTGGTATCAAGGGTTAGTGCGTGTCCTTTCAATGCTTGATATCAAGGGTTAGTGCGTGTCCTTTCAATGCTTGATATCAAGGGTTAGTGCGTGTCCTTTCAATGCTTGGTATCAAGGGTTAGTGCGTGTCCTTTCAATGCTTGATATCAAGGGTTAGTGCGTGTCCTTTCAATGCTTGATATCAAGGGTTAGTGCGTGTCCTTTCAATGCTTGATATCAAGAGTTAGTGCGTGTCCTTTCAATGCTTGATATCAAGGGTTAGTGCGTGTCCTTTCAATGCTTGATATCAAGAGTTAGTGCGTGTCCTTTCAATGCTTGGTATCAAGAGTTAGTGCGTGTCCTTTCAACCCCTGGAGAAGGCACGGTGGCTCAGTGGTTAGCGTGCCGGATTCCCGACCGAATGAGTGCGGGTTCGAATCCTACCATCGGACCAGCCTGGGTCAGCTACTGTGGTGTGTTCTCGGGCAAGGCACTTTACTCCAATTGCGGTAAAGCACCAAACCAAACCAAATCCAACCTTGGTATTACAGCGAACATAAACAACTGCAACTGAAATCGTCAGTATAAAACATTTAAATTATGAGTGTTGACATCTTATGTTGAAAATACGCTTGGAAACAGTCATATGGCAGTCTGCAAATTCTAAATTTTAATATTTGGATTTAAATTGCAAATAAAGAAATTTTAAAATATTTTAAAATACATATTGAATTCCTTTTTCCATTTTACAGAGAAGCGAGGTCAAGGTTCCCGATCATCTGACCCGTGTGTGGCACAAGTAAGTAAGTAAGTAGTTAAGTATAAGTAAGTAAGTGGATATATTCATCAGTCAGTCTGTCAGTCATTCAGATAAAAAACAAACTTAAGTGCATACGTACTAGTATGTATGTATGTATGTATGTATGTATGTATGTATGTATGTATGTATGTATGTATGTATGTATGTATGTATGTATGTATGTATGTATGTATGTGTGTGTGTGTGTATGTATGTATGTATGTATGTATGTATGTATGTATGTATGTATGTATGTATGTATGTATGTATGAAATTATGTCGAGGTCAAAGAACACAATCAGTACCAAATACTCTGTGATACCAGATGGATTTCAACACTTTTAATAGAAAATTATGTACATATCTTATAAAAAGTCATATTTCCACGCCTCCATAGAAGATCATTCAGATTTCCGGAAGAGAAATCTTAGTATTTAATATTGATTCCTAGATCTGTAGCTGTTACATAAAAACACAGAGAAATCCATAATTCACTATGACGTCATCACTGGAATTGAATCGTTCAGAAACCTCGTTTGGCTCTTTTGGAAAAGTGATTGTCTTGGTTTTTATCCCTTTACGTCTTTGAAGACGAAGAAAATCCGGATGGACTGTTATTATTGTTTCATGAAGTAACATTTATTGCAAATAACATATTAACGTATATTCCCAAGATTTACCAAAATTAATTTTGAGAAATTCAGTGATAACACAATTGAATAATTTTAGAGCAAGGTCAAGACTAAGACCGGAGTTAACCAAATGTTTCACTTACCTGAAACAGGGCTACAGCCAGATCTAGCTGGTATGCTCAAATTATGGATAGGAAAAAATCCCTAGATATGGTCGCTGCGCTGTAATACCGGTTCAAGTTTTGCAGTCTTGATAGGACTTTGTTGCTTATTGTCTCTGTTTTAAAATAAATATTTCTCTGTCATCTTTATTCAGTAATGGAAGAAGCAGCGAGAACCGAGCGCGAATATGACAATGACTTTTCAAATCGACCACGTTTATACCCTCCCCCCCCCCAAAAAAAAAAAAAAAACCCTAAGAAAAACACACAAAAACCAACACATCTTCTTGTTCGGTATCTTGTAATAGGTTGGATTCGTATGTACCTTTTACATTTTTGTTAATAAATCAAAATGGCCCTTTCCATGCTCGTAGCCAGTCTTGTATAAACCCAGGTATTGTTCCCAACATATGCTATTAATTTGTCTTTCAGGTGTTTTCTCACGATAAGATTCATATTCGATCTGTGAT
Source organism: Margaritifera margaritifera (assembly GCA_029931535.1). Classification (NCBI taxonomy): domain Eukaryota; kingdom Metazoa; phylum Mollusca; class Bivalvia; order Unionida; family Margaritiferidae; genus Margaritifera; species Margaritifera margaritifera. Next base: position 280,066 of record JAQPZY010001389.1, on the reverse strand, counting down.
GAAAGAGGCAGGTAAGTTTAGAGGAACCAGTTTATATTTATGATAGGAACTCGTTCACAGTGCCAGAATGGTACTGCTTATCGTACGAACAGAAGGCTAAATCTATTAGATTTTCTCGCGCGATGAGCATTGGGTCTAACAAATGGAATGCTCCAATTGGTACATTAAGTTCTAATCATACAATTAGCATATTCCCGCGTGTATGTCGCGTGCCTTATTAGCAACACCTCTCAGCACGTGCCATCCTGGATACTAGTAATCTAACTCACCAAGAACTCTTCATATGCTTATCTCCAAGTAAAGAAAAGACATCGTTCATTGTCGCACGTGATAAAACAACCCGCGATTTCGGATTCTGGCCAACTTTAGACCAAAATCAATACAGCTAAGGGTGGAACGCCGATTTGTGGAGATTGCATTACGCCAGCTTCTACCGATCGAACTCTGACATGACAGACTTGTGAATAAAAGGTGGGATATTGTGTAAAACTTAGTGATTGAAATTTGTTTCCCTTCAGAACACTCTTCACATCGACCGTATTTGTCCTTTTCTAAAGACACTGCCGTGTTTGTTCTTCCAGATAATTTTCTTTGGTTCATAGATTTCCACTTCATTTCGAACAATGCACTGTGTGCTTCGCTATTGTTGGTCGTTTGAGAGGTGAGATAAGGACAGGTAGCGGGGCTAATATACTTCACTGTACAGGACTGCTCTGCATCTGTAACCGTGACACTAGTTGTTACAGGCGTGGACTGAATACCAGAGTTATATGGGGCGTATTGGGCAGTGAATCAAGTTTATGTGTATGCTGTGTATACAATCTGCAGTTGGACTCGTGGCTGCTGCACAGGTAAATATGCCAAATGTTATTTCTGCATGTTTCATAATGTAAATTATTGATTTCATCAGCTTATGTGATAACATTCATTTATTGTCTCCCTCAAATCCCGTGGTACTATCCTCGGTCTGTTCCTTCTCTTCCTCCGTCTCTTTGTCACCCTGTTTTCCGCCGTTTTAGGTCAGGTCACAGATCTGAGAATAGTGGTATGGCTGACGAATTCTGAATTACAATTAAAATTTGTAACTTTAATACCTTCTCCTCCTCATCATCATCATCAACAACAACAGCAACGATAATACTAATAATGATCAGGATTTATGATGATAACAGCGTAACAGAAGTAGAATACGATAAATATACTTCTTTGTATAAAACTACCACACTTCTAGTCCTCTTTCTGCTCTACTTATTATTTCTGCTAATCATATTACTTACTCATTCGTACATGGCCGAAGGGCGGAAAACGAGTATAATTGAAATTCAATCAGTCGTACTACTACTTCTGTATTGGTACTACTAATACCTATAATAATGGTGATAATACGCCGTAAATATCTTCTCTTCACCGTCCTTTTCCTCCTCATCCTCGTAATCATTATTATGTTGACGTTGATGATGACAAGGATGATGACAATAACAACAACGAATAGGATATGAAAAATATGAAAGTGTTTTATTATTGTCATTGTCATAGTAAAACACCACCAGCATCTTTACCGCCCCTATTATTATCATAGTACAACACCGCCAGCATCATTACCACCACTATTAACATCATAGTACAACACCACCAACATCATTGCGACCACTATTATCATCATAGTACAACACAAATATCACCATTACCACCACTATTATCATCATAGTACAACACCACCAGCATCATTACCACCCTTATTAACATCATAGTAACACACCACCAGCATCATTACCTCCCCGATTGTCGTCATAGTACAACACCACTATCATCATTACCACCACTATTATCATCCTCACCAATATAATACTCATAATCACCAACAACATTATCGTCATCAACAACGATAGCAATGTCATTATTATTATTATTATTATTATTTCCAGACGAATGATTAATACCAACATGATCTCCGATCTATTACTCATTTGTCTGGTATTCCATTAGACGCTATTGAGTGTAAATGACGCAGATAAATTAAACGCGCACTGTCTCTCATCCCTGGAGCAGAAGAAATATCAGCGAACTACCCTATTCTTTATAGTTCATTAAGGAATGATATAGAAACAATACTCATGGCTTATTTCTCTATTATCTGTAAGTGGCTTATTTGCTTTATAATTCCTATCTTCATATTTATCGATTTTTTTTAATTTGTGGAGACAAACGTCAGTTGCACCAAAATTGAGACTGTACAAAGTTTTGTTTGACACAACAAGAGATGTTCCTTTTCCGTTTTACTGCAAAGTAGACTGATAATAACGATGATGCTTATGATGACGACGATGAAGATGGTGGTAGTGCTGGTGGTGATGACGATGATGACATCATAAAATAGTGATAAACGCGATGATGCTTTCCTTTATTCATTCTTTCATTAATTTCCTTTCTTTTTTGTCTTTGTATCCATTTATCCATTATAAATATCTGACTATTCAGTCACATATTTGTTCAATCATTATCTATCTATCTATGTAAATAGGTTATATTAAACTACTAAGAATAAGGAAAATGAAGTTTGAAATAAAAACAATGTAACTGAGGTATCTTCTTTAGCTTAAACAAGTGAATTTTAGTCCCCCTTTTGGTAATACAAGTTCATGTATATGATAGTCCCCTTTTGGTAATACAAGTTCATGTATATGATAGTCCCCCTTTTGGTAATACAAGTTCATGTATATGATAGTCCCCCTTTTGGCAATTCAAATTCATATATCTGATAGTTGCTCTTACCTGACAACTTGTCAGGTGCAATTGGTATGCAAATTATTCCAGCATGGCACACATGTATTGATTATTATCTCGTGGAATTTTGCAGGAAACAATTCGGATATAAAAAAGATCGAACCTTTTATTTTGCTGCTATAGTCAGGAATTTATTACACACAATTATTACACGTAGGAAGTTATTTTTATTGTTTTTCTTAAACCTGATTAATAAATTGGAAATCAGGCGAGGGTATCCAGGCACCTTAACAGCATACCAACGAGAGCCTTTGAGGACTAGAAAGTTCTCAACTTTTCACATTGAATGAGAATTGTTGCATCTTTGAAACAACGTTGCATTCATGGCATTTACTCTGTGGCGTCTGAAACATGACAATACATAATAGGAATAAATCTCTATATGCAAAAACTTCGACTTTTATAGCATGGCCATATCCACGGAAAATATCGCTAAGTTGACTAAATGTTTGAGGAAAAATATATTCCGGTTCAAACATGACTGCAAGCTTGTATGAATAAATATCAACATACACACATAGAGTAATAACTTGTATGAATAAATATCAACATACACACATAGAGTAATAACTTGTATGAATAAGTATCAACATACACACACAGAGAAATAACTTGTATGAATAAATATCAACATACACACATAGAGTAAAAACTTGTATGAAAAAGTATCAACATACACACACAGAGTAATAACTTGTATGAATAAATATCAACATACACACATAGAGTAATAACTTGTAGGGATATATATCAACATACACACATAGAGTAATAACTTGTATGAATAAGTATCAACATACACACATAGAGTAATAACTTGTAGGGATAAATATCAACATACACACATAGAGTAATAACTTGTAGGGATAAATATCAACATACACACATAGAGTAATAACTTGTAGAATAAGTATCAACATACACACATAGAGTAATAACTTGTAGGAATAAATATCAACATACACATTTAGAGTAATAACTTGTAGAATAAGTATCAACATACACACATAGAGTAATAACTTGTAGGGATAAATATCAACATACACACATAGAGTAATAACTTGTATGAATAAGTATCAACATACACACACAGTGTAATAACTTCGGCTTAAATATCAACATACACACATAGAGTAATAACTTCAGCTTAAATATCAACATACACACATAGAGTAATAACTTGTAATAATAAGTATCAACATACACACACAGAGTAATAACTTCGGCTTAAATATCAACATACACACATAGAGTAATAACTTCAGCTTAAATATCAACATACACACATAGAGTAATAACTTGTAGGAATAAGTATGAACATACACACACAGAGTAATAACTTCGGCTTAAATATCAACATACACACACAGAGTAATAACTTCGGCTTAAATATCAACATATACACATAGAGTAATAACTTCGGCTTAAATATCAACATACACACATAGAGTAATAACTTGTAGGAATAAGTATGAACATACACACATAGATTAATAACGACGGCTTACATATCATATGAATTTCCATAAAAAATCTCAAGGTTTATACAGTATCTGAAGAAAAATGTACGGTCTATCTCTTGTAGAAATATTTCTTATATCGAAAAATTATCTAAATCAAGAATTAAATGCGCAATGAAAACATAATAAAAACACACTCTCACAAAAATGACCATTCAGTTTGCGAACTTGGTTGTTATAGAGATACATAACTTCGAAATGGAGGTGCGTGCAAAATACAAATGCATTGTGAAAATAATGCAAGCACATTAAGTTTACATGTTCACACTAATTTCTATTTCACCCTTTTAATAAGTTCAAGGAAATTCATATTTTGACACTATATTTTAAGAATTTTATATTTATTTACATTTATCTTTTATTTTATATACATGGCACATACATAATGTTAATATTTTTATATTTTATCTTTTGTGACGTAGTACTTAATGTTTACGTTTAATTTGGAAAGGTTATCTTGCTTAAGATTTTTTGCATTTGTAAAAGTTTACTATTTGTGGGCGCCAAATAGCTGTTATTGTGCTGACGTACATTCGGGTCAGTTTCTCTTAAAAACTCACGCTTGCTGTGAGTCGTTTTTATGGAAAGACGTTTTGGCGTACATGGCTGGAAAAGTGTGACCAAAGGAAATTCGAGGAAAATTGACGGACATCAGCATAACACTATTATAAGCCATCATAAGAAGTACGTGTGATTCTGTTATGTATCCTTTTGCAAATAAAAATAATCTTTAATAACATTTTCATCTACATTATATCATTTTCTCTAGAGAGTCCAGTTGTATTAGTTCCAACAAGACAATCAGCATTATTTTGTTGTATGATTTAGGTACTCATTGTCCTCAAGACTTCTGGAAATTTATCGACGCGTATTATCATCATCATCATCATCGTCGTCATCATCATCATCACCGTCGTCGCCATATCACAATTGATGTCATTATCATACTCGTTAGCATCATCATCGTCATCGTCATATAATCATTGTTATCATCATAATCATCGTCATCATCCATATCATCACCATCATCATCGCTAACAGAACCAACTCTTTCATCACTTCAGGATCGCCAAATATAGGAACCTTTTTCCTCCTCTCCTTCTTCATCTTCTGGGAGTTCAAATACTGTAGCTACCCAGTTTTCAACATTATAATAATTTTTTTCTACATTTTATTTCTCAATAAAATGGGCATTTGCACTCCTTAAGAAACGCACACAGCCCATTGATAACCTTTTTGTCAGCGAAATGTATGCCAAGAATTGTACGGAGTTTCATCCAATGCATGTTTAAAGCTTCATTAATATGTTATTATCTGAACCTGTAACCTGCTGATTCTGCACCCCGGGTATTCCATGTAATTTATTAAGGACCAGGTAGTAGTGGCGGATACACTTTATTTAATCCTTAGGAATGGTGAATTAATAGTTCCACCGTGTCAAGCAACCTTAGTTAACACCTCCTTATCTCTTTATCTATAACCATTAGCTGTGCAACCAGCTGTTGCCCAGAGAGATATCATAGTATTACATACTATAGTTAAACATGTAGGAGCAAAAACTGACCAGGTCCCACAAACTATACTAAAATATATAGAATGTATACAACTACTCTGAGATAACTCTGAAAGTATTGATTGGGTTGAGGTCTAATTTCGAAGTTTGCTAATTTTTTTTTAAAAGCAAAAAGTCTGTAATTTAAAAAAAAATGTTTTAAAAATGTTGTGCACATAGTACAGATTTTACTATAAAAATGAAGGCAGGCATATAGATTTTTTGTTTGTCTAAACGGCATGTTTAACATTATTGGCTATATCATGCCGAAGAAATGGGAGCAAAGTGCCTTTCCCAAGTACACATCGAGTCAACCGACGAAGGCTGTCCTGGACGGGAATCATATAGACATTATTATTATTATTATTATTATTATTATTATTATTATTATATATATATATATATATATATATATATATATATATATATATATATATATATATATATATATATATATATATATATACACACTTTAGTTGTCATAATTTGAATCTATTTATATGTAAAGCAGGAATTATTGTTTTTTCTTAATAGAAAATCACATAAGATATTAAAGTCATCAAAAAACAATTTCAGTGCCCTATGCTGTAAGTTTGAGAATTTGTTGGAATTTCGGTTTCTACAGAAATGCCGAATAAGGTGACACCAATTAAAACTTGACCTAATAAAGCATATGCAGATCAAGAACTTAATATTAGTGGATAATAGCTGTTGAGACGTTACAAGACATTTTAAAGTCTAGCTGCTTTCTGTCAGATCTTAGATATGCGGTTGATACAGTTTAGTTCAGAGTCGATATCTACTCCAAGGAGTTTCATGCAGTCTTCACTGGGTAACTCATAGTCTTCTATGGTGATTTTAGAAAGATTGTTAGCATTTTTGCAAATATCAATGGTTTGGAATTTTTGTGGATTAACCTGCATATCATTGCCTGCAAAACAGACAGTCAGTATATTCCTCTCATTTTGTAAAACATATTTGAGATTATTTGGATCTTTATGGGTATAATAGATGGTGTTGTCGTAATTGGAATTATACAGTGAAGTTCTTTGGTGAAGTAGATAATGCCATTTATAAAGATATTAAATATAAGATGTCCCAATATTGAACCTTGTTGTACCCCCGTATAGGTTGTATCTCAGTAGTATCTGAAGATCCCAATTTAACACGTTGTTTTAGGTTAAAAAGTAGTTTTCAATTAGTTTGACTGAGTTATGATCAGTGTTATAAGCTTTCATCTTTCTAGTGATGAAGCCGTGCAGAAGACTGTCTAGGGCCCTGGACAAGTCCATTAGGATTCCACCCAAATTGGAACCATTGTCCAGGACGTCCCTTCAGTCCTCCACCAGTCTCAGCAGTTTGGTTTGACATCCATACCATTTTCTAAAATCAGATAGAACATAATAAAATATATCATCAAAATGTAATAGCAGTTGATTACATAGAAGCCGTTCAATTTAAAAACAAAATGCACGGTAAAATACCAACTGGTCTATTCTTGCCCATATCCATGGGATCAGATTTTTGTGTGGATTGGGGTTACGTGTACTTCTTTGAGGTGATCTGGAAATTTCCCTAATTTCCGAGCGTAAAACTGGTGGACATTGTTGAGCATTTAGGAGGTATATTCTCAACACCTGTTGTTTTATTTGTATCAAAGTATTTTTCAGGTTGTTGATTGTCACGAATAGCTTGCACGCTATGGAAAATAATAGAGTTATCTCTGAATTCATTTAACCCAATGTTTATTTTTGCAGTGTTGATGTAATACTCATTACAAATTTGACAGACTTTTGTTTTGGTTCATAAAAAAAGTTTTAATGTTAAGCCAAAAGTATAAAATATTTTTGACTACCACTACACCGTTCAAAGAAATAAAGTCTAATAAATTGTCACTTTCTACATGTAGCCTTTCTAAGTTCACTGTTCATGTAGGGAAATGGGTCTTTTTTTGGGGGGGTTGGGGGTTGGGGGGATTTTGCTTTTTCGGAGCCTGATTATCAATGACATCCATTAATATCTTTTCACATGCCCCAAATTTATTCTCAATGTCATGAAATGTGTCAATGATTTTTCATATGCCCAGTATTTATTGTCAGTATCATGCAATGTGTCAATGACTTTTCATATGTCCAGTATTTATTGTCTGTATCATGAAAGGTGTAAATGACTTTTCATATGCACTATATTTATTGTCAATATCATTAAATGTATCATTTGACTTTTCATATCCCCTATATTTATTGTCAGTGTCATGAAATATGTCAAGGACATTTCATATGCCCTATATTTATTGTCAGTATCATCATATAAGTAACTGACATTTCATATGCTCTATATTTATTGTCAATATCATGCACTGTGTCAATGAATTTTCATATGCCCTGTATTTATTGTCAATATCATGAAATGTGTCAGTGATGTGTAAAGGTTTCTTATAAACATCATCAAGGAAGTTTTTCTCATTAAATTTCGTGCAGCTTCTGAAAGTGATTTTCTCACGTCTGTTTCAAACATAGTATTGTTTTTCTTGTTGTGGCTGTCATTGTTGTGGCGATATCAGTCAGTTACGCTACAGTCGAAATTTATACTACGGCAATATAATTGTGGATTGTCAGTAGAAGCTATGTATATCAGGGAAGTGGGGCAGTCTTTAAAGTAGAAAGTAGGGTTTCTTATGACATTAGTAAGATTAAAAGTATCCAAGATTGACTCAACGATTTGACTTTTCTCCGTACTTAAAGATCATAGTTGTGATGACCAATTAAACATACACTTTCATACTTGTTAATAATAATCTCAAAAGCTTGGGATATGTAGATACATAAATACTTATGTCTCTTTCATTGTCAAACGTGGTGTAAGTTTTCATAATGTACGTCGCCAGTTACCTTCATGTCGTATTGTACTTCTTCTTTGTATTTCCTTGGACGTGCCAAAGCGAAATAAAAAAAAATCCATAATCCGTCTACCACTGCCGATAACACAGACTTATTATTTTGCATCTATTATATGGACATTGCTGTTGATATTGTTAAACAACAAAACAAAAACAAAAACACGCAGTGCAATATTCTTAAAAGAGTAGTTTTGCATAAAAAGTGCTTTTATTCCAAATATCGTTCTCATTTAATAAGTCACTTATTAGTTAGTAATATCCATGGTCCGGTTACTTAGTGCAACCTCGAACAAGGTTCTACTTTCGCTGACTGCTATTAGGTATCACACCACCATTGACTGGTACCATTTATATATTAGTATAATAAAATAATAATTCGCCGCAGCTTTAGGAAAATGAGAATGCAACCATTCTGATCGATTGGCTTGAAGTATTATCTCTGGTCTAAATTCACATGACACAATAACACAGGCTATCCATTAACTTGTCACCATTTTCAGCTCAAATAATTACATACCCAGCTTTGAATGGTCTATAGGCTGGTTCAGAATTCAAAAACCAAATTTGTAATAGTGGAGTGATACCATAAGAACGAAAGCCTCGGCTGAATGAAAGAACACCTAAAAATATCCTGATGTTAAAAACATTCTGTTGGAGTGTATTCTGGTTTTGGCTTTCATAGAACTTTCACAACTTGAGTACGTACTCAGCTCAAAATATTGTAATAAATTTGGGTATGTTCCATTTGTATTTACGTCTCCATTTGTAAGTTCGTTAGATTTTAGTGATTAGTTGTTTGATTATGGGAAATCAGTGTTGGGAAAATATTTCCCAGCCCGAGTAATTAGCCAATATCTAGGAACAGACGTCATACTTAGAGTTGTTAAGAGACTTGGCAGTGACATGAACTGGTTTCGTAAGAACAACTGTGAACCAGTCTAGAAATGGGTTCAGATACAATAGAGAATATACGGGTTTGGTGGTCCATCATTGGTTAATAATGAAAAGTGAAATGTTAGTAAAGAATTATATTTAGAGTTTATCCTATCTGTACCTAAAAATAAATAGAGACAAGATTCTATTGATGCAGTATTAGTATTTCCTAGCATTGGGTGTTTGAATTGTGTTATGTATGCTTCATGCCACGGCAATGCTAACAAGGAAAAGCCATGCAAATGTGAAGAAAAGCCATGCAAATGTGAAGTTGTAGTTGTGATATTGTGGTCATTTATTGATTGATTAGAGAAAAATTGTAGCTATCATAGTCTGGGCGCGTTACGAGAACTTCCAGTTGACAACGAATGTTGTCGGGAAGTCCTTGGAAATAGGGGAAAACAAGGGACTTCCAGCCCGACCTCATGCAGGTGTTTGATTCGCTCGGTAGAGGAACCCCTGTGCGTGTTACAATATCTCTCCTCCGTAACAATTTTTATACAGCCAAACTTAAGGTTAGTATCTCAGTGAAAAGCCCATAATAACCAAAGTTAAGGTTAGTATTTCTGGTTAAAGTCCGCAATAACTAACTTGTTTCATGACTCCAATTTAATAAAATTATCCTATTGTAATTTACAAATAATCAGCTTGCAAAATTTTAGCTTAAATTTAATTAAAAACTGAGTCGCTTTATGAAGGCGGAACCTGATCTAAAAATACTAAACATTTAAGTTTTCATTTCAGCGTGGAGTTGTATCCTTCGTCACTCAAAAATGACATTAAAAATATGAAATTCTTTTTTGACTCATTGAGCAAAATTGACATTAAAAATATGAAACTCTTTTTTGACTCATTGAGCAAAATTGCTCATGCTGAAACAAAAGTTTAAGAATTGTTCGATTTCCACAATCTGATTAAAATAGAGAACTACGAGAACTACTTATAATAAGTATATATGATGGTCATCGATATGAGTATATATGATGGTCATCGATACGAGACCATATTCTTTTGACCTTGCGATTCGCCAATCAAGTCACAGTTCAAATTTCTGAAAGTGAAAAACGCCATTCGGAACCTATCAATACTGACAATAACGCCCACTAACACGAAATGCAACACTTCATTTGATAAGCTAATAACGATAAGTGGACCGGTAATTCCCAAGGTCACAAGAACATGAACTTTTATCGGTGTCTGTCATATCTCTGTTATTCGCCCGTTGATCTAGATTTTAATCGGATTGCTGATCTTCAATGGCCTTATCTCGGAATAGAAGAGAGATATTTGATCAGTCATCAAACTGGAATTCACATGTATATTGATTCCATCTTACTTTGCATCTTCTTTATCGTACAAGCCATCTGCATCCTCAATTGTTTATGGTTATAACGCACGCTGCATTTTATTCGTTGACATGAACCCGGAACAGCTGGTGTAAAATGCATTTGTTCGGATATTAAATTGATGTAATTCGGATTTTGTGACATTACATTAATCAGACATTGTTTTAAATATGGATTTTGTAATTAATGACATACATGATTTATGATAGTTGATATTGTTTAAAAAAAACTATGACAAATATTTCTAGGCATATTGTCACTATATCAACACAGAACGTAAATTATCTAATCAAAACAATTTACTAGTGTATGTATACTTACCATATATACATCATTGTCGTCGTCGTCACCACCACAAATACCCTCATATTCATAATCATGATCATCACATTCTTCTTCTTCCTTTCCTTCTTTTTTCAATTACAAATACTGAAATTACATCATCATAATCATCATCATCGTTGTCTTCGTCATCACTACCACAAATACCCTCAAATTCGATTTAAATTACTTAGTTATTATCGATTACTTCATATAATCGCAATCATTAAATAAGACTTGAGTTTTTGTGTTAACCCAGTCAGGGATCTGTTCATTTCTTAGGCGCAATTAAAGATTCAGAAACAATACTTAAGAAATTATCTGACACATATACCTGTTCAAAATACAATCAATAAATGATGAGCTTATTGTAGGTGACATGAATGTCGAATATTGTATTGACTTACACCGTATTAATATTTTAAACATATCTCTCTAATTACACCGTACTTCCCGATACACAAGACAGCAATGACTAAATATACCAATGGCAGCGCCAGAAAATGACACAAAAATATCGTATACAAAATGAGTTCAGTTGAAATATGTCGTAAAAACGATTTTATATTCGCATTAAGACAATTAACATTCATATATTGCAATTTATTTTGTAATAACTATTTAATTCAACACATAGCGTATATGCTTATTTACACGGCGATAAGCGAGTCAAATGTCGATGGCACATGTTAAGGTGCAGATGATATTGATCATTTTCCTGCTGCCAATATCATAAACCTGCAATGTATGAAACTTAATTTGCATTTTTTCCTATTATACCAGTACTTTGCTGAATCAGCTTCATAACTAATTAATAAACCAACCTATTGTCTGCTCCATGCACCTAGACGGCTCATACAGTTAAGAGAGAGTGCTCCTCTTTATAACGTTGTTCACGGGAGCCATAGACTTTTTTCTCGCGTTATAAGCGAGTAAGCCTTGTAATGAGGTATATTCTAACAAGGTTGTGTCATAACAATTTAGTCTAACACAGCAAAATAGGGTATTTAATGATGTGAAACCATATGATAATCGGTTCTCATTAGACTAGAACCAAAATTAGGTGAAATAAGTTTAGTAGATATGATAAAACAAAACTTGTACGAGTTGAAAGACATCCATAACCATACCGACCGATTAAGAGGGTCAGCGGTATACTGGGGATTTTATAGTGACGTACCGCTGTAGCATGAAAATTATTTTACAGACGTAAAGGATTGAAAGCTTATGTATATTCTTCCATCTTTAGCAAGACCACTGATAAGTGCATTTTAGATTTTGAGAATGCAGTTATAATTTGGTTTTAAGTTAACACCAGTTTTAGATCGATCTGTTACAGCTATTAGTCCATATAACTGAAGCTCTCATAACATTAACCTTGTTTTCACTGTAGGTGATTTGGTGCAGTGGCTAGGGTCAGCACTACAATCTCAAGCTAGTCATAATAGATTGACACTAAACAGCATCCAACGATATTGTTCTACTATTTTTTTAAAAATTTTACTGAGATATACCTATGTGGTAATTCAGAGTAGGTTCTCATTTATGACCGACTTCCGAAATACTACGAGTCGCTTCTCCTCCCTGACTCTTCTGTTAGCTTTGGTTAAAAATAAGTAGCCTAGATAGTACAAAGACCGCTATTCACTTGACACATCAGTTGTGACCGTATTGTAGTCTGGATTTGAAATTTGCTTTTAGGAAGGAAAAAAGTATTTTTTTAAATATTCTATCTAAGCATAGAAACTCCTGATTAATATGGTAATATATGATTTTAAAAGCTGAGTGCTGTTGGTGTGTTTTTGTCTAATCTGGCGACAGTTTGAATGCGCGTGCGTTTCCCCGTGTCCGTTCATAATAAAAAGCCACGTAAAAAATTGGCTTACATAAAATTGAAATTATGCTTACCAAACACATTGAAGAAAAGCATAATATATTTATCTTTATTTATCTTTCTATACTGGAGATGTCGAAAATACCCCCAAGTCCTCTCTCCATCTCTGTCCGAATTTCAATATTTTAAGCAATAACCATAATACTGTCTAAGCGCGTCTGTTAAATAACGAAGTTACTTGCAGTTTAAAAAATGTATAAAAAATCAGAAAAGAAGTATTTGCAGTAAAAATAAGAACAATCGAAAGCTTACATTTAATAAAACGGATTGGAGAGTGCCATGTGTTATTCCCCTATTGTAATGCAATTCCAGCTGGTTTTTACGCGTGTGATTTAATGTTGTGGGATGTTTCAGATATTTAAAATGCACGTGCCAATCGAGCACAGGTTTTTTAAATACAGAAAATTCTTCCTGTGGGTTAATCGAAATAAATTGTTAATCTGGTGACTGATAATGTAAGAATTAGAATTTCGCAAGGTTTACTATATTTAAGCTTTCGACGGAACACTATAGAAAGAATCTGAAATCCCTAAAGCTTTGCGTTCGGGTTGAAAATATCACTTGCAAAAAAAAACAACAACAAAAAAAACAAAAAAAAAAAAAAAAAACAAAAAAAAAAAAACAACAAGAAACACTTAGTCTGGGATAGAACTTATCACCATCGCGACCCACAATGGTGTTAAAAATCATGATTGATTGATTGATTAGTTGGTTGATTGATAACATTGATATCTTTCCGTGGATTGTCTTCATATCTGAATAGATACATTTGTACTGTCCATCTTCTATTTTATATCGTCCTTCTGTATCCAGATCTAGAATTCATCAACCTTTCATGACCGAGGCTAGAGATGTAATCAAAACATTAATATTAAAAATATCTTCGAAGCTACGATGATGTATGTTTGAAATTTTTAGCTCATGGCTACTTTGCTTCAGATGAAATTATCTTAAATATTTTCCAAGCTTTCACTTTGGTAAAACTATGACTTCTAAAGACTGAATTTCAAGTAAATGTCATAGTCTTGTACCTGAAATGTTTTATGAATTCCAGGTCAGCTATCCGGTCTCTTATTCGTTTTTATGAGCCTCAAGGGTCGGCGTATCGTGCATTCATTGGCTTGTGTCAATATCATTACCAATGTGGGAATTATTGGGGATTGTAAAAGGTAATGTTGGCTACATGACCGTGAATTGATTAGGTTTTTTCTTAAAAGAGGAATGTATGCAATTATTAATGCTTTGCTATTATATCTTCCAGTATCAGAAAGACACCCATACATGTTATCACCTCCGACAAAAAGTCTGGAATGTAATTTAAAATGCTGGCGAATTCTCCAAAAACAAGCATAAATAACTGTAATCTCCTATAGCAGGTTTAAATGCAAAATTTACATAAATATTTTCATGCAAGGATAAACAATTTATAGAGAGAACACAAGTGGAGATGTTTCTTGTATCGAGTCGACCCATTTTTAAAACCAAATATCTCCATGAATTTATTAATTAGCATTTAAAATATTCTCGCATATAACATTTGCTATATCGTATAAAATGCTGGAGATAAAACATGTACAGAGACTAGATATTTCGTTCATTGTGATAATCTGTCCAGAAGCAAGCATAGTTTTGCAAGAATGTAGATTAAAATCTGACCTTTCCCCGTTTTGCAATAGAGTAATCCACGATGCGTTGAAACATAAATAAACTTACCTACCTACTCGCCCATCTACCTGCCTATCGACCTATGTACTACCTGTCAACCTATCAACCAGACTACCTAGCTATCCATAACGAGATAAACAACCTAATTCAATGGAATTTCAAAGCTGTTTATTTTAAACGTTTTTGGTATCTATTATGTTGATTGGTTGGTTAGTGTTTTAATGGCACATTAACGCATGAAAGGTCATACCGTAGCGAGGCAGTTGTAGTAAGGTGCTTTACCTTGAGAAAAACCACGACGGTCGACCCGGCCTAATCTGGACAGGATTTAAACACACACCATTCTTGTCGCGAGTCCAGTACGTTAACCACTGAACCACCGCATGTATCATGCAGATTAGTATTTACCAAACTTTTCTACCTAATTTTATATTGAGTTCTCGGACAGAGATGATTTCTTCCTATCGGGTAAATAGCTTCAGTAGCATGTGCAATCTACGGGCCGGGAACAGGATCCGGCCCGCGATCTGGTTTTATCCGCTTATTTACATCAAGGGGTGTGGCTTTAAAAATCGCTTATCCGGCCCGCGTCCTGGAGGTAGTTGCACATTCCTGGAAACTTTCGTTTTTGTAAAAACACATGACCTCTGTAATGTATTGCCTTCAGCAATATGTAAATCAAAATGGCGAGAACCACGACGTATTCAATAATTGTGTTTATTTCCACCACATATTTTCAATCCAATAAAGAACAGCATCAAATTGCAATGAGTCAAAACCATTACTTTTTGATCTCAGCGGCTGACATGCCTTTACAACATGAACAGGACAATAGAGTAATACTACCGTCTGTGCGGTCCATGCAATGCTGTCATCAGATTCATCGATTTGTGAGGCAAGAGACGCGAGTTCGCATAATTAGTCATTAATCTGCATGTACTTGTTTAATATCGTATTTGACTGTTCATGATGTACACGTAACTGCGAACATGGTTGACCCTGATCTGCTCTCCCATAATTCGCCAACAGATCAGTATCCGTATTGTTATTTCTGCTTACTATTTAAGGTAAGCGACGTAGACCCTGGTATGACGGCAAGTTAAGCACGAGCAAATACAGTAAAATGACTTGTGATACCTCAGAATCACCAGTCGTCACATTTAAAAGGCTAGACTGGTTCAAGTAACATATCAATACAGCTAGCGAGTCGAGAAGCGCCATCTGTATGTGAAACTTCAACTCGCCTTGATTTGACGGTTTCCTCTTTTCTTATTCACTGAAAAATGATATGACGAGAAAACCATGAGTGGGACTTTTCGGTTATGTGTGAGTGTGAGTAGATTTAAAAGGTATGTTTAGCCACCACCCCGGTTAGCCTGGATGGAGAGCCGGTTGGGGGCCACGTCAGATCGACTGTCAGCTGGATAGAGGGCCCGTTAATCGGAACGACGACGACCGTTAGCCCGTGGGGGGGGGGGGGGGTGGTTGGAACGCCAAGTTGTTAGGCCGGCCCGACTCCTACACACACACGAGACCGGCTCGAAACGGTGTTTTATATTAGCTGGTACCGTCATTGACTTTTTGTCCCTACAGCTACCTGACAATTTGGTGTGATAATTTAAGGCATATGCGACCTTTCTTTCGGAAATGGTGATGTCAAGTAGTACATGATAAAGAGTAACAAGCCTCTGAATATAAGGGTCATCAAGTTTAATTTTTTTAAAAAAGAGCGAGTTTAATGTCTTTCCGGCATCTGTTTGCAAGCCTAAACTTACGTTTTAGACTATAATAGAATAGCTCTTTGTTTGGCCTTGGCTGAACCGTAAATCCTAGTTGACTTAGATCTGCATATAGTTTTTATTATGCTTGTCGTAATTATCTATCCAACGTACCCTTTGAGAATCCTCCTGTGTATAGGCGCAGCATACAACATTTAGATCATTTGCTTTGTTAAGAAAAGTCGTACCGGATGCTTTCTTGTTGATGCCTTTATGCTTTTGGTGATTTTGACTATGGCAGCTTTGTTTGTATCCGTTTTGGAATTGAGACATCAAAACAGGTAGTTATTCAAACAGATGTTGACAGTGGCATTGGTAGTTCACAACCTTCTACTGCAGATATGCTGGTCATATCGGACGAGGGCGACAGCGCGTGAGGCGGCTATGTGATTCTTTTAAATTTTTTATAAAGCAGACGAAAACGCATAAATAAACCACTTTGGCAACATATTGTTTGTCCGCTTGTTATTAAAAAAACTGTATCGTAAGCTGTAGGTGGGCTGGGATTAGGCTTCAAGTAGGAAAGCTGTCGTTCCGACGGTTCTGTCGTTGTTGTCGTTCCGACAGAAAACACACAGCAGCCCGTATTTCATTTTTCATGGTTGTGTATTTTTCGACTTCATCAAAAATAAGCTTGAACTCTTCCGCGGAGATGGCGTTGTCGCGTAGCGCCTTAGGTATGTGGTATGTGGTCTGCGATTGTATTGAAGGTTGTATCGGCCAAGACGCGGATTTCTTCGTGCTTTTTGGCTTTTATCGATAGTCGCTGGCTGTAAAAAATTCCAGCTACAGAAATCAGACCAAAACTTAAAGCTATGATCTCAAGGGCAATCGCAATGGGGGCAGTAATGATTGCTGACAATAGTATAATCCCCGCCACGCTGGTGCCCGGAGACACAGACTTCAGTATGGTGTCAACACCATCCACCGCGTTTACTGCGTGCTTGTACTTTTTGTACAGAGTGCGCCGCTGTTCAACCTCTACTCATTGGAGGTTTCAGCATGACAGATCTTTTTCAGGCGAACATTTTGTGGATCTTTGATTTTTAGTTATATCGTCATTATACTTCCTCTGTAAATAACGTGATATGAAAGTTCAATTGATCTGGAGGGGTGGGGCGTTAGCTCACCTGCAGACACGCACCTCTAACCTGTCTCCATGTTGTACTGGTAAGACGGCGGTGATGTCAAAGATGGCGTCAGTTTGCTTTATATCACTAAATCTGGAAGTAACATGGTCTTCCACACGCCAGCCAACACGCTTACCAAGAGTCACAAATACCATTCCTTCTGTTTGCTGGTTCACCGACTGCTTGTTTTCTGACCGATTACTGTGATGCGGCAGAGCGCGCCTTTTTAGGGTATAACTTGATTTTTCTACTGGTGAGACGAGTGATAGAGAGCCCTACATATCCGGAAGGAAAGGTTACCGCCGAGTACGTTTTGCTAAATACCACGTTGTCATTGTAGTAACAATCGATCTCGTAACCCCCGAGAGACATACCTTTGACAGTTAATCCTAGTTGCATGCGGGTTGACTTAGAATGCTCTGAGTAGCATCATTGTTAGGATACCCTGGGTAGCGTCCTTGTTCCACCCCAATCTGAACTGGTACGTGTAAACCCCAAGGAGGCGCAGACACTCTTGCACTATTCGTTTGTATTCCTTGTCGATGTCAGCTGTTTCAATATTCCGTCGTCGATTTATGGATTGACAGGCGGCACCGATGACTCGCGTTCCCTTACTATGTCCGATCGCTCCCCCATGGCTTCATTTGTTGCCTGCAGCTAAATATAGTGCGAGTTGTAATTGCGAAAGCCGAAAATGGTTCGAGTGGCTGAAAATCACGACACTTGAGCGTTGACATTGAGACCCTCGCACCGGACGGTGTCTCCAGCGTCAAATGTAGAAGCAGAGCTACTTGTAAAGCTTTCGTGTGAGACGTTAGCGGCAAGGGTAGACTGATTACTGCTATCATTGTGTGCCTGTACGACTCCGTTTACAACAATTGAAAGCGTTTCCCAAGTTCCGTCACCGCGATTTCCACGGATGATAATAAAGCAAAAACCGGCGCCTGGGACGGTGATAGTGTCATTGTTGTAGCTGTTGGTAAAACCATCAACATTCTGAGTCGGAAGGACAAGCACCCCAGCATCTATTAGACATATGCCTGACTCTTTCTTATTAAATAGTAGTGTGTATTGCACTTGTTGTTGAAAGAAAGTAACATAAACTTGTTATTAGCGGAACGTAGGTGCAAGATGTCTACATCACCGTACGCCAAGGACCCGAAAACATCCTTTACCATGTTACACTATTCGGCAGCCTTGAAGTCGGGTGTTCGATGATTACCAAACTCTTGTTAAAATGAAACCGGTCGACCTTTGTCGCCTAGACTTCGAAGACGCAGCAAAGGCCATAACCATCACATCACTGAGCCTTTGGATGCAGGACATTGGTAATTAAGCAAGGCATAATTGCTGCTAATGTCATAAAGTCCGTCTAAAGACAAAAAAGGCCCTCAGTTGCTCTCATGATCGACGGAGCAATTGTTAACACACTTGCATTCACTGGTTCAAACCTGCAGGGCTACCAGAGCGGTCAAATCCAGACGCATTCGCCACGACAAGACTAAAGAAGTACTGCAAACTGCGCAGGCCGAGTACCACCTTAAGATCAAAGAACGTTTCGATTACCTCAAAGAAATAAATCAAGACGAACAGCACGCCGAAAGGATCTACCAAAACGTCAGTGTATCTGCAAACGAGTACTACCTGGTTACCAGCGGGAAAAAAACCCCCAAAAAACCAAAAAAAAAAAACAAACCCCAAACAGACGACGATCCACTGATCGGCGACTAGCCCAAGCTTTCTGATTTTTACACATCATCATTCCAGCAGCAAAAACATAAGACACTGTTTTGTCGCCAGGTGGGGAGCTCGTCACCGTCGGTTACGTGGCCTAGAAATATTTACAACCTAGTAAGTGCAGGCAGTTTTTTTTTGCGCTATCGAGCAGGAGCAAGAGCATCCTGTTTGTAGCTCAATAACTGTCGAAATGACAAAGGACAGCAAACTGCTAAACTTACTAGACCGCCGAACGCGATGTATATTCATCTTGCGGCAAAATTACAGCTCGCTAGGTTAATGGAAGGGCGTTACAGTGGTGTAAACTCTAGCAGAACTGCCAAAGTATCACAAGATGTTGCCAGGATGTAGCTCAAAAAGCAGGCCAAGTGTCAGATTTACCTGTCGGCACAACGTAAAATTCTCAGGCCGTTGTTTTGATGTTTCAATCCCGAACAAGGTGCACCAGGCCGATATGTTGTTTTTTTCCGCACGACAAGGTTGTTCGACACAGGTACATGTATGCGCTGACTGTGGTTAATGTTACAAGGAGGCCGAGCCCTTGATCAACAAGGAGGCTTCCAAAGTTGCCTACGCTCTGGCACGTATCTATAGTCGTGGGCCGCTAAAGTGTCCAAATCTGTTCCAGGTTGACTTTGACCGGGAGTTTATGGGCGCAGTGCCGCAACTCTTGGCTAAGCACGGCGTGAGTGTATAGCGGGGCTAGGCCAGCGTCTACTGTGTGCAATGCATTGCACAGATGTTCAACCGTCCTCTGGCCAAGCGCTTCTTTGGACACCAGTGCCTTTGTGGCGTCCCAAAACGGTGAGATAATTCGGCTCACAGGTAAGAAACCTATTGATGCCATTCGTGCTACGTCTGCGCATGTCAGCGACGTCTGCAGCGTCTGTGACGTGATCGGTTGATCTGGAAGACCACCGCCTAACTTCAAATACCCTGGGGCGGTACCTATATGCGCCGGGAGGTGGAAGGTGGGCAATGCCGTGCCACCGACCCTGTGTGGTTGCTCAATGTGTTCACCTTCGCTGACAAGTTTGACATCCCAAGCCAGCCATTTATATACCATCTTTCGGGTAGTAGTTCTTCGCGTTGAAGCATCGTTCGCGAGTAGCTGCTGATTGTGCCTGAAGATACTCAACTACCACCTAAAGGCATTCTTATCCTTGGTCCAGGCCGAGGAGTTCGTTGAGATACTCCCCCGCCCAGACGTGTAGCTTTTGTGCGGTGAGGTATTGGCCATATGCCAGAGTCGTAACACCATCCGGCGCAATCCACTTTTTGGCGTCCAGCGGAGTAAGGCTTGTCTTGTTTATGCGTTACACTCCTATTTTGTCGTGCTTGCTGCAAATGGCGATCATGGAGTGTCAAAACTATTTTATCCCTTAGAGGCAATCGAGGTAGAGTGGATGCCTAAGGTCGGCCCTTCCGACCGTCCTTGAGATCTCTTTGGCCTTACGTATCTCTGTTCTGGTCTCGTGGCCTCCGACTAGTATGGAGTACATCTTGGGACGGAGGCCAACAAACTCGGTGATGTGTTTTCTAAAGCTCTCATACTCAAACTTACTTACGTCCTTTCTATTGCCGTGCTGTGGAGCGGATGCTCTTTAGAATAACCGCTTGTGTCATCGAGGTGAGCATCTTCGGCCATATCTTATTTGACATTAGCGGTCTCGATGCTCAACAGCAGACTGTCAGTGTTCGTGTACAGCAGGTGCAACTTATCTCCGTAGTACGCTTTTATCTAACTGTAGTAGAAATCGTACATAAGGTATTTGCTCAGATCAAGAACTGCCTGCCCCGTATACATAGGGGTGGTTGAGCTTCAGTTGGTCTTTGTGGATTGAAGAGCAGCAGGTTTGCGGCTAAAGATTTTCTGCGACTGAAAAACTGGGTCGGCAATCACGCGACACAGCTTGTCATCTTCACCTTCAGGCCTTACAAGATCCACCTGAATCAGCTTTTTTAGGTTTTCCATGGTCTTACCAAAGACAGAGTTGTTCATCAGCTGAAAGAAGTCTTTCCCGAAATCTGACTTCGCCTTGCTTTTTAGGTCTGTATTCAGCTGTTTGTATGGTGTCATCCACGCGCATATGATCAACCTCTATTGCCATGTGGATCTTAGTGACGTGCATCACAAGTCTGGTGTAGAGCTGGAGGGTTCGGTAATTCAGTAATGGACCACATAGTGATCTTTTCTGCGTACCCTGGGAACTAGCTTCGTGCTTTCCGTGAATGCCCCCACCCCATCCCAGTTTGTTCACTAAATCACGCTGAAAGTCTCTTCGCCAATCCTCTGAAACGCTAATGGTTCAGAAGCAAGTGGATAGTTGCTCTGTGCGTCATGAAGATACACAGAATACCGGATGTCGATGTAACCCTTGGGTGCGTCTGCCTCAATTGATTCGAGTGCGGGAGAGTTGGCCCACTTAACACATCTAGCTGGTAGACTCTGCATCATATCCTAGCCATAAAGGTTGTAGGTGTAAGGTAGGTTATCCAGCTGTTTGGCTTTTCGCTGTCAATGTATGGACACATTGGGTTGTTCATTTTCGCCTGACGCAGGCTCATCATCAAAATGCCATCACGGGTACCCTTCTCAATAAATAGGTGCATGCCGATGCATGTCAGCAGCTGGAGTTTGGTACCTGTGATTGTTAGTAGGGCATCCCAGCTCATTCCGGGTGCGATGTAGTAATTGGTCGGGTCAAGGCCGTAGTTCTTGAGCAAGATGGCACAGAAATGCCTCGAACACGTCCACTAGCAGAAACACATCGGTCATGAGGTAGAGGATGTGGTAGCTTCCCATTTTCTGGCAGCCATGTCTTCCAAACGCTCTTCGCATGCTCATACATAGTCTTTTTATGTTATACCGGCACCCTATTGTTACTTATTTCCTTGCCACAGATATGACAGTCTGTGGCTTTCTGAAAAGGCTTATAGTCGTCTCAATCCATTAAAATCTCAGTCTCATAATGAAGCTCCTCTTTTCCATCCCACACTCGAGGCTCTGGATGAAAGTGACAACAACATCCTTATAACACTGGCTCCTTTTAAACGCCGTCGCTGCGAACAACTATGTAGCAAAAGCTACTTGGAACCTGGTCAGCGACCTTTTGTATGTTTTTTTTCTTTTGGATTGCCGACAGGGCCTTCCACTGGCACATTTAGTGCCTCGAAATCAGCATATATAATGTATGGGTCGCGCATCTGGAGATGGTGTTTCTGGAAGGCTAGGATGTTCTTGTCTGGCTTCGGTAAGGACACACGCTGGGGGTTTTCGCCTATACCGCGGCCGTCTTTCGTCTGGGCGCCCAGTAGGTCGGCGCAGCTGAAGACGTGGAGGCACCGGTGGCAAACGCGCTTATTTTCGTTTTCTTTGTTGTGATGCCGTATCAAGCGGCTTAGGTTTCTTACCCAGACATATTGGCTCTTTCACGCGTCATTCTGACACTTTCGCAAGTGTGCAGTAACAGGCCTATCGAATGTTGTCTTGTGTTTTGTGTCTAGCTAACGTGCAGCGGGTATAGGTCATTTTTCCAACCAAAGACACTAACTACGATAGTTGTGTTATGCCGCTCAAACCTGCCAATATCACTAATCTTCACAGGAAAGTCAATGCGGGCTAAGTTAATTTCGTCAAGGTGCTGGAGGTACTTGCCTTTTTTATTAACGCTTCGATCGTCTGCCTGGTAAAGCGATGTCAAAATAGCCCACTAAAAGCAGCGGTTGTCCTTTCTCCTTACGTTAATAACTGATTGCAGTTCACGCACTTTGCATCGGTCAATTACTCATCCTGACCACCTCGCGCATGTATTCTTCTATGTAGCTTAGAATAATTATGTTAGCTTAATCAATCTGCCTCATTATATCAGCGATGCGCAGTATGACTATGACCTCATTTCGGAAATTATCTTCGACTTTAACAACGTCTAGCTCAGCTTCATCATCATATAGGTTTTGTAGGCCTGTTACAGCTTTTTCCAACTGTGCCGTCAGCACTAGTCTAAACTTCAAACCACCAAGTTCACTAAGTTCCTTTTCGAGTACAGCTTGTATACTAGGAGCCATAGCATCTAGAAATACAGAAGCGTCGGATTCAAGCTTGTGGTTTTTTGCCACGGTGACGCAATAGTCTTTTACAACATCAGTACTAGTACTTAGCTTTACTATAGCTGGTAATTTGCTGCGACTTTTCGTTGTTGCTGGCTTTTTCTCATTAAGAATCTCGTCTATCAAATCGCCGAAGTCATCTGTGGAAACCGGCGGTTCAAACTGTGTAGGAGTCGAAACTGGTTGTGGCCCTGGGGTTGGCTGTTCACCCCGACGAATCGATTGTCTAGAAGCCAGAAATGGCCGTGGATCTTAGACTGCCTTTTCAACCAGGCGAATTGACTGCCTAGGAGCCGGAACTGGCCGTGTGTCTTGGACTGGTTGTTCAAGCGGCTGCCTATGAGCCGGAACTGGCGTATTAGCCAATAATACCTCAAACGCATCATTATTTTCACCTTGGGCTATTTGCCTTCTGCGAAGCAACTCGTTAACACGTGTGATAGTTGGCATAATATTGTGCTTATGTTAAGCTCTGTATATGTCATCCCATTTCTCTGAATTTATTTTTGTTTTGTTTGTAGTGCACATATGACTTTATTACAATGTCTCCTTGCTCTGTTTTCTACTTTCTTCATATCTCTTGTCGCATGATTGCCAGTATAACTTGCACATAACATGTAATCGGTCCATGTTCCAGTACCACACTTTCAGCATGGTAAGACACTACATCCTCTTCTAAACTCTGCCATATGCACACTACGATACTGACCAATGCAGATTTTTCCGTACACCACTTTACTCCCTAGTTTCAGCCAATCGCACTTGATTTGCCTCGAACCACCATATCTAGCCGAAGGCGGGTAAACTGGCAATCACCAAGCAAAATAACAAACTATTTCCATTTCTTGAAATTAATAAAAACACCCAGTTTGAACCGGCCTGATGGAGAGGGGAGGGTCCCGGTTGGCCTAACAACCAGGCGTTTTTAACTGGCTAACAGTCGTTCCAACGGGGCCCCCAACTGGCTAAAAATCGTCGTCGTTCCGACAAACGAGCCCTCCAACCAGATGACAGTCGTTCTGACGGGGCACCTAACCGGCTCCCCACCCAGGCCTACAGGGGTGGAGGAAAAGAACCCTTTACATCTACTGTGGGATGTTGAATGCTGAAGAAACATTTAGTTGTCCAGCTAAAACGAATATCCCTCGTCGTACAAGTTTTGAAAACTTGAGAATGTGTTTCGACCCTTTCATCACCTTTTTTTCGTAGTCTCCGAAGAAAACATTGTTAAACGTGAAGAGTTGGTGCTGATATTTATCGTGAAATAAACCGATATAGAGTATGCGTGAGTGCTAAGGTATCCCACCCCACCCCCACACATACATACATATTATTATGAAACAATATGGCTAACTTTTTAAAGTGCAAGTCCATTGCTGCTGTAGCTGATGCTTATATAAATTCTCTTGACAACATTACGTAAATGTTTAGAAATAATATAAAGATAACGATATGTAATATAAAGATAACGATATGTAATATAAAGATAACGATATGTAATATTTATCGCGGAAAACGTTTTAATATCTTGATCCCTCCTCCTCCTTATATAAAGATGAATTCCACTTGAGTTAAATTCTTTTAGATAAGCTTTCTGAAATCCAGGTGCGAAAGTCGTTTATATAAAATAAAAATCCATCGTCGATGATACCACAGCAAGCATTTTTAAGGACGACCCATTAAAACAGAAATTCTAGTGTTGAAGATCAATTCATAAATAACACTTATTATGAAACACTACGTTTTGGCATATTGGTTTCCTTTTTCTGGCGTAGGTCAAACGCCGTTGAAGATGGCGCTTATATAAAATCTTACGCGTTATAAACATGTTTACGTTAGCGATCACTACAATCGACAATGGTAATCGAAATTCTCAGATGATGATTATTTCAATTTAAACAACAGATCTGGAGATTGAAAATTTAGGGGCCAGTGTTATTGGGTACAGAATTTTGCTTCGAAATTGTCAACGTTCGCTGTGTAACGCATTTGCGGATGTATCAATGATGTAATAGATCACATTTCTTAATAAAGGAACATGCATATAAGCATTATTCAGCAGTAAAGCGAACTTGTATATGTCTCAAAAGAAAACTTTCAAAGAAAGAAATGAATTACGAAAGATAATACTATTCAATAATTGGTAATGACTTAATTTGAACAGCTAGATAAATGTTCTTGTCAATATTGTTTTGTTTCAGGGCAACGTTTGGAGTCTGCTTGGGAAATTATAGCACACACACACACACACACACACACACACACACACACATATATATATATATATATATATATATATATATATATATATATATATATATATATATATATATATATAGTGCAAATCATATAGCGAATAAGAGTCCTTTCAAGTGCACTGGATCCAGCAAGGGAACGCGTGTGTCAGTGATTGATTACGATAAACGCAATAAACTGACAACGAACAGTGCAAAAGGCTTAGCGCTTTTGACTCTCATGGAGAAATTTTCAAAGACAAACACAAAACAGAGACAAGACAAACAATAAATACAAACAAGCGTTGAAATTACAAAAGTGTACATGACTATTTCTACGGGAATTACATCTTAAAATGTCTGATGTGTCGTCTAGCGCTAAGGCTTTTGCACTGTTCGTTGTCAGTTTATTGCGTTTATATCTATATATATCTTCAGTTACTCTCAAGCATACTCTATCAGTTATGACTTCACTTCGCGATATATATATATATATATATATATATATATATATATATATATATATATATATATATATATATATATATATTCATTCACAAGATCTACACATTTAGCATTTTGATTTCACAGGCGACAAAAGAATAGTGATGAACTGGTCAACAAATCATATTCTTTGATTTTAGAAACTTGATATACATGCATATAAAAAGAGATATTCGTTTTAGTTGGCCACATACATTTTTATTCTGCATTCTAGATCCCACTCATGCATAACCAAATGGTCCCAAACAAGATTTTTGTTGTAATTTTACCCTTTTTCACTGTTGTGGGTGGCATTTTTTCATAACCCTAGTGTCCAAATACTACTACTACTATTTATTATTGATACAATTGCTATTATTATTATTATTATTATTATTATTATTATTATTATTTATGTAGTATCCAGAATTTCAATTGCCTATAGCCTTTATGGCTATTGTTCAAATTCCTTGTTTCACGCAAAATTCAAATCCATTTCTTAAACGAACTTTGAAATTTCAATTAAAAAAAAAAAAAAAAAAAAAAAAAAAAAAAAAAAAAAACTGAAAGAACACCGGCGATTTATCATGCTCAATTGTTCAAACGATGTTCTCGTTCTACAATAACAAAGGAGGAACTAACAACGCCACAAGTACACTTATTTTGCCTACAATTCATTTGTATCTGCGTGACTGTTATTAGAAGCAGTCTATGTCAAAATTACTTTCACATAATTGTATTATTGGACAGAAACACTATTACTTTGTATCCATTTGACATTATTATTCTAATAATATCGCTCCTTAGGGAATAACTACGTCAAGTGCTTGAAACGAAAGAAATAATCTATGACCTTGGACCTCATAGAGTTGGGTCGAACACAGTGGCCATAGTTTATACGTAATGTTGGCTTTCTGAAAATGCTCCATGCCGGCGATCTATCTCGCCTTTGCAATTACTTCAAGGCAGTATACTGAAACCATTTACTCGCTTACAAGTCGAATCCAACTGAAAACAACATAGATTCTGATCTGCTGTCTCATAATGCGCAGGCCAATCAGGGTTTATGTTGTTTGTTCTACTGATTACTCCTAACAAACAGCCATATACCCAGATCTGCCGGGGCGTTATGCGTCAGCAGATCAGGGCCTATAGCAGTTTGACTTTGGATCCAATTTATACGCGAGTATGTACTGTATATGTACATAAAATCATTTGCATACACTTAAAAATGCTTTTATGGCATGTACCGTATTACATAGATATGATATATTCTGAAAGGAGATGTAAGTAATGGTATCACTCGGATAAGGGTTAGGTTAATTTCGCAAAATTAATCAGTCAGAGATGAACGTCCACTAATGCTACTTATTTTGAATGCATTAGATCTAAATTTATCAAATTTGCATAATTGATTTTTCTCTACATTATTGATAAACTCAACACATTTGCAGTTGCTTAGTCAAAGCCAAATGTCACTTTAAATGTATAATTCTGAAATTAATAAATGCGTTACATGTAAATACCTCTGTGGGATCTCGGCATTGCAGACACTGCAAGGACCAGGTCACGTGTCATATTTCCATTCGTATTTAATATCGTACATCGTTGATAAATTAATCTTACATCATTAACTTCAAACAGCTACAGATTTCAAACCACACTCAGTTGCACACACGGCTGGCGACTTACATCTCCAAATTAATACACCTAAATCTGTAATTTTGATTTATTTTTCGGGTCGAATTCTTGCAAAAGAGAATTTTTTTTTTTTTAAATTTTTTTTTTATAGATAAAAGGCATTTTCTTTGTCGGATATATATGTATGTTGAAAGAACTTGACATTTTCAAAACTGACATAAATTTTTCTCTATTAAAGGTGTTTTTTTTTTTAAATCGTCGCAGAATTGCATGGAAAGTTGAAGAAATAATTAAAAAATAACTTAATTAAAGCCGAGTATGGTTTGAAAGAGTCTATTTGAATTCATGTCAAGGACACAATTCACATAAACTCGCAGAGTTAACTATTGCGATTATACTCTAAAATCAATTAAGAATATTCTGGAGAAGAAGTCATTCAAAATGACATTTAAATTGGGTAGGAAGGAGGAGTAGTAAATCTGCCAGAGTCCTGAGATTGTTATCGATTAATTAATTAATTGTTGGCCACCATCTGTCAGTTTGTCTTAATTACAATCAAGACAAGGACGGGTCAATTACAGTTAGCGGAGGTTTGTTAATAATGCAGCTACTATGGTTCTCAGTCCAGAAACCTGCAGTTGGTTCATTTTGTCCGAGCGGCGAGCATGAAACACCATATTTATCTAGATTAAACTTTTCATGAAGAATATACATGTAGATTTATCATAATCTCACTCATCATCCAGTATGCTAAGTTTCGATACATAAACAAAATATATGTTTATAAAATGTATTTATCTATCCAACACACTCGTCCAACAATTCTATCTGTCTCACTCTCTCATGCGCCACTGCCCTGAAACTTTTTTTCTCATATTTTCATCATGTAAGCACACAGAGTTTACTAGCATTGTTAATTCAAGCAGATACAGTACTGTTAGTTTCTAGCCATGTTAATTAAGGTTTGATGATCGACATTGACATTTCCTTCTTATTATTTCAAAAGTACGAATTATGGAAAAGTCTTCACGATAAAGAGCTGTGATTAGATCTCTGTGGGTTTTTAGAGTCAAGGGTTCAATGTTTTACCTTCATAAGCAGGTTTCACCGAACCTGATGTAAAGATAGTAATTTGGATAACACACACACACACACATTATGAAATAATATTGATGCTATTTCGTTACTTCATAAAGGGAAACCAATGCTACGCTTAATGTTAAAATTGTGATATCAGGTTGTGCACTAACCCCTCCCCCACCCCCTCCAGAATCAGCGACAGCTCAAACGATATAGCGTCGGACTCGTAATCCAAGGGTCACATGTTCGATACCCGACCAGGACAGCATGCTTATGGTTTGGTTTGGTGGTTTATACTTTATGGCACAGCAACAGAAGGCAATTGGAGTAAAGTGCCTTGCCTAAGGACACACCACGGTAGCTGACCCAGGCTGGTCCGATGGTAGGCTTCGAACCCGCATTCTTTCGGTCGTGAATCCGGCACACTAACCACTGAGCCACAGCGGCTCCCAGGGCAGCCTGGATTGGCTGCCACAGTGTGTCGTTGGGCAAGGCACTTAGTTCCCATATCCTTGGCATGATATACCCAATAATGTGTTAAAAGTCTCGTCATACCAACCAAAAACTAATACGCCCATACCCCATCTTATAGCGAGACCAAATAGAACACGATGATACTTTTTACATGACGTGGAATTTCTTCGGCCCATACGTACTGCGTAATAAACATTGAAACAATGTAAAGATTATTATTATTATTGTTATTATTATTATTATTATTATTATTATTATTATTATATTGAGAGAGAGAGAGAGAGAGAGAGAGAGAGAGAAGCTCATGAGCTATTTGAAAGGAGATATTCCGCGTACCAAAAGAACAGAACAAAGAATGTTTTACCATACATGAACTAAGCGAACCGTATGTAACAAAAAAAAAATTATTAAAAAAAAAAAAAAAAAAATTCTGCAGCTGAGGCCCTATTTATACATCATGTTACTGATCATTATTTAGACTATAATATCTAATGCGATTTACAAGCCTTGGTACTGCTAACCCCACTTTTTTATTCCTTATATCGAGATAACAGATGTATTATAGCTCCCTGTCATAACATAGTATATTACCCCCCCCCCCCCCCCCAACTCAGACACTTACCCTATACGGGTTGGTCATAACCCCAAATCTGTTATGTATATTAATGTGTCTTCTTGTCACGAATGCGGATATAACGTGTGGTCAACATTTTCAAAAATGTCACTCTAAGTAACATTTTTGTACATTTGACATTTAACCCCTCCCAGGTACTGTCGTCGTCGTCGTCGTCCTCGTCATCATCATCATCATCATCATCATCATCATCATCATCATCATCATCATCAAGAACATGGAATAATCTGAATTGCCTGTTTTTTCTTTCAGACGCTCTGAAAGTGAAAACAGGCAATAAGATTGTTCCATGATGATGATGATAAGGATGACGATGGCGATGAAGATGAAGATGATAACTCCAGCATAATGTTCGAAGTCTGATACAAGGTGCCTTGATTTTATTCGATTAAGACACTACCAGTGCTGTTATTACATCAGGTGTTATTAAGATTGATATAGCTGAGGTATAGAAACCAAATAGGAAAATAAGTAGGTATCATATAAAAAGAATCTTCAATTTGAAAATCACATTCAATTTAGCCATATTTATTTATCAAATTGATGATATTAATTTTCATATCCCTTCATTTCAGAAACAACGTCACCTAGATCGTCACATCGACAGTTCTTCTAGATGTGTGGAATTTCGAACATTAATGAAAGATTATATAGCTGGCTGATATAAAACTGTTATCAAATACAGGAGATGGTCCTAAAATAGTGCTGTCCGTATCGTCAAAAGACGGAAATACAAACTTTAAGTTGTTAACGAGATCGTTTCATAACTACGTCTGTTGCAATAACAAGATGCCTTCATTTAAATGTCAAATTTCATTAATCTAAACATTTTATGTTGCGGGGAGAAAAAATAATAATTCTGCGCGCAGTTAACGGATGATAGAAAAATGATTGCAGAGCTGTTCAATCTGTGGATGACAAAAGTTGCCGCCACGTTTACCAGAGCTGATGTTTTGGGGATCATGCCGCGCGCTGAATCACTTCATCATTCCATCCGCTGATCAGTTTTGTTTCTGTAATATTTACCTTCTGCATAACACATACCTGTCGGAAAACATTTCTGAAAAGAAGCACGGAATTAAATGGTGCATTTATTGATTAGTTTTCAGATTCGGTGTAAAGATGAAACTGACAAGCCGCATTTAAAGCACTGTCATTGTGAAACATGAAAGGTCATAAAACATGAAGAGAGTTGCTCGATGGGAATTCAAACGCCAAAACGGTTCAAGAACATTCAGAACAGCTCTGTGGGAATGTAAGCAACAATAATTATGAATGTAAAGAGAAAATCTTCGCCCAAAATTTACCATTTTATTGTGCCATACTTTATCAGTGAATGTTTTAATGAATGTAACAGATTTGAAAAACAACAATACCGTGACAATTTTGTTTACTGTATTTGGCAATCGTTTTAAAAATTATGCAGTATTGGAGCTTTTCACTGAAAAGTCGATAAATTTGCTGCACATGTTTATGTTGTGTTTCTGTCATTATACCCTTGTTTTAATACTTTGAAATTAATGACAAAGAAACGATAACAAGAAGCAAAAAGGTTCAACTTCATTTTTAAAACTTCGTGGTAGTATCAAATATTTGTTTTGTCGATTTTGACATCTAATTTACAATGAGATGACAAGAAAGTGAAATGTAGCAGAGAGTTTACCTTCTAGAGAGCGATATATACTAATGACATGAAGTAGAAACTGTTGAACGGAGAGAACTATGTGACAATTTTGGAATCTTTTTGTATAAGCCGTGTGCTGGTTTATTCTGATAAGAAATGCACTTTGCGAAGAAGGGAATAATGGAAACAGAGAGTTTATGGATATTTTACGTTTTGCTTGGCCTTTCAACAAAAAGTTATGGTAAGTGTTTTTCTCTTGTTTCATTGTATGTAAATCAATCTTTTTTTAATTAAAAAAAAGGGTATCATGGTCAACGATCTTGATAAGCAAGGTTGGATAACGATTTAATTATACTGAAGTTGAAGGTCTAAAACTTTCATTCGTTTGAACATAGTGTTTACGTTTTTAATTATCGGTCAGAGGTCATATTTCAAAATGAAGTAGAATGTTTCAATTGTATACAAATAAGGTGATATGAAGTACTGATCTTTGCGTATTACAATCTCGTGCGAAAACATTTAAAATTCAAATTAAAAAATGACTAGATCGGCAAGATTTGATAGCGTTTTGTAAACCATTAAAAATTACTAGACCACTCATATTTGTGTGCAGCACCATCTCGTAAAGGTATACGAGAATACCAAAATATTAAAACTAAGAAATCACTAGATCACTCACAGTTTTGAGTTTAACCATCTCGTATAGAACTACGAGAACATTAAAAATCAAAATTTAAAAAACAAATTTAAAAAAATCTAGACTAAAAAGATTTGGGAGAAAGTACTAAACCAGTAAGACTTGGTGTTTTTTGAAAAATCGTTTAAAAGTATTATCTCAGTCATAAATATTTTTTTTCTTTTATAGAAAACAATTACTGGACTTAAAATTCGTAAATTTGGTTAAGTTAATGGTAATCATAACTAATTTGCCTGTACTTATATGGCCTTATGGATAAGTTGCACAAAGGAGCATTGTCTCATGTGGCATCACAGCAACAGCCTGTACAATTAAAGCTGTAAAAGAACTGAATTCATTTTTATTAGTAAAACGCAGAAGACAATGCAATATATTACGGACATTTTACAAGAGATTAAATGTTTCACATATTGCTAGGAGGTTACATAAACAAAAAGGCATTTAGAAACGCACAGTTTTATCCGGCAACAATTCGTACACAATGAAATAGTCCTTAGGAAGCTCAGACATAGGCAATACCCGAAACAGTTTAAACAAATCCACGAGAGAGAATTTATACGGTGGACCTTATCTTGGGGTTGATTAATATTTGCAGCACCATGCGGATTGGAACATATATAGGTTTTTAGGTACAGCATGATTACTTGTTAGTTATATATTTCCCATTGCCTAATAAAAGGTCTAAGGGTGTTATAAAATGTTTGTTATAAAATGTTTGTTATAAAATGTTTGTTATAAAATGTTTGTTTCTTTCTCGCTTTAAGTCGTGAAATTAGATAAGTTCTTTTTTTTAAAAAAATATTTTTTTAAAATAATTTTTTTGTTGACCTCATTGAATCAGTTTTTGTTATCTTGGTTGATAGGTCATTCATTTAATATGTGGGTACAGTCTTTCTCTTTTTAGTATCCATATAATTACAATGTACATATAAGTAGTTGTAAAGATCAAGAATATGTTCTTTAAGAAAATCACTTGAAATTGGGGAAAATACACTAGCTTTTTAGGCAACTAGCATAATTTGTTTTCATGAATATCCTTGAAAGCTGTTCTTTATAAAATGTTGTAATAAATGGACACAACTAGAGGAAGTCATCTCCCTCGTGGGAATAATTATTTGTACTAATTTTAAAGGTTCCACAGGCCTGCAGGCGTAATCGCGAAGCAAGAAGTTGATATTCTCCTAATGTATTCAATTAAGGACCCATATATGCATTTCCAAATTCGATCTCACGGTAACAAAGATCTGAATGTCTATATAAAAAAAGAAAATTGCTTGAATTCCTCTTGGGTTGTGTTAGTCTTGGCAATAATTGTACATTTAGCTTAAAGCTAGACTCCAAAGTTAAATTTGTTTTATTTTCTATACTTTAAAGCAACATTTTTACTCCTATGATAAGGTGTATGTGTACTTATAATGCATTGGAGATACGGCAGTATTGAACGAGTCATATATGTCTTTAAAAAGTGCTCACCCTAAGTGTTGGGAGGTTGACAGCTGTCTCAGAAAACCTGTTGTAAGGGCATTCATTAGGAAGATTTTCAATTATCCTATCAAATTGCATCTTACATCATTTTCATGCTGATTCATTCATCGTATTGTGTGTGAACTCAGCAGCAGTACAGCTTGCATGTACTTCAATTCATATTGAACTAACAATGGCTCATAATATAATGAATTCTTCAGTGCGAATGTGACCCATTATGCTTTATCCTTTAATAAACAGACCATGGGCATAAACCTGTGTAAGTAAAATAGTTGAACTCATAATAAAAGTACTTATATTACTTACTTCACAAGATGTATAATGTACATGACATGTTCGTACTCAAATTGAATATGTCTAAGTGAGCCTTTTTTTCCATTTTCATGTTCGTGAACTTACATGGGCTGACACATTTTCATGTTCGTACACTTACATGGGCTGACACATTTTCATGTTCATGAACTTACATGGGCTGACACATTTTCATGTTCATGGACTTACATGGGCTGACACATTTTAATGTTCATGAACTTACATGGGCTGACACATTTTCATGTTCATGGACTTACATGGGCTGACACATTTTCATGTTCGTGCACTTACATGGGCTGACACATTTTCATGTTCATGCACTTACATGGGCTGACACATTTTCATGTTCATGCACTTACATGGCCTAACATATTTTCATGTTCGTGAACTTACATGGGCTGACACATTTTCATGTTCATGCACTTACATGGCCTAACATATTTTCATGTTCGTGAACTTACATGGGCTGACACATTTTCATGTTCGTGAACTTACATGGGCTGACACATTTTCATGTTCATGCACTTACATGTCCTAACATATTTTCATGTTCATGGACTTACAAGGGCTCACACATTTTCATGTTCATGGACTTACATGGGCTAACATATTTTCATGTTCATGGACTTACAAGGGCTCACACATTTTCATGTTCATGTACTTACATGGGCTAACACATTTTCATGTTCATGGACTTACAAGGGCTCACACATTTTCATGTTCATGTACTTACATGGGCTAACAAAGTGATGCCGTTGCATTTAATGAGTAAAAATCCATTTGCATGTTAAAAATAAAACCTCAAAAGTACGGTTGCCAAAAGAATGAGATAGAATGTGGATATTACTGGATTTTCTATAACTTACTCTATCGATTGAAAATGACGGAACCTCTTTAATACTGAAAGGTGTCAATTATGTGTAAGAAATCGAGGAAAGGAAAGCTTAAATAATACTGAAAGGTGTCAATTATGTGTAAGAAATTGAGAAAAGGAAAGCTTAAATAATACTGAAATAATACAGAAAGGTGTCAATTATGTGTAAGAAATTGAGGAAGGAAAGCTTAAATAGCACTCCAAAATTTGGAGTGTAGGCACAAAATATCAGTTATAAATATCTACGTGCGAATGTGTGAATACTTTTTAATTATTAGAGTATACTAACAATTGTTAGGTACCCATATACTTCTTGTCAGCGACTGTAGGCCGATAAATATTCAAAGAGTAGCACAAATATATATATATATATATATATATATATATATATATATATATATATATATATATATATATATATACATATATATATACATATATATATATATATATATATATATATATATATATATATATATATATATATATATATATATATATATATATATATCTTTTCCATTAGATATTAAATAAGTAATAGTGACATGGTGATGTGAAGAACATTATTTTTTTAGTAATTAGATGTTGTTCACCCAAACTAATTTTGTTAATTTCCCTCACACTGTAATTTTATTTTCGTCTGTAAATTAATTTTTCTGTATGAAAAACATTCTTAATCTTCAAACTTTACTTCAAAATGCTTTGAAGGTATTGAAATAAGAGAGAGAGAGAGAGAGAGAGAGAGAGAGAGAGAGAGAGAGAGAGAGAGAGAGAGAGAGAGAGAGAATTCATATAGTAAATTAAACTGAATGAAGATACATACGGAGAATAATGTACTTGTAGGTCTAGTCAGATGATAAGCTTGTACATGATGTATGGAAAATGTCCAGTATTTGAGCAGTATACAATTGATTGCTGTTAAAAGTTTTTCCCATTAGTTTCGAATAAGTGTAGATTGATACTCCATATTTGCCTAGCCAATTCAATTCCAGCTGAGAAATGAAAGAACACGGATGACAGCCAAACAAACAAGCAAGCAAAGAAGCAGAATCCCCCCCCCCCACCAAAAAAAATAAAATAAAATCAAAATCCAACAACAAAGCAACACTAAGAAACAAAAACAAATATATATGACATTTTGCAGAAACATACCGTTACTGCAAACACACAGGGTACAGATAAGTGTGTGCCTGTGAAGGTGTGTGTGTGTGTGTGTGTGTGTGTGTGTAAGTATGGAGAGAGAGAGAGAGAGAGAGAGAGAGAGAGAGAGAGAGAGAGAGAGAGAGAGGGAGTAAATTCATCCAGTAAATGACCTATTTAACACCTGATAGTACCATCTCATTTTCAATTATCCTGACTATTATCAAGCCTATTAGTCATTTATATTATTGATTTTACCATTTATATGTAATACAATACTGCTCTTTTTTTTTTAGAAGTGAGTTTAGCGAGTGGAAATTGGAATAGATTGTGTTATTACGCTTCCATTAAACTGTCCCCTTAGGTGCAAAACATAGAAAATTAATGATGTCTTCTCTTAGTTTTCTATAATTGGATCCATTGTCAGACAACTTTACTTTTCTAGAATTTTCGCTAATTCTAAAGGGCAATTTATTTACCTGGACAAATAATTGGTAGATAATGTTTTTAAAATATTGTGGTAAGTTATCGAATTGGGAACACATTATTGCGGTTTAACTATCGAATTTTAAAACATTTAATTCTAACCACTTACTGTTAACTAAAACCTTTTAGCATCACACAATCACTGCATATTATAAATGAAGAGAAATCAATATTCATATTGGGTTTGCGTAAACAGTTTTGAAATACAAGACTGGAGTGGAAAACTATGACCCACTTTTCAATAACGTTTGAACGCATCTATGCCAACATACAAAAAATAAAGAAACAAAAACAATAAAAAAGGAGAGATAGATAGAGAGAGGAAATTAATCAACGTTCCATTTCACGCTTATGTAAAATTGCGCATTATGGGTCGCTATAATTAGGAATTTTGTTTTTCACTCGATCAACACAAAAAAGCGACTACAGCAATGGAATTAACTTTTTGTATTTCTTTAGAAAATACTGTGAATCATAAGATTTTCACAAGCATATAATTTTTGGTAATTGTACTAGAGAACTACATAGGAAAAAATGATATCTAAGTAAGCAGCAACATTACTTTATGCGTATTGCCAATTTGTGAATCGCGAAAATATTGTCGTAAACACATGGCATTGACCGACTCCGCAAAACGATAATGACGCGAACATACTATTATTTACGGTATATAATCTACAAGTGTTAAGGTAGCAGTGGTTGCTCATTAGCGTGTCAGACTAGAGGGTGCGGGTTTGAATCCTGCTTAAACTGGTCCCGGTCTGCCGCCGTGGTATGTCTCTGAGTATAATATATTATTAAAAATGTCTCGGCATGATATAAACTTGCATGTGTTTTTATGTTCTTAGACACAGTTAATGAATCAGTCAAGTTGTATGTGTCTGTTTCAGTCAAGTGATTATATCTTTGCTTGATATGACTTACATAATTCACTCGTCATCTATGGACTGATCATGTATGTCTTTTTCCCTGTATTTACATGGTGATCCCGCTTACCTATCACTAACCCCCGCCTCCTCCCCCCCCCCACAAAAAAAACGCCCTGCTCCCCCAAAACACTTTGCACTGCGGGGACTGTGTCTAGTGGAATAATATAGTATAATAACGGGTGACCGTTGATATTTCCTTTCGATTTGTAATAATTTTCATCGTAAACTCTAGTTTCAAAAATGTGTGATAAAGTCCATTATTCTCCATGCCACACAATATCTTTAGACTATTACAAAACAGTTTTCAAAATGTCGACCAGAAAAGCTAAATTTGGCAGCATATGTATTTATTCCTTACAAGGCATGCAGTCGGAGAAAAAAAATTCGATTTTTCCCCTTCTAATTAGATTCTTTATAAATTGAAAAGTTTTGATAATTTTTTTAATTTGGTTTGGTGTTTTACGGTACAGCAACACAAGTATGTTATTTAGTGCAGAGTTAATTAGAGTAAAGTGCCTTACCCAAGGACACACTACAGTAGACACACTACAGTAGACACACTACATTAGACACTCTACAGTAGACACACTACAATAGACACACTACAGTAGACATACTACAATAGACACACTACAGTAGACACACTACAGTAGATACACTACATTAGACACACTACAGTAGACACACTACAGTAGGCACACTACAGTAGACACACTACAGTAGACACTACAATAGACACACTACAGTAGACACACTACAATAGACACACTACAGTAGACACTACTGTTGTCACACTACAGTAGATACACTGCATTAGACACACTACAGTAGACACACTACAATAGACACACTAGAGTAGACACACTACAATAGACACACTACAGTAGACACACTACAGGAGACACACTACAATAGACACATTACAGTAGACACACTACAGTAGTCGACCAGGGCAGATCCTATGGTAGGATCCGAACTCGCGAGTACGGCACGGTAACCACAAAGCGAACGCGGCTCCTGCCTACATCAGTCATCTTTTACGACATGAATGATAGTGCTTTGGACATATTCTCCACCCCTGAGTCCCGCAGGGGGAGCCTCTTTTCTGCACCCCCGAGTCCCGCAGGGGGAGCTACTTTATCCCTAGTGTTGGTAAAATAGTATTTTTTGCACATAAGTGTGAGATTGTAACGCCAGCTGGATTTTCATTTCTAACCTAAAGTAAAAGCGTCACTCAGATTCTAATATTGTGGTAAAAAGTGCAAGCACTTTTGCATAAAATACATGTTATTATTACATTGATATTTGTCTTTCAGTTCGTCCCTACGTCACTATAAGTAACATATTGTCCATTCTACATTATAATGAGGCATCATATCAAACGTTGTAGATTCGTAGAGCCGCACACGAGGATAATCCAAATCAAGTCAAGTCAAAAACGTTGTAGAGAATTATCAAGAGGCTATTATTTTGGGTTTTATCTCAAGAGATTTGTTTATAGTGGCAACAAGTGGAATTGATAAAATTAAGTAATTATGACATTAGTGGATTATATGTTAATAAAAACAATCACCTCTTACATGGTGTGTAATTTATGTTCTTTTCTAGTGGCGTGTTTGATTCTTTTATTTCTTACCATTGATATCACGTCAATATCAATATATCATGTAGTTCTCATACAGCTGAAAACACACAATTACGTCTGTCACGAATGTCATGTAGCTTTCTTGGTACAAGTAGTTTTCAACAAAGTTAAAGGTATGTTTGTTTTACATGAAGGCTGCAATATTTGATACGAATTTTTTTATTCCTTTTTTTAATTCTCTACATTGATTTCTTCTGATTCTTTATTGACTAAAGCTATTTACTAAAAGTTGTAAAATGTTATTATAGGAAGCTAAGTTTAACCTTTGGTTTTTCTTGTAGCATTTTCCTTGTATTTCGTGTTTTTCAACAAACTGTGTCAACAAGCAACATCTGCCAGGATTTGATTCGAGTCAATATTTCCTTGTTCGGAATGAGGGCGTTTTACACTGGTGTGTCATTTGTGATTAAATCGTATTTATTTTAGTGATATATTGACAAGTACTCCATATTCTCTGTTTCAAAGTTTACGAGATTACGTATTTCATCGATTTTTCTTGCATCGTTCAGACGGAAAATTAATCATAAATAGACCTCTGGGTCGTATTCATTGCAAGTTGAATTTCACGTGCATCAAATTGTAGAAAACACACATAAAAATGTCAAATGTACATGTAACCTTCGCCACTTTATGATTCCATACTGGCAGTATTGTGTATCTCATCCACGAGGAATGTCGTACGCTATATAGACATTAATAATAATAATAATAATAATATATATATATATATATATATATATATATATATATATATATATATATATATATATCGAGCTGCTTGTCACTGTAATGTTTGATTGACGTCAGTCACAGTTTTCTTTATCAAAGCTTTCATATGAGAAGGGAATCATCTTTGTTTTAAATTTACTTCAGCGATTAATCGTGAATCTTTTATTTGAAACAATTTCTCGCCATAAAAAATACCAACCAGGTTCAATGGAAAATAACTTTGTCATATTCCCGTCGCATCCCTACGCCTAATGTTTTATTTAACTATTAACAGTAACAGTACTTTCTAAGGTGTTGCATAGGGCGACACTTTTTGGTCGAGTGAGAAAAAGAATCCAAACAAGAAAATAAACAAGCAAACAAAAAAACAAAAAACAAAAAAACAAAACAAAACAACAACAACAAAAATTAAAAAACCAAAAAAAAAACAACAACAAAAAAACAGCCCCCCCCCCCCACAAAAACAAAACAAAACGGAAGACATTTTTGCTCACATTGTATTTGACTCATCATAATTTCGGGATGTTCTTGACATTAATATGAATATTTCCTGTCGTTTGATACGAAATAAAGAGTTTACTTATACTGTGGAGTGTTCTGTTATTGTTTTGATTGAACAGTTCACTTGAAAGGAGTTTATCCCACCTCAAAGCTGCGTAAGTAACAAAATCAACTAATCTGAAAGCGACATTCTAAAATAACAATGTATTTGTGATTTAATCAAATATGAATGACTGGTACTAGGTTCTATCACATGTTGCTTAACGCCACAATTTGTTGGAAAGAAGGAGATAGGATTAAATCACTTGTGAATGAACCTTCATTCATTCATGAGTTTTCAGTAGAATCTTCCATGCGAACAGTAGGTAAAAACAGAGTGAAACAAGATTGAAAGTTATTTAGAAACTTTCTTACTACAGATACCAACGATTTTTCCCTCGTGCCTGTTGCTGCTGTAAGGATTTCTCACCTTCATCAGTGCTACATGTTTTCATTGTTAGTTGACTTCCGGACCACATAACTATTATACTGATGACTGGAATCATGTCCACTCCAGATCTGTATTCCTGTTTGATGTTTTTGGACAATATAGATCAGGGGTCCCCAACCTTTATGTGTCTACGGGCACATTTGTGAGTTTATGAGAGAGTGGCGAGCACCAACCAATTAACTTGACCCATTGTTTCTTTTTATTATTATTCATTAAAACCCCTCCGCGGGCACACAAAAAACCTTGGCGGGCGCCATGGCGCCGCTGGCACCGCGTTGGGGACCACTGATATAGATATCTTAATGGCACTCCAGATCTGTATTCCTGTTCGATGTTTCCTGGACCATATAGATATCTTAATGACGACTGGAATCATGTCCACTCCAGATCTGTATTCCTGTTTGATGTTTTCTGGACCACATAGATATCTTAATGACGACTGGAATCATGTCCACTCCAGATCTGTATTCCTGTTTGATGTTTTCTGAACCATATAGATATCTTAATGATGACTGGAATCATGTCCACTCCAGATCTGTATTCCTGTTTGATGTTTTCTGGACCATATAGATATCTGAATGATGACTGGAATCATGTCCACTCCAGATCTGTATTCCTGTTTGATGTTTTCTGGACCATATAGATATCTTAATGATGACTGGAATCATGTCCACTCCAGATCTGTATTCCTGTTTGATGTTTTCTGAACCATATAGATATCTTAATGATGACTGGAATCATGTCCACTCCAGATCTGTATTCCTGTTTGATGTTTTCTGGACCACATAGATATCTTAATGATGACTGGAATCATGTCCACTCCAGATCAGTATTCCATTTTGATGTTTTCTGAACCATATAGATATCTTAATGACGACTGGAATCAAGTCCACTCCAGATCTGTATTCCTGTTTGATGTTTTCTGAACCATATAGATATCTTAATGACGACTGGAATCATGTCCACTCCAGATCTGTATTCCTGTTTGATGTTTTCTGGACCATATAGATATCTGAATGATGACTGGAATCATGTCCACTCCAGATCTGTATTCCTGTTTGATGTTTTCTGGACCATATAGATATCTTAATGATGATTGGAATCATGTCCACTCCAGATCTGTATTCCTGTTTGATGTTTTCTGGACCATATAGATATCTTAATGATGACTGGAATCATGTCCACTCCAGATCTGTATTCCTGTTTGATGTTTTCTGGACCATAGATATCTTAATGATGACTGGAATCAAGTCCACTCCAGATCTGTATTCCTGTTTGATGTTTTCTGGACCATATAGATATCTTAATGATGACTGGAATCATGTCCACTCCAGATCTGTATTCCTGTTTGATGTTTTCTGAACCATATAGATATCTTAATGATGACTGGAATCATGTCCACTCCAGATCTGTATTCCTGTTTGATGTTTTCTGAACCATATAGATATCTTAATGATGACTGGAATCATGTCCACTCCAGATCTGTATTCCTGTTTGATGTTTTCTGAACCATATAGATATCTGAATGATGACTGGAATCATGTCCACTCCAGATCTGTATTCCTGTTTGATGTTTTCTGGACCATATAGATATCTTAATTATGACTGGAATCATGTCCACTCCAGATCTGTATTCCTGTTTGATGTTTTCTGGACCATATAGATATCTTAATGATGACTGGAATCATGTCCACTCCAGATCTGTATTCCTGTTTGATGTTTTCTGGACCATATAGATATCTTAATGATGACTGGAATCATGTCCACTCCAGATCTGTATTCCTGTTTGATGCTTTCTGGACCATATAGATATCTGAATGATGACTGGAATCATGTCCACTCCAGATCTGTATTCCTGTTTGATGTTTTCTGGACCATATAGATATCTTAATGATGACTGGAATCATGTCCACTCCAGATCTGTATTCCTGTTTGATGTTTTCTGAACCATATAGATATCTGAATGATGACTGGAATCATGTCCACTCCAGATCTGTATTCCTGTTTGATGTTTTCTGAACCATATAGACATCTTAATGATGACTGGAATCATGTCCACTCCAGATCTGTATTCCTGTTTGATGTTTTCTGAACCATATAGATATCTTAATGATGACTGGAATCATGTCCACTCTAGGTCTGTATTCCTGTTTGATGTTTTCTGGACCATATAGATATCTGAATGATGACTGGAATCATGTCCACTCTAGGTCTGTATTCCTGTTTGATGTTTTCTGGACCATATAGATATCTGAATGATGACTGGAATCATGTCCACTCCAGATCTGTAATCCTGTTTGATGTTTTCTGGACCATATAGATATCTTAATGATGACTGGAACCATGTCCACTCCAGATCTGTATTCCTATTTGATGTTTTCTGGACCATATTTATGTCTTACTTTATATTCTTCTTATTCACGATCTCAGTCACATCCTAGTATATTGCTTCATTATTGGTGACTTTGTTAGATTTACTTACTGTATTTTTCTTTATTCTATCTTTACATATTTTCACGAGATTGCTTTGACGTATCTATTGTTCATTTTTGTTGGGATTTTTGTTCCTTTTTTTGCGGGGGGGGGGGGGGAGGGAGTATGGAGATATTCGCTGCGCAACAGTTCTTACCTATTCCGTATATTGGATGAACTAAGAAAAAATGTATTGGGTAAATTTATTTCTCTTTACCAATAGGCGCTCAGAGAGGTTATGATCTTGTAGAAATACAAAACCCTTTCCATTCCAAAATGTTATCCCTGGATCTAACACGCTTTGTTTAACACATTTGAGATTCCTCAATGGATACATGCATTAATATATGTAATCATTCTCTGACATGATATTGGTCCATTATATATCCTACTTTCTTCTTATTTTTATTCTACTTTCACTGTTACATGTCTACTGATGTCCTGATGAGCCACAATTTCTCTCGTAAAAATAATGTGTTTCACTATAGATAAAGATATTTTATTCGTGTACCTGAGGAACTTGGCTGTGAAATCCTCAACATGTATGGGTGTTCTTGTTATCATCAATGAAGGCGCTGCCGTTTAATCGGTTCACTTTGTTCATGTGTTATGCAAGGTATGCTCGCATTATGTACTTGTCTTGTTAATACGAGAATGAGGTTGATATTGACGATGATGAAGCGACTTTAATAACATTATGTATACAACGAAGATGTTGATCAGTAAAATGATTGTACACTGTAGTTTAAGCATCTATTGCGTAATGTTGATCAGTAAAATGATTGTACACTGTAGTTTAAGCATCTATGCAGCTGCTTTTGTTGCCGCTAGCTTCGCAATGATGATCATGATGATGATGAGGAGGAGGACATGGACAACGGCTATGAAGATGACAATTCAAAATCTTTCGCACATTATGTTTTCTAATGGAAACATTTTGTTTAACATTTTTCGTAGCCTAAAGGAATATTTGTCTTTAAAGAATATGACCGTTAAGACACTCACTGACATCTTTGGAACACGAAGAATCCATTTTTAAGAGCTTAAAATAACCCAATTTTATTTCCCAAAAGGACTTCTGTTCCACCACGTAATTGTGATACATAGGTTATGAAGTTCCATTTGCTAATGGGTATAAAATGAGTAGTATAAAATTACTACGCATTAGAATGGGTTATGAAGGGCAGTTTCAAAAATGTAGATGATGTTGACTCGTGCCAACTCATTTTTGATTGTTGTGACTTCAAAAAAGAAAAGGCAGATTGAAGTGGGTTTCAATTTTACACCGAATTTTCAGCTATAGTACTTGTTTTGTATACTGAAAGATTAGATATGCCCTTTCATCTTACTATTGACTGTACAATGCATTTTCAATATATATTTTACCATTTATATGT
Organism: Margaritifera margaritifera; assembly: GCA_029931535.1. Classification (NCBI taxonomy): domain Eukaryota; kingdom Metazoa; phylum Mollusca; class Bivalvia; order Unionida; family Margaritiferidae; genus Margaritifera; species Margaritifera margaritifera. The sequence goes on along the minus strand of JAQPZY010001389.1, from coordinate 235,070 downwards.
AACATTACATTGTAGCAAATTATAGGAATATACAAGTTTAACGAGTGAAGATTGGAGTGGGTTGTGTGATTATGAGTCATACAAATGTCCCCTCAGGCGCAAAACACCGAAAATATGTCCTGTTGTCTCTTTTGTTTCATTAATTTGGACCAATAGTCGGAAAACTCCATAATTTCGAAAATCCCCAGGGGTTATTTACATTCTCGTCAAATAAAAAATTGATCAATTTTTAAAATATTGTGGTTATTATTCAAATTTAGATCTTATTATTGTAATTGAATTATCTGAATCACCAACATTTAATCACGTCCAATAACAGTTAACTGTTAATCAAAAGTTTTGTTTTTTGGAATAATTCTATCTCTGTGAATGCATACTGATAAATAGCATAAACGAATACTCTCCTGTCAGGCTACAAGGACTGTCTCAAAATCAATCAGCCAATATGCGCAGTGCAGATTTCGTTTTATGAAATATAGCTTTTCAATTTAAAAAAAGGATTAATGTGTATTCGCGTTCATGAAATGAGAAACACTTAGATTTACTTAATATTTTTTTCGCCGTAGATAATTGCCGGTTTCTGTCTTTGATTACCTTTCTAAATATGTTATATCCAGCTGACCTCCATGATAGATAGCTTGGTTGATCGCCATGCATTCCGCTTTTGTGAGACATGATTTGTGTCCTCTGTGAACACAATAAAGAGGTATATAGATAGCTTCCTTTGCAAAAGCACATAGTGGGATTTGAACCTAGTACTCTTGCGTGACAGGTGGCCATCCTTACCACTAGACCAAGAAGGTGACAAAATTGCTTATCAAATTTCTTGGTCATAATGTTATTGATGTCCATTGCCAGCAGTGAAAAATATTTTTTATCATTCACTCCAGTGAATTATCACAATTATTTATGTTGGAAAATCCACTAATTCACTGACACGCGTATATATATATATATATATATATATATATATATATATATATATATATATATATATATATATATATATATATATGTGTGTGTGTGTTTGTGTTTGTGTGTGTGTGTGTGTGTGTTTGTGCAACAACTCAAGCACTCTTTAGTGCTGGTGTTTTGTGTGCGTGTGTGTGTATATATATATATATATATATATATATATATATATATATATATATATATATATGAGAGAGAGAGAGAGAGTATCCGCTTTGATGCTTGCATCTTTATTTCTGACCTAATGTTTGTGGTACTCAATGTCTCTCCCACTTTGCGCAAGCAAAGAGCACGAAAAAGGGTAGAACATAATAACGCAAATTTTCATCAATTCCTTCTTATCTGAGGGTTATTTAGTAATTTGAATAATCAAGAAGAAATGCAAGTTTGAGGTTTGAAGGAGAACGATTGTTATACAAAATTAGAACAAACGTGTTCAGTACAACCATGACGATTATTCTTGTTTACTTTTTTCTTTTTTTCCATATTAATTTCACACTGGCCATACTGATGTCACTTTTTTCAACCTCAATTGTTGAAAATTCTCGGACATTTATGAATAAGAATGGAACACAAGTTTCTTTTCGTAAGGAGGGAGATAACCGACTAAATAGGATGCAAAAAAGTAATTTGTGTTACGCAGGATTATTAATCCATCCACCCACTCCCATCTCCACTCCCGTCATTGAACGCAGTATGTCAACTCTACATGGTAACTTTGCAACTGATATTCTGTGCTCATCACCTCATGAGGTGAAAAATTAATCTTCAGTTCATATATTCTGCATTTGTTAAAATGTAATTTTGAAAAGAGAATTATCTGAACCAAGAGTCATGCCATAGTAACAAAGTTTTTGCTGGTGTTTTCATTGACGTCCTGGTATGCGTATAATCTGGCACCTAACCTTCATCCGCCTTGATGGAGAGACGAGCGGAGTCAATACAGGGGTACATAATTGTTCTGGAATCAAATTAGGCCGAACTTCCACCGCTGGAACATATGAATTCACGAATAAATAAATTAAAATTTCGTTGCCGATGTTAGACAGGGAAAAACATGTCTGTATATTTCCCTTTGAATTATTTAAAATATACCAAATAATCAAAAACAGCAAGAAATACGAACTAATCACTTGTGTTCGTTTCGATATTATTCTACACATATATCAGCACGTACTTTATAACGTCATTATATAGTCACGTACTTTGTAACGTCATTATATTGTCACGTACTTTATAACGTCATTATATAATCATGTACTTTGTAACGTCATTATATAGTCACGTACTTTGTAACGTCATTATATAGTCACGTACTTTTTAACGTTATTATATAAGAATAAGATAACATTTTGCATAATTGCTACAAGATGTTGGTGATGAAATGAACTTGTTGTAGGCCTCTTGAAGATTCGGATGGTACACAGTCTGCAAAATTCAAACGATTGCCGCCCCCCAAAAAGGTTTCAGATTCTTTCTCGACTATGTCTCAAACGTTTTAACTTCGCAAAGCGTGTACGACTGTTATGTTGCATAACCATTCATGTTACATTGCAGAAGCAAAACTACATGTTTCTCATATGTAAAACATTTGCTGAGCATATTTGACCTCACGTTTGTTGTTACACATGTGTTAAGAATATGTAAAGAAAACCTATGGTTTTCATATACATATTCCACTTTTAACAAGATTTATATTGTAATAGTTTGGTACATGTAGAGTTTACGTTTGTAATAGGTTTTGCATATCTGAATCAAAACGTGTTTAACATACATCCTGTTTAACATATGTGACGCCACATATGCGTTACATGTTATAGCATATGGTAATCAAACTATATGTTTAACAGACGTGCCTATTTGTGTATAGATTCGTCTAAATAGAAAACAAGCGTCAAACTGAGTGTTCTAATATTGGACCGATCATTTAAATTTCGGTGTTGGGTGGGGGCTGGACTAGGATTTTCTTTCCAACCAGGATTTTGTTTCTCTTTTATCTCAAGATCTTTTTTTTTTTTGAACTAATATATGATGGATTTCCTAAAAATCAGAGTAAGAGTATCTCTTTCAAGCTATTGTGGGGCCAGATTTAAAAAAAAAAATCCACGCCTCTCCCCCCTCCAACCGACTGCTTGTGACGATGTCTAATAATTTAGACTTGCGACTCCACCATATGTCTTGAGCGAATGGTATATCATTCATGTGGACTATTATTTTAGACAGAGGGTGTTATCTCCATGTGTTGGTCATATTAGCTGTCGAAGCGCGAGGGGAGAGGGAGGGGGGAATTGCCCCCGGGGGTCAGGCGAAAGGGGCGCCGTCTGGATTTTTTTCTTTTTTAGCTGAAATTTTCATAGTATTTCACCTAACCTTAGTGTCACGGGGAAAATTCTTCACAAAACTTGTATTTAGGAAGGGGAGGAGGGAGGTTGGCAACTCACAAAAAAACTGCTCTCTGTGGCAAAGTAGGAGCGTCACTAAAGAACATTGCCCCCGGGATCCTCAAACCCTCGCGCCGCCACTGCATATTAGAGACTTTCAAATTTGATACAGTATATAAAATCAATGTAATTCCAAGGTTCTCACTAGAGAATTAACAGTGTTTTCTGCCATGTTAGTAAATGTACTTGGCAAAGACGTCCGAGGGTTTTACTCCATTAAAAAGCTAGAGAAATTCTCATATTTTTTTACTGTAACCCATTCCTTCTTACAGTTCTTACAATATTCCAAACGATCCCCATAGCAGTCTATAACAAAGTTTTAATCAAGGCATTTTCATTCATTGACATGTAGTCTCCTTGTAAATTTTTATGTTTTAATACATTGTGCCAATAATCAACATCTGCTGTGATTTGGTGCGAGTTAATATACTTCATTCTGATGGAGGACCTAGCTAATACATCAGTCAATTGTATTGATTCACGTTTATTTAGGGCAATTGTGAAGCGTTATTTAACATGCTCACTAATCAGGTTTTGCTAGATTATGTGTTCCTTTGAATTTACGGCTATCGCCTGGATCGATTAATATACATAAAAAACAAGCGCCAAAGAATCCAAACAAACCGTTGAGCACACGATTTTCCCCTGAATCGAATAATGTACTTTAAATAAAAAAATAAATAAATAAATAAACATATTTAAAATTTAAAAACACGTTGACCACAAAAGGCTCCAAGGTTTTCAAGTCTTCTCTTTGTTAAATTTCTTGTTTGCTTCAAATTTTCATAGCAAACTTGTTTAATTACGTAACTTGAGAAGAAAAAAGTTTGTGGCATCACATAAACGACATGGCATTTACTTTTTACAAGTAAAAAAATTGATGATTGGAATACAAGAAACATCCCTCTTATAAAATGACCAGTCTTACTCTTGCCGGATTGAAATTGAACAATAGTACGGAAACGGGAACTTGCATATGTAAAGAAAAACGTTGTCTAATATGCAAACAAATGCTGATGACGACAACTTTCAAGATTTCATAAATATGAGTTACTCACAAAATAAAACAAACTTTAGGATGTGTCAGTAAAAACGTCATTTACATCATTAAGTGGAATATTTGTGTAATCCAATGTGTTGGCCAACCAATTAAATTCTGCTGGACACTCTGTACAGTCTCTCAAAATTTTGTCCATTGGATCAGATTATAGATAGACTGATAATGAAGTTGCCCCCGCCACCTCCGAAAAGAATGTTAAAAACAACAGATGCGAACACACGGTGAATTTGATTTAAAGGCAAAGCTATATTTCCTAACAGTTTTCTGTTTCGGTCCGTTTCTTCCCTGTGAGTATGTTCATTCTTACTCACATGTAGTAACATGAGATAATAATAACAACAACAACAACAACAACAACAACAACAACAACAACAACAACAATAATAATAATAATAATAATAATAATTATTATTATTATTATTATTATTATTATTATTATTATTTTCTGACACCATTTATCCAGCAATCGCGCAGTTTCCCGTCATTTTAATTGAAGATTGTGACATTGTTTCGGGAAACTGTTATCTGGCATTTTTATAACTCGAAATCAATATTTAAATATATAAATATGTCCAATATTTCACATATTAATTATCCCCACTGAATTATAAGCAAAGACATTTGTAGTAGACATTGATATTCCCAATATGTATTTACAAAATGACATTAACCTTTTCAATATCTGGTACATCATGAAAAGCCCAAACTTCTGATCCTTAATTAAGATGGTATTTAAAATATGCAGCTAAGACTGGACAAGTAATTTTTCAATTTAGACAATTTACTTTTCAAAGAACGCAAAACTTTTGAAGTTTGGGCTGCTGGTGTTTTTGACACATATTTCATGAGTTTTCGGAAGACAATACACTTCTAAATACTTGCAATATTATTCAGTTCGTAGAGCCGTAATACCTTTTCTCATAGTTTGGGAGATAACCTTCACTGAAAAATACAATTACTGTGCGGTTTTTTTCTTCAAGATTGACCGATTGTTTCCATGGAATGCAATACTCTTTCAAAAAGTTTAAAATCTTTTGTAAGTGATACGCTGTTTCTGTAAAGGTATTAAATCATCAGCATACAATAATAGCAAGAACTCCATTGTTTCTAGTGGTGCATAGTTAGCTTTATCTGTTATAAAAGGTTGAAGGTCATATAAAAACAAAGAAAAAGTAACAGTGACAAAACACAACCTTGACGCACTCAAAACAGGATAGACAAATGCATTCGTTAGACAGTTATTTGACTGACTCATACCTTCACATGCTTGTAAATTGCTTTAATCATAGCGTTTTGCACGATATGTTATCGTTTGTAAGGTTATGACACAGAAGGTTTCTTTTCACTCTATCAAAAGCCTTTTCCAAATCTATACAAATAGCATAGAATCTATCACGGAATTTTTTCAAGTACTTAAAAATAAAAATAAAATGTAATAGTATCAACGGTTGAATATCCAGATCTTAAATTTTCTTGTTCTTCTCCCAAGTTATCATTTTCCTCTACTAAGTCGTTCAAAAGTTGTATCAAAAGATGATAGACACGTTCTAAAACCCTTGAATTAAAAATTTTCCAGCTATATTAGATACATTCCACACGAAATATTTAAAATTAGTAGCTTTTAGCTTTTCTTCCTCTAAGTTTTTTTGAGTTTTGGCCATATTCCTACTTTTTAGGAACAAGCACGAGTTACTTTATGACTTTATGACTGTTTTATGACTTCATCTAATACATGAATATAACTATATATCACCAGTTTATCATATTTGAAATATGCTCACTTTCCATATCCGATAACCTTTTTCAAAGCAGTATACAAATTTGCCATTGCTCGACGTCCTTGAAGAGGAAAATCCTCCACTATGAGAACATAAAGGCTTGGGTTTAGGGCTTCATTGAACAAATCATTCTCGTCAGTTCTCTCGTTATCGGCAATGTCACGTGATTGCTTCTTAATTTTCCAATATTTTCTGCAACCGCTGGGTAAATAGTGCCAGAATTTTTTTTTTTAAAATATGGATTTGTTGAATTAAGGCTAGACAAGGAGTTGGTGATGAGCAAGTATTCATTGAAAGGCTTCGACAACGATGTGAAGATATTTTCATGCAATTGAAATAAATGATATGGAGAGATTACGTTTCTGTGCGTGCACAAGAGGTGGTTTTACACATCAAAAATAGTTGTATGCTTCAGGTGATACTTATTTTGGAAATATAATGACTTTGTTAAGAGCAGTGAATTTACCGCTACGAGCAAATATAAGAAGAGATAAGCATATTTGTTAAGAAGATAGAATATGCCAATTATATGTAATACTAAAATTGAAAATAAATATTGCTTTATTATAACTTGTTTTTATCTTTGTTGAACTAAGAAAAAGGTTCATACCTTCGCTTGTATATAAAAATCCCAATACAGAATTTATTTTTACTCCTATGTGCTTACTAATGATTCAGATCTGGTTATGACAAATTTAGCGATCTTTATTAGAATGGTCTTAAACGTTAGAGGGAAAATGTAATAGGAATACGTAACGTCTTCCAAGTTAGTATTGATACTGTTCTATATACACCATTGTTATCCTATTAGTAATATACGAATTTAGAACCAGTTATGATAATATTTTATGAATCTCACAATTATTCAGCACAATGTATTCCATTTACATTTCATTATCGTTCTTTTTGGTTTGGTTTGGTAGTTTACGACACAGCAACACAAGTAGGTTATTTAGTGCCGAGGCAATGGGAGTAAAGTGCCTTGCCCAAGGACACACCACGGCAGCTGACTTAGGCTGGTCGGATGGTAGGATTCGAACCCTTTCGGTCGTGAGTTCGGCTTCCCATTATCGTTCTAACATGCTGCCAATGTTAGACATGCTAACCTTTATTTTGTTGTACGACATACTATTTTTTATATATCAATTTTGGTCAAATCTCCTGTATTACAAAAATATTATTATTATTAATATTATTATTATTATTATTATTATTATTATTATTACATCCTTCCAGCTGTTTTACCTGTATTTTAAATGCTTTAATATCCTATTGTATTCGTAGTCGAAATTGTATCCGCGTTGTAAAAGCAAGAAGGAAACTTTTTTCACCGTTATAGATGGCGCTCATCAATGGCCAAAATACTTTGTAATGAAAAACAGAACAGAAGAGAAGATAACTCTATTGATTTGACGTATGCAAAAAACCACATAGTCCATGCAATACATAATGCCTTCCTGTGGTTGGCATTAAGAATTATTCTAAGATAGGAAGCCATTTCGAAGATATCTTTCATATCTTTATGCATATATAACGTTTTCGAAGCAACTGCAAGACTCCAATCAAAACAAAATATATCCTTTTAGTCGTCAGCTAAACAGCGATAAAAAGGAAGATATCTGGATTGAATCAGGGTAATACCAGACTTCTCCAAAACCTGAGATCAATTGTATCTTTTCACATTAGAAACCCAGTTTTTAACATTCTTTTCGTCGTAATCGGTAAGCATTATTTTGTATATTTGCGATGAATAAAATTTTTTGTGTTTAGCGAGTTGAACCAGTACTTAATGATACACACATACTTGTATATATTTATATAAATTGGATATCGTCCCAACTCTTCATATAGAAACATATTGTTGGTAGATAGTTTTACAACTAATAGACTCTTGCAATATTTTATTTGTACCCGTTATATATTTCAGCTTTAAAAAATCCCCATATATCGCAGCAATTAGACAAAATTGGAGATAATAAAAGAATCAAATAAATCGCACATTATATTCACTGGACATTGTAGAGTATTAGTATTATTCATAAGTATAAGTTCCTTCATTGCTTTGACACCTTTGCTAGCAATAGTATCTGCAGCACATAGGAAAGAGTCTCTGTAGGTAAAAACAAGTCCTAAATAATTAAAATTATCAACAATGTCTAGAAAAACATGTCCGTACTTAAATCAAACGTCTAGTCTTGTAACTCTTTTGTTAAAAATCATAACCTTTGTTTTATCAATATTTACAAATATATTCCGTCTTATACAGTATGCATGTAACTTATCCAAGCATGCTTGTAGACCATCAGCTGTCTCTGAAAATATTACATCGGCAAACAATAAAATATATAAGAAATTGCTTCAAAATGATACCCGCGTCTTTATTTGATTGTAATGTAATATATAGATCATTATTATCAAGAGAAAATAGAAATGGAGAGAGGCTTTCTCCTTGAAGAAGCCCAAGTGAACAATCGAAATAGTCTGAATGTGAGTTTAAGTGCTTTGCTCATGACTGCAATGAGTTGTAAATAGACCTTATTAGCGTTAACATTTTCCCAGTCACTCTGCATTTTATTACTTTTTGCCAAGGACTTGTCCTTTCTACATAATCAAATACTTTTTAAAATTAATAATGGCACAAAAAGCGTTTTCTTTTCATTGAGAAGTTTTTAATAAAAACAAATTTAATATAAAATTGGCATATACTGTACTATTATTCTTCTTAAAACAAAATTGTGCATCAGTAATAATATCATATTTAATGGCCCAAGAGGAGAGTCTTTGATTTAATATGCTAGTGAAAACATTTCGTATACATATAAGCAATGTTATCCTTCTATAAATATTTGCATATATAAGACCCTTGCTCCAATTTGAAGGACACATACCGCTGCTAAATATCATATTAAAAGTTTCAGCGTGTAATTCGCTAAGAGTTGAAACAACTCAATAATGTTTTCATTGAAAACTGTATTAAGACCTGGTGCTATATTATTGTTAAAAATTGTTTACAGTTGAGCTTAGTTCTTTAATTGTAATTGGAGTATCCAACTCTACATATATCGGATCCTTAAATACTCAGTTATATCTTCGTCTTGTATGTTTATACTCTGCGCTAATTGACAATTATTATTTTATTGTCAATGCTGTTGCAAGTTTCTTAAAATGTTTATATAAAAATTACAACAATCATTCAAATAATTACTGGAACGTTTCGGACGTTTAAAAAGATTCCAAAACTCACTTGGATTTCCTTTCCATGCTTCAGTGGAATCCTCTTTTATATGACACGCCTCCTTTTCCATCCTGGAATAAAATCCTCCTTTTTATGCCACGCTTTCCTTTCCATGCTCGAATGGAATTCCCCTTTTTATGCCACACTTCCTTTTCCTTTGATACCACTCGTTTCTATTGTTGTTACTGTACACGATGTTACAGTTGGCCAAAAATCTCTAAAAGTATTAAAGAAGATATGCTTGCAACCTATGCGTTTTCAATCCAGTATTTTCCATTTATTTTTTGCTTTCCTGTACATAGTTTCAAGAGTAACATATGGTTTGAGCCAATTTATTGTTTCAGCTGAAGGAGCTAGTCCGCTTGTTTGTCATGGAATATTTACTCAGGTCTATTTTAGGATTTAGCTGCTGAGCATTTGAAAATTCGCTGTTGTCATAAAAGTTACACAGATTACCGGCAGCATGTATTTTACAGCAAACTTCTGCATCGAAGTTCGTTCTTAAAATATACCTGGCCGCCATTAGAAGAATAAATAGTAAGATCGAAGCTAATAGCAAGAATCTAAAATAGGAGAAATATAAAGCATACTGTTTGCAAAACGTAGAATGAAGATGTGTTGTCATACTGTTTGCAAGACGTAGAATGAAGATGGGTTGTATTGACATTTTGGACCAATTCTGGGGAATTGTTTTCTTAATAATATGGAATAAGCATCAATGTTTGGATCATTATAACAGTGAGTTCAAGTTTTAATGCATTCATAAAGTGGGGAAATGTTCCGCATGACCGAATGTTCTGGTAGTATCCATATATCATGAAGCTTTAGAAAAAGTGCAGACATGTCAAAAATAGTTGTAATGGAAGTCATGCTGTAATCCTTAAAAAGGTTTAAAGTAGATTTCTTTATTTCTTTTGAAAACTTTATCTATGGGGTGCAAATATTCACCATATAATTTTGTTATATTAAATTCTGCATATATTCATCTTTGTTTATTACAAGCAAAAATACCGATGAAATTATCTTTAGCCGCACCAACCAACATTGATATAAACCACAGGTGAATATTACATGATCATGAGCTCTACCGTAGCGGTCTTACCTCACTTTCCAAATACTGCTTCTCACTGCCGATTCGGATCTGCTGTAGCGTTGATTTCTAATGGGCTCATAAAAAAAAAAAAATAAAATAAAAATAAAAAAATTTACGGCAGCGACGGTATGGTTTCATGCTACAGTTTGTTTCTGAAAGTAACAAACAAATGATGCAAAATCGCCCCCCCCCCCCCTGCACCACCTCATCGATTCTAGGGACGGCCCGTAGTCTGTTTCTATTCATTTCAAGTCAAAATAACCCCTAATAAGTCGGCAGTATGCAGCAAAGTCTCACTTATTTTTAACATGGGCATATATCAATTGATGTACTCAGTCGTGGCCGTTTAGAATCCTTCTCTCTTTCAAACGCACTATACAGTGAAAACTGACTACAAAGGATCCTCAAGGGACCATAAAAGTTGTTTCTTTTTTTACAATATTATTTATGTAGATGTGAAATGTGTAGAAAAAAATTAAGATGGCTTTATAATTTGTCCTTACTAAACATGGTGATTTATATATAGGTGTACACAAAAGACAGACTTTACTACACTCAACAGGTGCACAGCGAGAGTCGCCAGACTTGTAAAGTTCATCTTCGACTAAGGCAGCTTCTGCTACACTCAGTCCGAAACAATATTATTTATTGGCTAATACAATGCCTGTCAATATCCTTTCGAGGCCGCGTGTTTACTGTTTCATTGGTTGATTTGAACCAAGCGTAGTTTTAGAATATGGATAAGCAAAGGTATTGTGTTATTTGCGAAAAGCAACGGGGTGAACTATCATATGTGAGGAGAGTATGATAAATCTTACCGTATACACTCGCGTATAATCGTAGTCCAAATGCAAACAACATAGACCCTGATCTGCCGTCGCATAATGCGCCGGCAGATCAGGGTATATTTTGTTTGTTCTACTGATTAGTCCTTACAAACTGCATAGACCCAGATCTGCCGGCGCATTAAGCGACGGCATATCTGGGTCTATGCAGTTTGTAGCTGGTACTGAATTATACGTTAGTATAGACGGTACTTGGAAAATGTTTATCTGTGATGGATGAATGCACATTGTAGTTATGATAGAAGATACAGTAACATTTCGATAACTCACACACCGATGACTCAAATGATTCGTTCAGTCCCGGTTTACAACATTCTCTTAGCTGCAACCATGATAACTCGAACAAAAATGTTGGTCCCTCAAGCCTTCGAATTGTCAAGCTTCTACTGTATTATGTTTGTCTCATTTTTCATTTTTGTAATCATCCGTCGTTACTAGATGTGATATAATTCAAATGGGGAGAGTGAGTGTTGTAGCTCTGTTAGCACGTATCGATAGTCTTAACAGGGCTACGTCACGTGGGATCCGAAAATGCTATTACTGATTTTATTTCTTGAGTTGAAAGACTCTAATGTAATTAAGGCATCATGTAAAATAACTAATCGGAGTATTATGTTTTAGGTAATAACACGTAGAGACATTGTGCAACCATGCCAGATGATTGGTATTGCTTTTTGTTTTGGTTGGTTGGTTTTAACAACATTTTTAACACATTGTTGGCTATATCATACGGAGATAATGGGAACTAAGTGCCTTTCCCAGGGACACACTGAGGCAGCCAATCAGGGCTGGTCGAACCCACTGCCCTGGGATTTTACTAGTCTGACTCTACCAACTGAGCTACAGCGGCTCAACATATCGGACTAAAATGAGAGCAAATCAAATAGCTTACCATAACAAATCCTCACACTTGCTTGTGCATTTTCCGTGTTTTTAAACAGTGTTATTTTAGGTCCTGTACCTACCGCCTGCCCCAAACCTTTAGAAAGGGTTCGGTATTCGAATCCCTTCAGTATATTGTGTCTTCAGTTATGATTGAATATATGTCGTTTAGTACATAATATTTGAAAAATGTCACTATTATTGAAATTATTTTACATTTAACTTCTCAAGCCCTTCACGAGGACACCAGCAGAGGAAAGCCCAAATAATTTCCTTTTAATAAGATGGTTATCATTTGTACAAAAAATCTACCATATTTGTTGAATTTCCACTCAGCTGTTTAAAATGGGTCATGGACAGAGACGCACTGTCAGACAGAGGATATCCAAATATCCCCCATGCTTTTCGACAAGAACAGCGTGGCGGTAAAAACAGTATTTATGCAAGTGAGAATATACAGTAATTCCAGATATCTCACATCCTGTATTGTTTACTTAAGTTTGATAATTTAAGCTGTACCTCGTCAAATTTATGTTTGTAGATGGATATAAATATATACTATTGGTTTTCAATCAAAGAGATTGATGACTATGATGCAGGCATACTAAACGTTACGATCAACTATATGATTTCCAAGCATCTGTTTTAATTAAGGAGACTAATTCAAACATATTAGAATCGAAAACAATTTAGTTTTTTTTATTCACATTCTGGACATATTTTGCGTCCAGTCTTCAGAAGAATTGCTGTTTTACCATTTCCAATTTATTATATATTTTCAATTTGTAGCAGCACATCTACTTCTTTTTTTCTTCGTCTAAGATTACTTGAAGATGGTCTTGCTCAATTTGGTCTTTATTTATGCACTGTCAGCTGAGATACATTTCAGGTCAGTCAATTGAATTGAGAAATAATGTACATTCTTGTTTACCTTTTAAAGCAATACTCTCGCATGAGGTAAATTGTCATAAACTCTAGTGTGGTTACAAAAGAAAAAGTATTGAAAGTTTTTTGTTTGTTTGTTTGTTTAAGAATGGTTTTTAAAACCCAGAGTGGGTATATAAAAGAATCTATTGCAAGTTTATTTTTGCTTAATTAGTCAATTAATTAATTGCCTATCAAGATAATAGATCAGGTGTTAGATATCATTGTCACAGCATTCCATTGCATACATTTTATATGTTCCAAAATAGTTAACATTATGAACATGCTCTTTGTAACCGACTTTTTTCTTTTCCATAGTTTCAGCTAGCACGACAGAATCTGCCCCCAGTGGACCACAAGGCCCAATTTTCATTGTCGAGCCTCCATCTTCACTGGTTGTTCCTAATAACAAGGGAGCCCTTGTGCCTTGTTCAGCCTATGGGCGCCCCGCCCCTGTGACTGAGTGGGTGACTGTAGATGGAAACCCTGTGGATGGATATCCTGGGATATTAACTATCTTCCCCAACAACTCATTGTACTTTCATACTTTCGATACAAGTGTACCGGAAGTACATTCACAAACATACAAGTGTACAGCGAAAAATGTTGTCGGAAATGTTATTAGTCGCAGCATGCGAGTTACTGCAGGTAAGTGTCCGAGTGTCTGTAAGTGTATGTGAGTAGGCAGGTGTAGGTGGGTGATGTGTTGAAACCTTGGATGGTTTCTAGCAGCAGCTTCAAAAACCAATAATTTACCACTGAATATGAATCATAAATCAACCAAGATAAATTTAGTATTAGCATTGTTACTAAAACGACCCACTCCTAAGTATTCCTGGGTTTAACGTTTTCTCAAGCTCATAAGTTCGTTAGAATCAAAAGACTGATGTTGCAAAATTTACGATGGATAGAACGCAATTCCATTACGTTTCATTGCTTTTGCTGGAAGAGGTATAATAAAGTGTACCAAAGCAAGCGGACTTAATTATCTCACCTAGGGGCAAAACATTAATATCCACGACAGTCCTCCAACCTATCAACTATCTAGCGAAACCACAGCTAAAAGCGAAAAGGCTTGTACAATAATCTGCGAAGAAACGAAGACATTGAACCTGTTGAATTTTGTCTTTGTGCGGACCTTTTCTAGCTTTATTCACTCGGTCTGTGCGCAACAGAAACTCAAAACAATAACCATTCCAAAGTTTTCGGTCAATCCTACTGATCATATTTCTAATGTATGCCGATAACTGCAATTCGGACCGCCTCGGCTATTTACAAAACAAGGATTGAACGAGTTGCGAATGCATCGAACTATTTTTTCATTTGCAACTTCTCGGTCAATCTTACCGTCAGCCCAATTGTAGAAATAACAGAGATGATTAGAATAGATTGCGGAGAAATTTCTGGCGAACAAATTGTATTATTTTGTTTTGCAAATTACTAAGCCGACATGCATCCGAGGCATATTTGTGTCTCGCAAAAATAGCCGAGATGGTCTGAATGAAATAGAATTACCTGGAAAAGAAATTAAAACGATGCGTCCTAAAAGATTGGGCGTCAGGCGGCGAGGTGAGCGTACTTGAGGGTTCATACAAGTTATCAAAACGGGCATTTTTGTATTCTTATGGTTAGCATTAATCATAAAAATGCTTCCAGAGAGATTGTTAAAGAAAGGATGAATTGTGAATTGCACACAGCGGTAATAATAATAGTATGCAAACGAGAAGTGCACAAAAATCATCATATCATTACAATTAAATCTGCGATGGATCAAACCATATTGGTCGATATTTTTTCATTTTTCAACACAGATCGATTGCTGCAAAACTCTTTAGGCTTCTAAAATTTGACCTGTTCACAATTTCAGTCGTTCGCACTAGTTTTTTAAAATGCTGTTTTTGTGTGTGTGGTCTTTTGTCCTCATACACAATCATTAGATGGTGACGCGTACCACATTGGGGATCCAATCTTCAAAGTCAAGGCTCAATATTGGAAGTTTTCCGTCACACTTTGCTTTAAATTTTGTAACATTTCAAGCTATCTGAGATAATGGAATGCCATTTGGGATACTTGTAAGTCATGATTAGATGGTACCACGTAGGGGGTCATATCTTAAAGGTCAAGATCACGGCTCAGTATTTTAAGTTTTCCCTCGCACATCCCTTTTTCAGCTCTATAACTTTAAAGCCGTTTGAGATTAAGGGATGAAACTTTGTATACGTATACACGTATACATCATCAGAAGAAGGTGTGTTGCATATCACATTGGGGGTCTTTTTGTGCTAAAGATCAAGGTTTTTGCTTATTTATGCCATCACACTTTCCATTCCGTTCTGTAGCTTTTAATATGTTTGAGATTAAGGTATGATACTTGGTATACTTATACATCATCATTAGAGGGTTTGCTATATTTCACATTGGGGATCATATCTTCAAGACAATGTCACAGCTTAATATTGTACACTTTCTATCATACTTTCCGTTCCAGTCTATTACTTCAGAGTTGTTAGAGATTAAAATATGAAACTTGATATATTTACATATCATGACGAGCAAATGTATTATGAACTACATTGAGGGTCATATCTTCAAGGTCAAGGTTAGAGGTCATTATTTTAAGCTTTCCGTCACACTTTCCTTTCCGCTCTATAACTTTAGAGTCCTTTCAGCTTTAGAGACGAAACTTGGTATATTTATACATTATCATAAGAAAGTGTTTTGTGTACCACCACATCTGGGATCATATTTGCAATGGCATTTTCATGGGTCAATATTTTAAGGTTTCAATTATCGTTCCTGTCTATCACTTAAGTGCTCTTTGCGATTAGCGATGAAATTTGGTATACTTATATTTACTCATTAGCATGTGTGTTATATAACACAATGGGGGGTACAATTTCAAGCTCAAGGTCATGGACCATTATATTTAAGTTTAGCTGCATACTTTCTATTCCGTTCTATAACATTAGAGCCATTTGAGATCAAGGGATGAAACTTAGAATATTTTTTGGATACCTCATTGGGGTTCCTATCTTCAAGGTCAAGGTCACATGCCAGTATATTAGATTTCAGTAAAATGTTCTCTTCAGCTCTATAACGTATGTTCTGTCTAAGATAAATTAATGAAAGTTGGTATACTTGTTTATTGTGAAAAGAATATTTGTTGCATTCCATTTTTGGGATACTGTCTTCAGGCTGAAGGTCACATGTATATGTTTAATTTTTTTTTTGCTGCTTTAAGATATCCTGCCTAGTAACTCAACAGTCCTTTCACAAGAGTCATAGTCAGATTTCATCATTGTAGGCTGGATACAATCTTTCATCGAATTTGCATGTTTTTTGTTTTTTTTTTATCAATATTACTCCATCCTTTGTTGTCTTAAAACGTGATAATTATAAAGTAATATTATGATTTTTTATTTTTTTCAAAGAGTGATAAAATGTTCTGTTAATTGATCTCAGGATAACTCGAGGATACACATTAGAATCCAACAAAGTTTGCCCTTTTCATGTTAGGTTTCCTGTATACCTACATATAGCTACAAAACTATTGTGAAGGATATAAACTTAAAACTAATAATCATTAAAACACAAAAAAGAAAAAATTGGTCAGTGATATGTTTACATATCCGTTATTAATACTGCCATCTGATATTCACTTTTACTGTATTTTGTAACGAAGTTTCTGTCAGATCCGTCTCAACATTATATAGTACATTTAACATTATATAGTACATGTATTAACATTATATAGTACATGTAACATTGCATAGTACATTTAGCATTATATAGTACATTTAGCATTATATAGTACATGTAACATTATATAGTACATTTAGCATTATATAGTACATGTAACATTATATAGTACATGTATTAACATTATATAGTACATGTAACATTGTATAGTACATTTAGCATTATATAGTACATTTAACATTATATAGTACATGTATTAACATTATGTAGTACATGTAACATTATATAGTACATTTAGCATTATATAGTACATGTATTAACATTATATAGTACATGTAACATTGTATAGTACATTTAGCATTATATAGTACATGTATTAACATTATATAGTACATGTAACATTGTATAGTACATGTAACATTTTTATAGTACATTTAGCATTATATAGTACATTTAGCATTATATAGTACATGTAACATTATATAGTACATTTAGGATTATATAGTACATGTAACATTATATAGTACATGTATTAACATTATATAGTACATGTAACATTGTATAGTACATTTAGCATTATATAGTACATTTAACATTATATAGTCAATCTAACATTATATAGTACATTTAACATTATATAGTACATCTAACATTATATAGTACATCTAACATTATATAGTACATCTAACACTATATAGTACATCTAACATTATATAGTACATCTAACATTATATAGTACATTTAACATTATATAGTACATCTAACATTATATAGTACATTTAACATTATATAGTACATCTAGCATTATATAGTACATCTAACATTATATAGTACATTTAGCATTATATAGTACATGTAACATTATATAGTACGTGTAACATTGTATAGTACATTTAGCATTATATAGTACGTGTAACATTATATAGTACATTTAACATTATATAGTACATGTAACATTATATAGTACGTGTAACATTGTATAGTACATTTTAGCATTATATAGTACATGTAAGATTATATAGTTCATGTAACATTATATAGTACATTTAAGGTCTAATACTATAGTAATTACCTGGCATGTGCCCAAATTGTCTCTGCATGATATCCTCTGAAACACAGCTCGGAGTAATTTCATTGTATCTGACGTCGTAATTACATTTGATCTTTTCATCTCAAGAGATTCAATCAGGAATACCATTAGGGCTTCTATTTCATATGCAGTATTGGCTCTGTCTTCACGTGCTACAAATAACAACTACGCATGTTCGTCCCATTTCAATTTTATCTGAACCTTTGATGACGGTTAATATTAAAAGATTTTGAAAGATGAGTAGTCACTAAATATATTTCATATGATAGAATGCGTTTGATAACAGTTATAGGCAAAGAAACTTTTTAACATATAAATTGTTGAAGCTTGATTGTAAAGGATATCGCATGTGTGGAGTTTTCAAATACAATGATATCATTCTCTCAACCTGACGCGAATTTTCATTTTGCTTCGATCTAAAAACAACGGAATTTCAGACAAGAATCCTCAAAGGTATTTCAACAGGAATCGTACTGATCATTTTGTTAGGAAGTTTAAAAAAACAACTTTGAATTTTCAGAAGAATATCTTTTCATGTAGAAAACATTTCCTCGCAATTTTTATTGTATTAATATATGATTTCTGTTTTACTTTTAGAAGATTACATGAAGATTAGTCGGTATACTTGATTCAGTTCAATGAAGATGTTTATTTGTTTTAATAATTTAAAATGAAGCTGATACAAATTGTAAATTAGGATACTATATTACAATTTATTTACGTAGCCTAACTGTAATCGTATAACAAAGATCATTCGGGTAACCATTCACATGTTCCATGATAAGAATGACGAAATGTTTCATGTATTATTTGTAAATTACCAAACCTTCAGTGGCGTGAAGGCACGTGCCATAAACTAAGCAAACAAGGTACAATGTGCATGGCAATAGAACAAATCTTGGAAAAATGAATAACACATTTGAACTATTTGACTGCGAAATAAAAACAATAAAGCCTGCAACACAAAATGTAGGCAAAGAGCAAGATATATTTATCAGTGACGATTCCGACAGAGGTCTGAGGTCGATTTCGCTATATCGGAAAACAGGAGTGTTTCCGAATTTAACATTAGTTCGTCTTACTGTTGTCAGCACAAGAAGGGGTTATGAAGCACGAATTTTACGTATACCGTGGTAAGAAGGGGTTATGAAGCACGAATTTTACGTATAACACGTGCCTGAGTTAGAGAGGCATCATTTCTGATAGAACAGATGGATAGGGATAATTTGCTACAAATTTCGATGATTTTCATGCGCGGCTGCGTCCGTTATACGTCTTGTGTGATCAGATCTCGCTTGATTTTAATGTGTTTCCTGATACAAAAAAATTATTAAGAATGCATTCGTTCTTCTCATGATTGACAGCTGTTTTGTTTTTTAGCCTGATGAAAATTGTAGGTATTAGAATTGACAACATTGTGTGAGTCCAGCACGCCGCCATTGAGAAATATTTCTTTCCCACCCAGTCATTTGACAGATCATCCATTCAGAAATTAACTATTTGTGAGAAACCACTAAGTCCAAAATGTCAGATCATTTTCTATTAACAAATCAGGCATGCCAAATGTCATTATTACAGCTGGGGCAGGGGATTTGACTAAATCCTTTTTGTGTATGTTTGTTTTGTAAATGGCATGTTAAGGAAAACTGTTACAGGAAACGAAACCGAAACCAAAACCAAAACAAAATGTTGGCTCGGTTTCACAATAATGCACTGGCATCCTGATACAACTGCAAACCGGACACAATACAGACGAACACGAGAAAACGCTGGTAAATATATAGTATTATCACAGTAACGCGATCTTGATTGCTAGATCACGTCGAGTTGTCAGCATTAGAAAATCCGGATCATTACGAGATTTTTATGCTGACAACGAGACGTGATCTAGCAATCAAAATGGCATTACTGTGATAATGATATTTTTGTTATATACCTTTCAATTTTCAGATAATTTAATAAAATCACTATATGTAGTTGAAAAACACTAGAAATTGCTAAACATTTCAACCTCTATAATACGAACTTCATCTTAAAGCATAAACCGAATTACTTTTTGAAAGGCTGACACGCGCATGAATATTAGTTTTATGAATGAAGTTTCGGGCGGGACATCGTGAAAGGCTCCAATGGGAACTTGACACGGGAATGACAACATTATTTTGACAGTTATTTACAACAGGATTGGAGAAATTGTTGGAGCTTGATGGTACAGATTTGTTGCAGAGAATATTACTCATTTATAATTTCAAATTCATCCATTATGCGTGAAACTCACTAAAGTTACCATTTATGAATTTCCGTAAATGGGTTGTACTGTACAACTGTAATGTTTTGGTACGCGATTTCCGAATATGATCTTGTTTCAGACGAACATTTTGGCAATATTTTAGTACTTCAAAATAAAGGGAAAATGCTTTTTTATTGTTGTTGTGACAAAAGCATGGTTTAGACCTTTCAGATATTTTACATATAGCGCAAGGTTTCTTAACTAACGTCGTTGTGAGAGCTTTGTTTACTGCTAGTGTTAGCATTCCATCGCTAGGGGCGCTGATATTTTCACCAGGAAACCTCGAGGATAAAGTAGTCTCAGCCTCGTTTGAGAGTATGGTGATACGGGTTTGGAAAACGATAGTATCGTTTTCCTGCTTGTAGGAAATGACGGTAAAATTCTGGCTCTTTCTTGGGTAGAAAATTGGTAGGTGTATAATAAATAATTATTCCTGTCGTCTCTACGGAATCAGTTACTTCAGAAGCAGTGCTAGATTACGCAATATGCACGTGCTTAAAGCACCAGCAAAGCAGGGGCACAATTTTTTTTATATAGAAATTACGTTTTTTTTTTTTTTAATTACATATGTGGATATGGGGGGGGGGGGGAGGCACCATAATCTTTTCAGCCTCTACAGATCTTAATCCGGCCCTGAGTTTTACAATTAAATTTTCACTAATCAACATATTTTCAATGATATCAAGATTTCTTTAGAAAAGTTAAACTTTACCTTCTTAGCCCCTTCCTTATGTCTCTTACATACCTGTGTCATATTTGAATATAGTATGAAATACTATTTGGTATTAGTTGTAAGCGATGCGTAAACTGGTATATATCTCCTTACCAATTTGTTTCCTCCATAAATGTTTCGTTTCAACTAACAACGAGTCTGTTATATATCCCTATAAGCTGATTAACGCTTTTGACGATTTTCATGCCCGAATGCGTCCGTTATCCGTAATATGCGATCACATCTAACTTCATTTTAACGCTTTTGACGATTTTCATGCCCAAATGCGTCCGTTATCCGTAATATGCGATCACATCTAACTTCATTTTAACGCTTTTGACGATTTTCATGCCCGAATGCGTCCGTTATCCGTAATATGCGATCACATCTAACTTCATTTTAACGCGTAAAGTTTCATGTGTTTCCTGATAAGAGAACATTATTTTCTGTAAAGATATATTCGTACTCTTCATGATTAACAGTCAAATATGCTTTTTTGCTTGATAAAGCTTTTAGCTGTTAGATTGGGTAACTTTGTGTCATTTCATCACGAAGCCATTGGTATATATTTCTTTTCCACCCAGAAAATCAGATAGACTAATCAATAGAAATTTTACTCTTTACTGTGCGCCATCTAATTAAAAAAATTATAATTCTTTATGTATATACCAATCAAGCATGCCAACTTTCAATCTTACTGTTAGGGAATGGGATTCCTGTACGATATTTTTGACTAGATCTCTTTTGTGTATTTTTTTATCTATAAAAAGTGCAGGTTATTAGAAATAGTCAAGAAAACACAATCTCTTTTATACTTGCGAAATAAACTTAGATCCATTTTGCAATAATATTATTACCGTATATACTCGCGTATAAATCGATACCAACTGCAAACTGCATAGACCCAGATCTGCCGTTGCATAATGCGCCGGCAGATCTGGATCTATGCAGTTTGTAAGGACTAATTAGTAGAACAAACAAAATAGACCCTGATCTGCCGGCACATTATGCGACGGCAGATCAGGGTCTATGTTGTTTGCATTTGGATTCGACTTATACGGGAGTATACACGGTAGGGTTTTTGTACCGACACCCTTACACAACTGTCATAGGAGTGAAAGCGACACAAGACTATTGAATTGGAGAAATCTCTCCTAAATAACGATTCTTTTGTCGTCTTTTCCCAAGCAGTTGCTTCACAAATTAGAATTTGCACAAGAAAACTTCACTGGCCAACATTTTTCATCAGTATCAAGATTCGATTTGAAAAGTACAAAATTGACCTTGTTAGTCCCTTCCTTGTGTCATTTACTTATCAGTGCGTTATTTTAAAGTTTAAATTTACAATCGAAATATGTGAAATAACATTTTGCTGTGGTTATAAAAGATACATAACGTATAATTTTTCCCCATAATCAAATAACGAGTCTGTCTATGTCCATCTAGGATTAACGAGTCTGTCATATCCACATAGGCAGGATTAACTAATCTGTCATATGTCCATACAGGCGGGATTAACTAATCTGTCATATGTCCATACAGGCGGGATTAACTAATCTGTCATATGTCCATACAGGAGGGATTAACAATTTTTGATAATTCATACACTTGATAATCATGTCATGAACTACAAATGTATATAGTTATTTGCTTTAGACTTATACGCAAAGTATTATCATAAGACTGAATAAGGGTCTTCTTGACTTTAGGATATCAGAATAATAGTGTGACGTTCTATTCATCAGAATAATAGTGTGACGTTCTATTCATCAGAATAATAGTGTGACGTTCTATTCATCAGAATAATAGTGTGACGTTCTATTCATCAGAATAATAGTGTGACGTTCTATTCATCAGAATAATAGTGTGACGTTCTATTCATCAGAGTAATAGGGTGACGTTCTATTCATTAGAATAATAGGGTGACGTTCTAATCATCAGAATAATTGTGTGGCTTTCTAATCATCAGAATAATAGGTTGACGTTCTATTCATCAGAATAATAGTGTGACACTCTAATCATCAGAATAATTGTGTGACGTTCTATTCATCAGAATAATAGTGTTATGTTCTATTCGTCAGAATAATAGGGTGGCGTTCTAATCATCAGAATAATAGGGTGACGTTCCATTCATCAGAATAATAGGTTGACGTTCTATTCTATTGTGATACCTATTGTGCATAAGGATTATTTCGTCTAATAGTTAGTAACTCGGCTGTTCTTGCTGTTTATATTTTAGTGTGACGAATTATTGTTTGCAGACTTTTTATGCTAAAGTGGTTTGATGATAAAATCTGGTGCCTGACGAGTTACGTGTATGTTTTTCAGTCAGGCGAACTTGCCAAAGTTTATCGGTTCCGTCTCTCTTGTGTGATATGATGGTGATTCATCACTCAATATTCGTTCCCTCATGTCTAATGACCCGTCAGAGCAAGAGAATAAAACACAGACATTATCTAGAAATTCTTTCCGAAGAAGGAATAGTTTAGGATTTTATACGAATGTGGAAGGTGAGGAATATTGGCTTCATATTATAATAATAAGAGATTCATGTTTGGGTTTGTTGTGTGCAAACGCTTACCGGAGTGGGAGGGAAGAGTTTGAGGCCGCGGGTTCAGATGGTTTCTCTTGTGCTACCGCCAACATTTACACACATCAAACCGTGCCTGGTCATTAGTATTACATAATCAATTACTAAGCACATAAATTACACCAAATACCCACAAAGGTAGTTTTTGCAACAAGAAAATTAATGCACTCAAATCACACTTGCAATTCTGATCTTTGAGTACATCTAAGGTCCCAAGATTGCACGCGTCAAATAAGCCAAATCGGTTTGATCATGCGAGAATATTGTTTCTCATACATATTATTATATTTGAGTGGCGTACAGTTCACGATCAAAAAGCGACAGAAATGACAAGGTCAGTCTAATTTTTATATTGTTTTCTTCCATTTGAAACAACCACAGAGCTTTTCCAACACAGTGAAAGTAATCTACATTATTATGTGAATTATTTATTAGGGGTTGAAGGGAGTTCGACCTTTCCATCAGAGAGTTTGGTGAGAAGAGCAGATTCATCGTGCATTCCATTTGTATTCAAAACGGTACAAAAAAACTTAGCATGTTACGAAATCACTTCTTTTTATTATTTGATCTTATTCCGGTGACTGGGTTAATCATGTTGATGGAAGCTCTTAGCTTGAGTTTTGTCGTCGATAATAAAAAAACAGTGCTTTTAGAAGCAAATTGTATCATCGCATTGAAGTAATGTACATCCCTTGGAAATAAAATCCAGAGCCTGTCATAATAAAAACTATGTTTACATGTTTTCAGATGAGTTTGGGGGCAATGTTGGCGTTTTAATGGACCTTTTGGAGGTTCTTAGTGGTAAACTCCTAGTAATGCTATATTTTATAAAATTGTTCTAGTGAAAGGTCTCAGTGTTTAGTACGATCTTAATTGTTTGACAGTCACAATAACTCTGTGTTAATACAAGAATGAGCTTATAGAGACCGCAGAATGAACAGATATTTTTTTTTAGGAATCGACCATAGGATCTTTGTGGAGAGGGGATAGAATATATTTGTTTTAATCCAACACGACCCACTCCTTAGCAGGAAAATATTTTTGCCCCGCGATCTGCCTCTGAGGTTTTTTCGCCCATTTATTTGATAAACAAAACCTGGCTGTAGGGAAAAAAAATTGTTCCGGTGTCAGAGAGCCATCTCTCTCCCCCCCCCCCCCCCCCCGCCGTCCCGGTTGTTTCACTGGAGCCATTTTTTTTCTCTGGGTGAAAATTTCTCATACAGTAACATTTCCCTCCTTTCAAGCCATTTTTCTCCAGAAGAAAAAGCAAACACTAGAGCCTTCTTCTTCATGCGGAAAACTAGTCTAGGTCTATTTTCCTCCTGTATACTAACATATTTGGGACCGTGTGTGTTAAATGGCATTAGAGAATAATTTGCCCGGGGAGAAATAATGTTCCAGGGGGAAAATAGTTATCGAGTTATTTTTCCACAGGGGAAAATAGACTCTTGAGTAGTTTTTCTCCCGGGGAAAAATAACTCTATAGAGTGGAATTCCTGGGGCGAAAGTCTATTCAAAGTAATTTTTCTGGGTAGAAAATCAATTTGGGGAAAAACTGCTTCGAGAGACCGGGACCAAAGAAAAACCAAGCCTCCCCATCCCCTTCTAGATATTTAAATAGTGAGTACATGAGTTTTAATTGCCGTTTATGATTAGTTTTTATTTTAATTACAATATCTGACACATTTTTTTAAAAATTGTACGTTGGATTCAATTAAAAAAGAAAATAAATGCTCCCCCCTTCCTCCTCTTTAAACAAAATATGTTCCCTTTGGATGAGCATGCAAGGTGTTTCTTTAAATATGCTATCCCTGTGAAGCTCAAGGTTCTCGTTCCTCGTGAAATTAAAAAGTACACGTGATGGGGAACATGTTCATTAACCTGATGGACTTTTAGAGCTAGTTTTCTAGCTTATGACAAAAAACAATGTCTTTGAGTACTCATTTTACTATTCTTTTAAAGCGGAGCAATCATCAAGAAATACAATATCAGTCCAGGTCATATGGAAACACCAGTGGCATGTTTTAAAACAAATTCAGGAAGCTTCCGGCATCTAGATATGCATTTTCACACGTTCTAGAGCCTAAAGTCTGAATCAGGATTTCCTCTGCGAAATGTTGCCAGGAACACACTTAATACGTGGATAGAGCTTAATTCTCTGTACTTGCTTATCCGATAAAGAGTTCCGCTTGTGACAATATTTAAACGATAAGAGTCTTTTATGTACTTCAGAAAGAAGAGATTGGATCACGTTTTATGAAGCAGTTTTTAGTGTTAAAGTCCGCTTTGGCTTTCAGAGCGACTCCAGAACTGAGAATTGCGTTACAAGGAACGAATTTAATTACATTAAAGGCATGCATTTGAGAGTTTAACAAATTTTGAAAACACTTTCAGAACCATGGATAATAATTAATTAAAGCCTCCAATAGAACCATTTCTCCCACTCTTTGCAACTTCTATAGAAGCAATTGCAAAGAAAGAATGTAGTGCAAAGCAAATTTGAAAGTAAAAGATTACTCATAATGACTTCACGCTTTTGCTAACGTGATTATTTGGCCCAAACATGGGGTCCGAGTTTAGCATTTGTGTGCGAGATTCATCAGGCTCTCTCTCCCCTTCACTCTCTGCCTCTGTCTCTCCATATATATATATATATATATATATATATATATATATATATATATATATATATATATATATATATATATACATATATAATGTTTGTGTGTGTGCGCGCGCGCACGCGCGTGTGTGTGTGTGTGATCTGTTTCAAGTTGACATAAAAACGAATCGATAGAACTGTACAAAGTAATAAGCTTAACTTCGCGGATTGTCTGTAAAGTATAGGTCCAGAGTATGTTTTCTTCTTAAAGCCAAGCCAAGTACTAAGTATAATTTTCATTTCTACACACCAAAATGTAGTTCTAATTTTAGATTATGTCTAAAAGCCTTTTAAATTACCTATCTCTATTCAACAACTTATTATTTTTAAGTCATGAAATTTGTATTGTACCATAATACTGGTAGTTATACTTTAATTTCAAAGATGTTGCGGCCGGTACAGCTATGGCCGCACTAAAGTCTTGATCATAAATGATAGTCAGATGTTTTGAAAATTTTCCAGCACGGCTTGGGATCTCTTAAAAAAAAAAAAAAAAAAAAAAAAAAAAAAAAACGTAATTCTGCGTATAGGTCGAAAAATATTTCTTTTTGTTTACAACGGAGATTTTTTCACTTAACCATTGTTGGTAGAGAATGAACGTAGCAAAATAAATTAGGCTGCGACGACCCTCTATTTAGTGTTCACAACTCCATAACCGATCTAATGTTATATATATGAAAGGGAATGCTCTTGTGAGAATGGAACGGTATTCCCACCCCCACCCCCCATAGTATATCATTCTCGGTTCTAAAAAGAGAACAAAAATATTATGGTGTACTGATGCCATGATATTGTAAAATATTTCTCATACTTTAAATCGTTGTAAAACAGGTAAGTAAATGATATGTGTATGTTGTTGTAGACACGTTTATGAACTGACTGTCAAAGGATGTGTATTTAGAGACAGCTTTGACGTCTACACTTCTCAACAACGCTTGTTATGGTAATCAATCTGAACTCTAATTAGTGCAAGAAAAGTCAGTACAACTTTACTGCGGGCATCTTGGATTGATTACTATGGTGTGTGTGTGTGTGTGTTTGCATGTGTGTGTGATCATCTTAACTTTTTTCACAACAATGAAAATTTGATGAAGCCTAAATTTTTTTTCCATTCCGCATACTGCTTACATATCTAAAAAAATTAATTTCCTTTGTAGTGCAAAATCTTTCTGGAAAGTTTTGTCAAATATTTCACCATTCTGAACTGCTTGCTTGATTGATTAGAGTTTAAAGGCATATCAGCACATGAGAGATTATATTATGTATAAAGTGTCTTGCCCAGATCCATGGCTGGCGACCTGGTGTGGCCTGGGCAGAATTAGAACTCGTACCCTTCTCGTCGCGAGTCTGACATTGAAATCACTGACCCACCGCGGCGCTCCATTCTGTACTGAATTATTTGACATAGGCCGTTTTCTAGCATTAACATGCAAATATTATTCTTCCATATTCTTGTCTTGCAGTGTTTGTTGATCAGATCTCAGACTACAAAGTGAATCTGAATGAAGTGTACGTCATGCGTGGAGGAACAGCAGTATTTAAGTGCCTCATTGTACCATTCCATGTCAAGAATTACGTCACAGTCGTACATTGGTCGAAGGGAACTGTCACCATGGATACAGGTAATATTTGAATCTCTTACTTGCTTATTATCAGAAATGCAAACATTACATGGATTAATGTTGATCATATTTGATTGTAGTCGTATGCAAAATTAATTTCACATAAATAGGTTTACTACGTCTGTTGCAACATACAACATTTTTCGAAAACTTCACGGGTCCAATAAAAAACGATACTAAGCCACTCGTGCTTACTTTGCGATCGATTTATGGACGTAAGTATTTTCAGATAAAGTAAAATATAACGTTTTCCAAAGGCGCAGTACATAATTTGAAGTTAATATCACTAAAATAGTAAATATCACTAAAATAGTGAGGGAAGGGGCACGTTTTATGTTAAATCTATTGATAGGATTCAAAAGGTGTATACAGAACGAAAGACCTCAGAAAGATATGCTAACTAAACGAAAACTGCAACGTGATATAATATTGTCCTCTTTTCAAAAGTAATATTTGTATGCATATCAAATTATAATCGAAACCAGTACACTGTAATTTAGCATGTTTTTGAGAAATGAAATATCTGCCAATAGCATCAGTTTATTTTTTGTAACAAAATGCAATACAAACTGTGATATAATATTACACGTTCCATTCGTCAGAAACCTATAACTTGAAATTGGATATCAACGATAATGTTAAATATTCATCCATATACAATAGTCAAAAGTTGAAACAAAATCTCTTGTACTGGTCTTTAAAACGAGACCTTATTCAATGCACATTCATTGCTGAAACAATTTCTAGTGAATAGAGTAGAATTGTATATAAAGAATATCAGATTCTCATATATGGCATACTACTACACAGTACTACCTTTCATGTAGCATCAAGTTTATTGAAATCATTGTCAAATTGAAAATAATACGATGTACAATAGTTTTAAATTCTTAGCTGTGAACAACTGCTAGAAATTTAATTGAGCGTATTGTATTGTATTTGTGAAAGTATGTGGCATGTTAATCAGAGATCTATTCTTCGTGTAAACACACGGGGCAATATGAAGCGGTTTAGAAGATAATAAATCCATCGTAAATAATCCACTGATGGAATATTAGAAGTTAAATTTTTAATTCAGATTCAAAATCTACTTGAGTCGATCATAAAAAATGATGATCTATATTTGTAGATAAAATGGAGAATGACATTATAGGATATGTATAATTAAGATTTTTGAAACGTGCTTCACATCCTTAAGTGCAATTGAATTAATTACCTCCATCACCACCACCATCATGACTACTACTACTACTTCTATCACTGCTACTATTATTATTATTATTATTACTACCACTACTACTGCTCCTACCACGGCTACTATTATTATTATTACTACTACTACTACTGATCCTACCACTGCTACTATTACTACTACTACTACTGCTCCTACCACTGCTATTATTTATTATTATTATTACTACTACTACTACTACTGCTACTACTACTACTACTGTCGGGACATAAGCGATTGTAATGGAAATTAAAATTACAACCACTACTTTTACATCGTTCGTATTCCGGTGCTGTGAAAGTCGTTTATAAATAGAACATTATTGTCCAAAAGTCTTCTCTCGTAGTAACCATTTTGAAAAATTAGAATTAATACAATTAAGTAACCCAATATTTCAGTTCGTGAAAATGCTGAGCAATTGAGATTTTAAAATAAAATCAAATCTAAGTGCAAAGGAGGTTATCCTTTGTCTTAAATATATATGAAGTGACAAATCATGGACTGACAAATCATGGACTGACAAATTATTGACTGACAAATCATAAATAAATGGATAATTTTAACATAAAATATTAGAGACAAGATCGTATCTCAAGAATCCGATTGCTCCTAATTTCGTCTGTAGCTTACTTTATGAACTTTGTTCATTGGTCAAGGTATGTCATTTGCAGAGGAAAGAATCAGCATTTTAGACGGAGGAGAACTCCATATTCGTGACGTAAGAGAGGAGGACAGTTTCGAGACCTTCCGATGTACTGCCAGAAACACTCTGACTGGGGAGGATAAATACAGTCCTTACGCCTACTTACATATTCATGGTATTGTTTGCTTGCTGGTTTGATTGTTTACGTATTAACTGACTAACCAACTTACTGAATAACTCTCTCATAGATGGCACTTATATATATATATATATATATATATATATATATATATATATATATATATATATATAGATAGATAGATAGATAGATAGATAGATAGATAGATCACCCACTTATGTTTGATAACGTACTAGTCACAACTCGTGATATTCGTGGTGTGCATTCATTTGAATATCTTTTGGTCACCTTCTTCGTAGAGTCGGAACTTTCTCATAAAACATTCCCTGGTTGATATAAAATAATAATAATAAATTATGCTATAAACGTACGTCGTTCAAGTTTGGCAATTCCTCTGAAGCGGTATTCCGAACATTCTAAGTAAGAATTATATACACTGTATATCAAAAGTTACAATAACATAAGTAAAACTTCATGAGACAACGCAAACTCTGAAGACCTACAATATTGTATTTATTTAAAATATTTATCAGTTGTGCTCAGTACAAATAGACAAATTTAAGGTCGTTTTATATTTTAACATTTAGGAATGATGACATGGACACCATGTATGTAAGTATGTATGTATGTATGTATGTATGTATGTATGTATGTATGTATGTATGTATGTATGTATGTATGTATGTATGTATGTATGTATGTATGTATGTATGTATGTGTGTGTGTGTGTGTGTATGTATGTATGTATGTATGTATGTATGTATGTATGTATGTATGTATGTATGTATGTATGTACCATCAGTTTGTTTGTGTCTGACAAAATAAACATACTTTTTGCAACAGAAGGAAGATATATTGTCACAGTGTGAATGCAAGCAATGAAATATTTGAGACAAGATAATAATAATAATAATAATAATAATAATAATAATAATAATAATAATAAATTTATGCAGAGCCGCCAAAAAGTTGGACAACTCCTGAAGCGCTGGATAGTTCAAGAGCATTTTCTGGAAATATAAACCAGTCTGTGGAATTGCCTTGTGTGGCCAACGGTTTCCCACTTCCCACTTACCGATGGTATAAAAACGGCGAACAAGTCAAAATTGACGATACAAGATTAATACAACGTGGAGGAAACCTCTTGTTAAAGAATATAACCGTGGAAGATAACGGAGACTATGTATGTAACGCCTCAAACAAAAGAGGCGTAGCGACCATTGTCAGAAAACTGGTGGTAAATTGTAAGTATCCACGCTTTCTTTTAGGATAATTTGGAGCATATATTTTGATATCAAAGCCAATTTCATGCAGTCTCCTGACGTGAATTTGACTTTCATGACTAATGCCAAAACGTGTTATCATCAAATTATGAATATTTACAAGAAATTGTTGACTTCAGGACATTTACTGTTTGTGATTTTAGGACCTAAATTTGACACAGTTGTGTATAAATTTGTCATTATCAATATAAATCATACTCATTATCAATATAAATCATACTCATTATCAATATAAATCATACTCTGAGGGAACGCACGACCTTTATCATAGATTTAGAAATATATACGAAGTCCAAGATTATGAATAGCTTTTATGTCCAAGACGATGGACTGCATTTATGTCCAAGATCCTTTGGGAATTAAAATATAACTCTCTCAAGCGATTTTAATGTATTGATTGCCTATTTTTTCCTTATAGCACCACTGGCAGTGATGATAACACCCATATCACAGATCATAGACTCTGGTCAGTCAGCTTCCTTCGAGTGTTCCGTGACAGGTCACCCAGTAATGTCTATTGACTGGTACAAAAATGGCCGGCCACTGCTCTCAGATCATAGAGTCACTATCCGTTTGCAAACAGTTGTCAATATCTCCAATGTGACGCGTCTGGATCAAGGGATGTACCAATGCATAGCTCAGAACGAGATGGTTGACGAGCAAGCCGCCGGACAACTGTCTCTGGGAGGTATCTCATTTCAGTTTGTTTCATATTTCGAAAATTAGAATATACAGTGTTATGTCCGTTCTTTATTACGGAAAGAAATTTCTTTGTCAAAATCATGTTCTCTTCTTCAATAAAGATGCATCAGTCATCATAATACCAAATTCTACTTTCATCTTTACGATACCTAGAGAACCTTAATATCTGCCATAATGTTATTTTTTGTATTCCTTATGTCACTTCCACATCATATTTTCATTCCAGTTGCTGTCGATATTCCACCATAACCATCAACACGAACTTCATCATAATCACACCAACACCGGGACTGTAGTTATCTTAACTTCTCGAATTGATGCTATTATCATCAGTTGCATCAAAGAACAATTTCAAATTGAAACGACAGTAAATGAGATCCTTGCATGTTTTCCCAATTTTGATAAGCCCATGTGACCATAGTTACAAAAATGCGCAGTTTGTTTTGCACCATCGCCAATAATAATACAACAAGATATATACAAAATCTATATTGTACCGTGCCTTAAACATAAAGGAAGATACTTTATTGTACTTGTTGATATAAAAATCCCATTTTATTTACAATTATCTACTTTTCAGCTGCCCATCCAATCATTAT
Source organism: Margaritifera margaritifera (assembly GCA_029931535.1). NCBI lineage: Eukaryota > Metazoa > Mollusca > Bivalvia > Unionida > Margaritiferidae > Margaritifera > Margaritifera margaritifera. The sequence goes on along the minus strand of JAQPZY010001389.1, from coordinate 202,578 downwards.
CGATGGATTTATAACCCGCTACACACAGATAGGCTCCAAGTTATCCATCCACTGTGAAGTAGCAGGGAACCCCATTCCCAGTGTGCTGTGGTATCTTGATGGAAAAGACGTGACGTCAGACGGCCATTATGACGTCAACCAAACTATCACGGATGCTGGTGAGGTCATCAGTCACGTGAACATATCCAGTCTGCGAATCGAAGATGGTGGCGAATTCACCTGTGTAGCTACAAATGATGTCGGATCAGAGGCATACAGTGCAAAAGTTAACATATACGGTTAGCATTTATAAATTTGTTTGAGCAGTATCAGTATCAGTATCACATATGTATGTATGTATGTATGTATGTATGTATGTATGTATGTATGTATGTATGTATGTATGTATGTATGTATGTATGTATGTATGTATGAATGTATGTATGTATGTATGTATGTATGTATGTATGTATGTATGTATGTATATATGTATGTATGTATGTATGAATGTATGTATGTATGTATGTATGTATGTATGTATGTATATATGTATGTATGTATGTATGTATGTATGTATGTATGTATGTATATATGTATGTATGTATGTATGTATGTATGTAAAGTTGTAGGTATGTGCCAGATGTCTGAACCTGCAGTTCCTCTCTACTGAACTTGATTGCCTATGCAAAGGGAGCGGTTATCAGCAAGGTAGAATTAACCTGTTTCATGACTGTATAGATGAATGGATGGATAGATAGGGGAAGGTATATATTTTAAAGATAAATAGATGCATGGATGGATGGATGGACGGATGGATGGATATATACAAATGAATGTATACATAAATAGATGGATATATAATTCTTGATTTTATTCATATGCAGTTAGGTATTACACAATCTTCAAGACTCTTGAACATATACAGTGTACTGCTATTGTACACTGTGTATTAATCCACACACACACACACACACACATATATATATATATATATATATATATATATATATATATATATATATATATATATATATATATATTTCACATCGTTGAAAGTTGTTGCTTGGTAAATGTTTTTTTGTAAGAAAATATTCGTATAGTTTTGCCGTTTGAAGAGTATTAAAATTTCAGATCATATCCTTTAAGAAAATTATATTTAGATTTTTATTTCACACTTGCACTTATTCAAATATACATTACTCGATTGGATAAAAATAAATCGAAGAAAATATTCATTTAATTTGAACGAAAATGAGAATTTCTTGTAAAGGAAAAAAAAAACAAAACAACATATTTGCAGTATTTATGTACTTCTATCATTAAGCAAAATATGCGGCCCAAGTTTTGAAATTTGGAAGACATGGAAATAGTTGTATGCCCGTAAAAGACCTGCAATCAGATAATATCGGTGGTTACAGAGCATGAAAGCTGCGGTCACGCCGCTGCTAATCAAAATTTTACCTGGTACCAATTCATCGTTCACTATTTATGTGCCAAAGTTTTATAATTGTAACGAACTGTTATTACATTCTTTCGAAGGAGATTACATTTAATGCACGGATGATAATTTGTTTTGACCGATTATTGCTTGCATTGGAAATACATACCAAAACCTAATCTTTTATAAGAACTGTTCGTTTGAAGGGACTGAGGCTTTTGAAGCAAATCATTCCCACACTGGAATGACTGTATCACTGATTGATGGCAATGAAGCATGTGTTATGTCGTAACACCTTGCAGATAATGACCACGTTTGACATTAACGCGACAGAGGCGTGAATGTGCAAGTGTTTGTGCATTAATTAACGGTGGAATATGACATGGTTGTGCAATTAAGATATCGCCATTGCTTACGCGTGACTAACAGTTTTTATGTGAGACGTGGGAACCAATGTATAGGATATGATTATATGAACTTTCTTTAGCATAGAAAGCAAACAGAGATTAATACACCTTTCCAGATATACAATTTTGGTACAGATTATGCTGATGTCAGCTTGTATCCCCTTTCTTTTGCCATTAATCTTTTCTTCGTTGTTATCGATACTACTACTTCTACTGCTGATAATAAAACTACATTATTGATTGAGATTGACTCATTTAGTCCAAGACTATTTTCTCTGGACAAGTTCTTCAGAAGAAAGTGAAACAATGTATATCAATAAAGAGGAAACAATTGAATAGAAATTACAGTTTACTTTAGCATGAAATGATGAAATGACGGTAAGAAGATGCAACTCAAGACAGATTAGATGGATATAAGCTTTTCGATGACTTTGTTCTAGACAGACTTTCACTAAGTATTGCGTAATAAAAACTGTAAATGTACAAGAGGTAAAGTATATCAGATATAATAAAACTTCCTCTACGGGAGAAACGAGAAATTTTCAAAGTATGCATAACATACGAACCATGAAAACTGGAAAGAAAATGGAGAAGAAATTAGTCACGGATCACACTTGGAAAAATATTCTCAAATTATTTATGCAGAAAAAAGTTGGTAATTCCATTTACAAAGCTACATATTTCCCGGAAACAACCAAAGCGCCAGCACAAAGGCAGATCAGACAAATGAAGAACAAAATTCTATCCAGATCACGCAATAATGCAACATTATCTTTTGCAGTTAGACAATAACAATAGGTCGTATGCCAAACTAAGCAGCCACGGGGGGTAAAGTTAGAGAGGAGACATAACATAGCTATTCCCCGTAGGCTAATGACACTATAAATACATGCAAATAGCACTATCGTTACATTCATTTTAATCATATTGTCAATACAATAGCTGTATTGTTCAGAAAAATGCCAGTAAAGAAATTAAGATACTTTCCGGAAAAAAATAAAAGTTGTCATTAGACTTTAAAGCGGAGACCTATAATAACCATAATGTTGATATTCAGTAATCCAGCTGGACTTGTTGAGAATAGATAAAAAATAAATGCAAATAAATTGAACACTGTATATGTAAAATACTTCTAAACAGAGATTGCAAGTGATTTGCTTCGACAGAGTCTGAATTATGGCTTGTAATTATTGTTTTATTCATAAAGGAAGAATATATAATCAAAACAATACAAATATATAAGTAACTTAGAAAAAGGGGTGGGGTGGTAAAGAAGAGACAGAACTTGCACATATTAATACTGAGAGAGAGAGAGAGAGAGAGAGAGAGAGAGAGAGAGAGAGAGAGAGAGAAAGAGAGAGAGAGAGAGAGAGTCTAATTTAAAAAAAAAAATTCCAAGTAGATTCAATATCACAATAATTGGTGTAACGTCCCCTTTATCCACGTAGACCTGATTTATCCACATAGACCTGAAATTTGTTTTCCACAATTTCTGTAATTTTCCCTATTTTCATTTTGTATGTCGCACGACGACAGTGGTAGGGGAATGTAGTGTTACCCTTGTCTGTCAGTCCGTACATCCGTCCTGTAACCTGACACTCCAGTGCATGGTGTACCAATAAAGCCCAAACAATCGGTACCGTTGCAATGGTGTCCAAAGATCGTTGCAACAGTATCCAGCTCTCGTTGCAACTCTAAATTTTGTTGATGCAACGGTAACTTTTGCCGTTGCAACGATAAAATATACCGCTGCTACTGTATTTTTAACAATGGTATCGTTGAATGGTGTTTATATTTGTTGCAACGGTAGCCATATAGAGTTTCTACTAAATTCACCTATCGCAGCAACGATATTCAAATACCGGTGCAACGGTATTTTTTCCTTTGTTGTTTCAACGGTTTATTTTATGGTTGCAACGGTAATTTTAGCGGTTCGACGATAACAAATTATTATTAATATAACAGTAACATTACCGTTGCAACCGTAAACTATAATTTTAGGGTTGTGACGATACCAATTATAATTATAACAATAATATTATGGTTGCAACGATACAATATACCGTCGAAATGATAAAATATACTGTTGTAACAACCAATATATACCGTCATACCGGTATTTGAATGTCGTTGCAACGATAGGTCAATATCCTTGCTATAATATATGAGTACTGTTGCAACGGAGCCGGTATTTTTGACCCTTTTCATACACCATACCGGTGGCTGCTGAGTTTGGAAGACTGCTTTTAGAAGGCCAGCTGGGCATTATTAGCTATATGGTTTATGAACTGGTGTAGAATGATACCAGGAAGGCGCTTGCACGGAGCCCATGTAAGTTCACTGACATGTATTATTGCAGACCGGGTCACCAAGGAACCATGTAACGAAGTCACTCACTTTAACAACCCCCTTGTCGCATTTGTTTCAAATGATTCTCAAGCGAAGGCAAGACCCCCCCCCAAAAAAAAATCTTAGCAATTTCACGACAAATTGATGTCATTTGTGACGTCACTGTATACTGTCCTTGTAATCATTCTGCTGACCCAGTTGATTACCAGATCTCAACATGACAAAATTTGACTAGTGAAAATGCAAGAACGTCACACCTGGTGTACATTATAATGTTTGCCGGTTCTGTAACCTGCTTGCTCGTTAAAATATCATTAAAACTATTGTCTCCACCAGCTAAGAAAAGGCAGAACATAGGCATCACTTCTCTCTGAAGGGGTCCTCGTTGTAATTAGTGATATTTCCCGTAGGCACTAGCGAAAACCGTTTGCACTTTTTGAAACTGTAGCATCCGTGGTCATACAACTTTTTAGGCTTTTTATTTACCTTGAAGAGTACTAGTTCCTGCTAGCAGAAATCACTCAGAGTGACCCATTTTTCACACTCAATCATGGCTTTTAGTTTCTGAAATTAAGCTACATTTAATGGATACTGTCTTCCTTATACTTATGAGCCTGGGTAAGTAAATTTCGAGTGCGAATATTCCCACCCAAGAAAAATAGGTCATGTTGAACTATTTTTCTTGTTCTAGTTACCTGTGAGGTTTATGGATTATGCATGGCAAAGCTTCTTGCTTTTTGGTGGTAATTGTTTTCATTTTCAACTCGACTCCCGACAGTTCAACACTCAACACTGCAGGGAAAAATACCATTTACAAATATAAAGTTCGCGGATGAAAAGTAGTGTAAATAAACTTTTACAAATATAAAGTTAGTGGATGAAAATCACTTCTCTCTCTCTCTCTCTCTCTCTCTCTCTCTCTCTCTATATATATATATATATATATATATATATATATATAATATATATATATATATATAATGCTAATTGGTGTAATTTTTGAAAGTTTGAAATCAGGCATGTCACCAAGTTCTTTTGTTAAATTTTGTTACTGCGATTTTTATTAATTTACGTATCACACAACACTGAAGATAGTTCCCAGTAGTTAATTATTCTCAGGAATATCCTCAGTACGGGATAATATGACAATTTAATATGTGCATTTAAGGTGGTAGATGACTTGATATGTGATAGATGATAATGTAACTCTCCATCAATTCATTCAGCCTAAAGGGAGGTTAGTCCTTGTATCGGCGTAAAGGTATGTTACTCCTTGTATCGACGTAAAGGTAGGTATTCCTTGTATCAGCCTTAGGTGGCACTCTACAGTTTCGTATTTTACATAGGGTTAGATTTTTAAAGAAAAAGAATTACCCAGGTTTTCCTCACTGGTTATCCTGGCTATTTAAGAAAAGACCTTGTATATCTTAGGTATTGTTTCCTTTTTTTTGGTGTATGATTGATGGCTCCAATTTGGGTTATAGAGTATACAGCGTGGTCTTACTTAAGAGCCGATAACTTTTTTTACTTTATATGTATTTTGTAATTCATTCATCGTACTTTCAGAAGCCGGTGTTGCCTAGTCTGGCAAAATTCGTTTCCCTATTTTAATAAATGCTGCAAATAGTGTACTTTTGACTTATTCAGGCTGATTTTTCGAGTACTTTGGAGCGGTCATTTCTGTCTTCTGTGTGTTTATGTAAAGACATTTCAGCCACAGTACATGAAAATAGCATAGAGGTATGCCAACATTCTCTTCATTGTGCATGTTGGAAATTCAAGGAACTTCACCTTACACCTGTCTCTCTCTCAGAAGTACATACTATCTGTAGAAAACCCCCATAATTAAGGTAGGTTACTCCTTGTATCAGCGTAAAGGTAGGTTACTCCTTGTATCAGCGTAAAGGTAGGTTACTCCTTGTATCAGCATCAAGGTAGGTTACTCCCTGTATCAGCCTAAAGGTAGGTTACTCCTTGTATCAGCCTAAAGGTAGGTTACTCCTTGTATCAGCTAAAGGTAGGTTACTCCTATCACGATTGATTTTCCTGAACAAGCCCCACAAAAATATTTGCCCGGTATTGCATTCAATCAATATATTTTGATCATTCAGTTCGATAATTCTGGGTTGTATTGCCGCTGTTGGCCAAGCTGAATTTATAGGTTCAGTGCCCGATGTCACTGATAAAGTTTTTATTACTCACAATGCACTGGGGTAATGAACTGATGTGTTTAAAGCTGAAATTCTATATTCTATACAAATACATACCCCTCTATAATGATTTTGAGGTTTTTTGTCAGATACATACCCCTCTATAATGACTTTGAGGTTTTTTGTCAAATACATACCCCTCTATAATGACTTTGAGGTTTTTTGTCAAATACATACCCCTCTATAATGACTTTGAGGTTTTTTGTCAAATACATACCCCTCTATAATGACTTTGAGGTTTTTTGTCAAATACATACCCCTCTATAATGACTTTGAGGTTTTTTGTATTATTAGTTCGCGTTAAAAGGAAAGTTTTAAGGAACGTACGAATACATCTGTTCACTCAACAGTTTGCGTTTCAATCAGTCGTACAACAGAGCATCAGGTTGGCTGCGTTGGGTCATATCTGAAATAACTGTTTGTGCCAGATGCACGCTTACACACGTTTTATCCCAATATTGCAAACATCTTTTCCTAACGATTAAAATTGAGATAACAAGACATTATGGCAATCTGCTTGTTTGTGATTCTAGTTGGTAAATTTGCTTGTATTAAATGAAGAGTACTGCAGTATAAATATCTACATTCTATAACAGTTTTAAAATCTAGCGGGCGATACAAATGAAAGGTTTAGTTATAATGTTTTTAAAAGAGTTCTGAAAATTTGAAAATATTCGCTTGTATGTGTATATATATATATATATATATATATATATATATATATATATATATATATATATATATATATATATATATATATACTATGACATAGCCATCCAATGACATTTAACATCAGAACAGTCCCTACATGAATTGATTAAATAGGAAAATGTAGAGATCAATTACTACCAAAACATTGCTGCAAAATTGTCAGCCTAGATTTTAAGTGCCCTAATCTCAACTGTGCATATTCGGAATGTCTTTTTCAGATTTATTTTCCATGTGTGTTCTTGCTTTCAGATGTAACTGAAATGTATGTGATAGTGGGGAGTGGACATTTTTGTTGTCGTAATTGAAATGAATCAATGATGAAACCAACATTGTTTGTGCACAGTAGCTCTTCTCAATACAATCCTTGGTTTCTCACTTCTCTCTATCAATATATACAGACCTGGAACAGTATTTGAATTGCTCTTTCAAATGTACTCTTCACTTGCCAGCAAACATGTATCCAATAAATTCGCACAGTCTAAATAGCACACCTTCCGGTATTTTTAAGCCTTTGTCAATCGGGACCCTTTATTTTCAGAGTCTGCCAGGAAAATAGTTTTTATATCGTGCTTGTAATCATTTAAATTACACTTAAATTTAGTACTCTTAACCCAAAGCCATTAGACAGTTCAACCATCCTTTTACTGGCATTTTCAAAGAAAGTTATCGAATATTCATGATCAATTTCACTAAACGCATTATCTCATCAATCATAATGTTAAAACCACCATTCTGATATATTGGCAGGAGAAAAAAACCCTACTAACAGTATAGGGTTTAGAAAATAATATCTGATCCCATGCAGTCTATTTTGTCAAATGCAGTAATCAATAGCGCATTACAATCTACGATTTCCTGTCTGAAACGGCTTTTAATCATTGTACCGTTTTCCAACTCAAATACCATTTGTAAAAGAATTTGTCAAACTCAAGGATAATAACGAAAAAGTCGTGTCAAACTGTACTATGAACGATATTGTGAAAAGCTGGAAAAATAAACAGAAGTGTCCTTGTAGGACAAATGACATTCGTGGTGAAGCTAAGCATTCTTTCTATGGTTGAGGAAGAAGGGGCAGTATTGAAGATTAAAGGAGAGAAAAAGAAAGTAGATTGGTAGAATACGTGAAACAAGTTAACGTGCTAGTTTTTTTCATGCAAGTTTTGATCGCAGATATTGACACGGAAATTTGCTTTTGTTTCTCCAATGGTTTGGCTCTGTTTGCCTTCCGAATCAGTCATATGTCATCAATATGGGAGGGAATCATTTTATATGCTTATATATTTCTGTAATCAGTGAACGTTGATGACGTGATAAATCTGTTGTATGATTAATAATCCGTATCCGAAATTTACCTCAAAACACAATTTTCCCATTGCATACAATGTAATGAAAATTCTACATTAAGGAATATAATTTTGACTGTTTTCAGAACGTCACTGACAGATCATCGATATAGCGATACTTACCGTTTAATTCCATGGTAATATACATGTAGACTTTACAATTATGAACATATCATCGAGAAAGCGATACTTACCGTTTAATTCCATTAATATGCATGTAGACTTTACAGTTATAAAGAGGTCATCGAGATGGCAATACTTACCAAATTTACTATAATATACATGAAGGTTTTAGAATTATTGTAAGTATTGTATAAAGACCTGTACACATTACTTCCATCACACTATTCATGTATGTGCGACAGTAAAAATGTGACTGACGGTCAATAGTTGTTTTATACCCTGTATAAAGAGGAAAGAGGCCAGATGTTATTGAGAGTAAACTATATCATGATAAACAACGTATGATTTCCATGCACTCTAAATATGCATCTAAGCTTTCAATTAAAAACATGCATGGGAGATAACTCTCTGTTTGCTTAGTATTAACAGTTTGCATCTAGTTCTCTGCCACGTATTTAGTTCTCTGCCACGTATTTTATTATGCATCAAAACATGAAGGGAAAGTTTCCAAAAAATGGATCATATCTATACAATACAGGTATCATATCTATACAATACAGGTATCATATCTATACAATACATCTGTCATATCTATACAATACATCTATCATATCTATACAATACGGGTATCATGTCTATACAATACATCTATCATATCTATACAATACGGGTATCATATCTATACAATACGGGTATCATATCTATACAATACAGGTATCATATCTATACAAAATAGATATCATATCTATACAATATAGGTATCATATCTATACAATACAGGTATCGTATCTATACAAAATAGGTATCATATCTATATAATACAGGTATAATATCTATACAATACAGGTATCATATCTATACAAAATAGGTATCATATCTATACAATACAGGTATCATATCTATACAAAATAGGTATCCTATCTATACAATACAGGTATCGTATCTATACAAAATAGGTATCATATCTATACAAAATAGGTATCATATCTATACAATACAGGTATCATATCTATGCAATACAGGTATCATATCTATACAAAATAGGTATCATATCTATACAATACATCTATCATATCTATGCAAAATAGGTATCATATCTATACAATACAGGTATCATATCTATACAAAATAGGTATCATATCTATACAATACAGGTATCATATCTATACAACACAGGTATCATATCAATACAAAATAGGTATCATATCTATACAATACATCTATCATATCTATACAATACAGGTATCATATCTATACAATACAGGTATCATATCTATACAATACAGGTTGTGTAAGTTACATTTTAGTGTTTGGTTGAGCAAAGATAAGTTACTATTTGTCACAGATCTTATAAATTGTAGACGAAATTCTGTCAGTGTGCTGTTTGTTTTTTTCATAAGTAAACTAAACTAGCAGCGTAAGAAAATATTTGAAAGAAATTATTTTCGCTGATTCGTTGTACTTACATTTCAGGAAAGCCGTTTGTAAAGGAGATGAAAAATATCACAGCGATAGCTAATGAAGAATTGTCCATCCACTGTTATGTCAGTGGTTACCCAGTGAATCGAATAATCTGGAGAAAAGGTAAATTAGCTGAAAAATAGTTTCTTTTAATTTTTTCTTAGAAGCAATCATCGTCTATATATATATATATATATATATATATATATATATATATATATATATATATATATATATATATATATATATATATATATATATATATATATATATTGTACAGTCGATCAGATATGACAGCCATGATAACTTGGTGGGATCAGGTGAACAAATTGTCTTGGGTGAAAACAATGTCTTGCATTCAAAATGGGAAATGGAGTGTCCAGAAATAATTTCAAGGTTGGCGTGTCGAGGTCCCATAGTTTTTTCCTCATAATTTCAACACTGATAAGTTGTATTGTAATTATCAAACCATATACCATGCGAAATATACGCTCTTTTCTTTCTCTTTCTTTCGTTTTTGTAATTATCAAACCAAGTGCCATGCCAAAGATACGCCTTTTCTTTTTCTTTCAATCTTTATTGTAATTATCACACCATATGCCATACCCAAGATACGCTCTTTTCTTTCTCTTTCTTTCGTTATTGTAATTATCCAACTATATGCCAAACCAAATATACACCAATTTCTTTCTCTATATTTCTGTATTGTAATTATCAAACCATATGCCATACCAAAGATGCGCCCTTTTTCTCTTTCTTTCTTTTTTGTAATTATCAAACCGTATACCATACCAAAGATACACCCATTTCGTTCTCTTTATTTTATTATTGTACTTATCAAACCAAATGCTATACCAAAGTTACGCCCTTTTTTCTCTTTCTTTCTTTTTTGCAATTATGAAACCGTACACCATACCAAAGATACGCTCTTTTCTTTTTTTTTCTTTCTTTATTGTACTTATCAAACCATATGCCATACCAAAGATACACTCATTTCGTTGTCTTTATTTCATTATTGTACTTATCAAACCAAATGCTATACCAAAGTTACGCTCTTTTCTTTCTCTTTCTTTCTTTATTGTAATTATCTAACCATATGCCATACCAAAGATACGCCCTTTTGTTTCTTTTTTTTTTCTTTATTGTAATTATAAAATCAAATGCCATACCAAAGATACGCCCATTTCTTTCTCTATCTTTCCTTACTGTAATTATCAAACCATATACCATACAAAAGATACGCCTTTTCTTTTTCTTTCTTTTTTTATTGTAATTATCAAACCATATGCCATACCAAAGATACGCCTTTACTTTATCTTTCTTTCTTTTATTGTAATTATCAAACGATATGCCATATCACAGATACACCCATTTCGTTCTCTTTCTTTCTTTATTGTAATTATCAAACCGTTTGCCATACCAAACATACGCCCTTTTCTTTCTTTATTGTACTTCTCGAACCATGTCATACCAGAGATATGCCCTTTTCTTTATATATTTTTTTTAATTGTAATTATCAAACCATATGCCATACTAAAGATACGGCCTTTTCTTTCTCTTTCTATCTTTATTGTAATTATCAAACCAAATGCCATACAAAAGATTCGCCCATTTATTTCTCTTTCTTTATTTGTTGTAATTATCAAACCATATGCTACACAAAAGATACGCCCATTTCTTTCTCTTTCTTTCTTTAGTGTAATTATCAAACCATATGCAAGACAAAAGATACGCTCTATCTTTCTCTCTTTGTTATTGTAATTATAAAAACCAAATGCCATACCAAAGATACGCCCTTTTCTTTCTCTCTTTATCGTATTGGCTAAAACTTATTTTCGTGGACCTTTAAGGGATGCTTGCACATGTGCTTGTATTGAGAGATATGGCTCTAATATGCCACAAAACAAGTCAATTACATTTTACTTTGATGTCATTTTCAAAGCAGGTCACGATACTATGCCACTAACACGTCAATTACACTTTACTTTGATGTCATTTTCAAAGCAGGTCACGATAATATGCCACAAGAAACGTCAATTACATTTTACTTTGATGTCATCTTCAAAGCAGGTCGCGATAACATGTGATATAGGTAAATATTTTGAAAGCGATGTCAATTTTTGTCTCAGTCGAAGCATTGAAGTATTTTAATGCAGATACATATCTAAATGTCGTCTACTTGAGGAAAATTACCTGAGCTCCAGGAAGTTTCGGTGTAGCATCGTAAAGACACAACTGTTCTCTCTCTCTCTTTGTTACCGACTGTCTCTCTCTCTCTTTGTTACCGACTGAAGGAATGTCCGACATCTTGAAGCCATAAATAGTGCGAAGAGAGAGAGAGAGAGAGAGAGAGAGAGAGAGAGAGAGAGAGAGAGAGAGAGAGAGAACTATATCTTTCAAATAAACCCCGTTCATACTTCAGTAAATTTCACTGATATAAACTAATAAAAATATCTTTCCGATTTTGTTGAATTGTCACATAAACGAGAAATCTTTTCTGTTTTTATCACATATTCCACATAATTCGATTCTACAGTCAAATGCACAGATTTGTTTTTGTGAAGCATTTTAATAAAAATAGTTTTATTCATTCTGAGCGATAGATAGTGAGCTATTTTTCTGTCATGATTTAGAGCATCCTTAGCGACCGTTCCACTGTCAACACAGACATAAGAAATATGCAGCGTTTGAAAGATGAAAGCTTAAACTATCTTAAAATATGAAAGTCACGAATTTATTATGCACATTGTTGGTTTTCTCATGGACATAAAAACTACCGCTCACTTTTCCAACTTAAAATGAAAAATGCGACCAAGATGCATAGAAGCTATATCTTTTCTTCTGTTTATTGTGCGTCTTATAATAAGCGAAACTAATTTCTTACGTGAAGTGGAAAAGAAACGCTAGTTCAGCAAAAAGATCTAAGCCATTTCATCTTTGTCCATTTTAAACCAAAATCGCCATCTTTCATACACTTCCAATTTAATAATTGCTGGTGTTGATACAGGGCAATACCTGCACTATTTTTTTTACTGTTAATTACACCGTCAGTCAAACGGAATCGCATGACAAATGGGGTACAACATAACAAACATTTTCCGACCCGAGATCCAACAAAAATATCGTAAGTGAACTATAACAAGTGAATATCATGTACATATTTTCAGTGAAATTATACGAATGTTCTTGGTTAGTTTTGTCATGAAGAATAACTATTTTTCCCCCTGAAATTACATACCGTATGTACTCGTGTATAGTTCAATACTAACTGCAAACTGCATAGACCCATATCTACAGTCGCATAATGCGCCGGCAGATCTGGGTCTATGCATTTTGTAAGGACTAATCAGTAGAACAAACAACATAGACCCTGATCTGCCGGCGAATCATGCAACGGTAGATCATGGTCTATGTTGTTTGCATTTGGACCCGACTCATACGCGAGTATATGCGGTAGACAGTCAAGTTAGGTACATATATTGCATATTCTTAGCAAATAAAATTCCAAGAATAAGAACGATTTACGTCCATGTCATCCCTGTCAAAAGCACGTTTTCGTTAAGAATATAATTAGTGGCATTGCCCTATGAAAGTTATATTTATGATTCGTGTGATGACCTATTTTATTGAAGGTGAGAGCGAATTACCCAGCACCCACCTCCAAAGGGTTGTAAACGGAACTCTAACTATTACAAAAGTACAGAAGCCTCAAGATGCCGGGATTTACACGTGCATAGCGCAGAATTCACAGGATGTAGGCATGAGCAGAAGTGTTTTTGTAGAAGTATTAGGTAAGAACCAATCATTTTGTTCTGGATATCTTTCTAGTCAGATTTTCATTAATAAACAATAATAAATGTTTACTAAGCCTTTGTAACAAGCTTTTAGATTGGTTTAAATCGTTTCATTTCAAGTACAAAACTTGGAGTTATTAGTTCGTAACACCAGAAAATAATTAATTATGTATTAATGCGACCTTCTTGTGTTCTTTGACAATATTTTTAAAACAATGGCAACAATATAGCTATATTATGTAATTATTGAGATTCATTATTATTTTCATCACTATTTGTAATTATAAAAATTGAACATCGTAATTTAAAGGATTCATGAAAACATAAAGCTTGAAAATCTAGTACACACTATGCAGACGGCCTTAGCATTGCTACGGCCGTTTATGCAGTGTGTACTCGATTTGGAAGCTTCATGACATCATAAATCCTGTAAAATATGAAGTTCAGTTCTTAAAACATAGGTATAATTATATGTACCTATATGTATATGTAGGTATAATTATATGTAAAGCAACGTTCTATTTGAGTTAATGAAAGTGTTAAAGAGATGAACAAATCTGTATTATCTTTCTTTCATATATATGAGGATATTTTTAAGTTACATGGGTATTTCCGTTAATAACGGGATGAATTAATATACCTTGATAAATTTATTTAAATAAATTTTTGTTGAAACACAGCACCGTAACTTCACATAATGTATTTGTTGCAGGCAGCAGGTTAGTGTGACTTAAATGTTAAAATATTTGTGCGAAATAGAGATAATATTTTGTAGGAAGATCAGAGAGATAAATGTTACAAGAAGTAGATGCTGATATATGACCCTTGTCTTGTAGATTAAACCCAAACTGCAAGTGTTATATAAAGTAGCATATTTCCTTCTGATGCTGACAGTACCACATTTGTTCTCTTATTTGCAGTAAATGTTGAATAATTTATCTTTGCTACATTTGCAAATGAATATCGGTAACATTTATTTTTCTTTAGAGCCTCCACGAATAGACTCTTTCTCGCTTCCTAGAAAGGAACAAGGGGATAGAGTGATGATTAATTGTGTAGTCAGCAGTGGAGACTTGCCCATAAACATCACGTGGTTGAAAGATGGTAAACCAATACCACCTGGTATGGGAATAATCACACAGGTATTGATGCTAGATAAACTATGTGATATACTTCACATATGCGATAAAAGTGGTTATCGATCTCTTTCAAATGTAAAGTGTAAAAGAAGAAACAAAACAGCGTGACTGTATTCAAGGAAGCCAAATATCAACAAGAGAGAGAGAGAGAGAGAGAGAGAGAGAGAGAGAGAGAGAGAGAGAGAGAGAAACAACAACCAAACATTATATATATATATATATATATATATATATATATATATATATATATATATATATATATATCTGTGGTCTAATTCTATATTAAAGGGACAGCTGACTAATTTTTGATGAAATTTGACATTGAAAGTTTGATGAAAAACGTTTTGCCCTTAAGTAGGTTTAATAAAATTATGTACATTCTGTTAATTACACAATTGTAAATTGTGTCGTAAATATTTGGACCTGGGAAAATGAAGAAATCTACTAGTTAGGGCCCAGAAAGTAACCTACATTCATATCCGCCTTAGACGAATGTTAATAGCTCCGGGTGTTAGCGAAGAGAAATGAACCGGACCAATGTACAGCATGTGCAGCATTGAGAACAACTGGATAGAACATCAATCCGATCTAAATCGAGAAATGCTTATCAGGAAGTATATCTGACGGGTACCTGTACGAAGTCATGTTGTGTTGACCTTTTGTTTCACAAATTACAGCTTTCATACTGCTAAAAGTAAAAGCATCATTCAGAAAAAATAGTTGCTAATGATACCTCTCCTTAACATGAAAGGCGACGCTTTATCTCATAGGCCACTTAAATAGGTGTGCAGGGAGTTCCAAATATCAGCAGAGCATGATATTTCATCGGTACCTGTCAGATTCAGTTATTTTGAGGATCTCGATTGGAATCAGATTGGTTAAACATGATGATTATATTTTGTACACACGTGGTTCAACATCCAGGAAAATTAACGTCTCTTCCAGGTAATAAAATCCGTTCATATGTGTTATGACTCTATGGTCTAAAAAATGTAACAGAAAGAAAGTGAAACCAACAAATCAAGTAAAAATCAACAAGCAATTTATTTCTAGACAATTAAAGTGAAAATTCAAAAGCCACTTACAGTAACACGAATTAAAATCCAAATGATCCATTAATCCTAAGTGTCCTAATCACAAGTCCTAAATATAGAATGTTCTGAATGAATTACTGTATCCTTGAATGTGCGGATGTGCTAATAGTCTTTAATGTGATGATGTGCTAAAATGAAGTATTCCAGAATATCTTTGAATAAGTTCACATAAATCCCCAAATCATCAATTCAGAATCCCAAATCCAAAAGTCTATGAGCACTTTTATAATCCAATGAATATTTTAAATAATTCCTCTCTCTGAATTTGGAATGATTTTTTTCACAACTGTAATAACTCTTTAAAGACTGATGTTAAGGTTGAAAGTGAAAAACTGTTCACTAAACATGGTATATATAAAGATAGATCACATGACAGAATGTTCTAGAATATTATGGTGTATGTGACTCTTAATACACAACTCTAAGGGAAATTCTAGTTTTATCTGTAAACAAAATCAACCTTGACCTCAAGTTGAATTAACAACTTGTTTACCAAAACCGTCTTTGAACTCAAATACTAAGTAAACAACCTAATTCAAGGACAATAGCTAAACATGTTAGCATTATACTTAACATTAAGGTTGAAGCAAAAATTAAAGTCAAGAAACATTTATAATTTCCTAAAATATTTATAATATTATATAAACATGATACATAACACCTCCCCTCATACAGAAAAAGAAAGATTTATGCAATAAAGCTTTCTTTTAAATATGCATCATCAAAATTTCAAATAAAAATGTTTTTAAAAGTCACTCAACTCAGTTATACAAAACAAAGCAATATAGTGTATGCATGTGAAAGTGCATCTACGATCACATTGTCTTTTCCATTGATGTATTGAATGTCAATGTTATATTCCTGCAATATTAAACTCCATCTCAACAATCTCCAATTTTTATCTTTCATTTTGTTGATGAAAGTAAGAGGATTGTGATAACTGTATTCTGTCAAGTCAATATCAAAGCCAAACATTCCTTCTCAATTGTGGAATAATGTTTCTGGTGCTTGCTTAGCTTTTTAGAAAATTAACACACAGGGTGATCCACACCATTTTTGTCTTCCTGAATCAATACTCATTCAACCCCTACATCACTTGCATCAACTGACAATTTAAATGATTGGCTGAAATTTGGTGCAGAAAGAACTGGTGTATTCTTAAGCATGGCCTTTAACTTGTCAAAAGATTCCTGACATTTGTCAGACCAATGAAATTTGGTTTTCTTACTCAATAAACTTGTCAAAGGTTCAGCAATTATGGAAAAAATTTAACAAAATTTCCGATAATATCCAGCCATACATAAAAATTGTATCGGTTGTTTTTTTACAAATTGA
This sequence comes from Margaritifera margaritifera, assembly GCA_029931535.1. NCBI lineage: Eukaryota > Metazoa > Mollusca > Bivalvia > Unionida > Margaritiferidae > Margaritifera > Margaritifera margaritifera. The sequence goes on along the minus strand of JAQPZY010001389.1, from coordinate 185,195 downwards.
CACCGGAAATTCAGAGATAGTTTTGACCTTAGCTTCTATAGGTTTAACTTGACCTTGTCCCACGATATGTGCTAAAAATGTGACACAGGTATGGCTATACTCACTTTTGCTCAAATTAATGGTCAGATTTGCATCGCTGAGTTGATTGAAGAATTTCCGAATGGTTTGCAAGTGATCTTACCAGGTGTCATTGTAGATAATAACGTCATCGATGTACGGGTCACAATTATCTAGACCAGATTTTATAATGTTCATCAGATGTTGAAACGTTGCCGGAGAATTTTTCATTCCAAACGGCATGACTTTATATTGATAAAGTCCATGAGTATGCTGAAATTTCATTTGCCCTTTCTGTGAGTGGAATTTGCCAGAATCCTTTTAAAAGGTCAAGCTTGGTGACATATTTCGCATTTCCTATTTTATCAATGCAATCATTCATTCTTGGTATTGGAAATGAATCCGTTTTGGTGACACTGTTGACTTTTCTTTAGTCAGTACACATGCGGAATGTATCATCTTGCTTAGCAACAAGAATACACGGTGAACTCCAGTTACTTTTAGTTAGTTCGATAAAATCATTCTCAAGTAAATACTGAATTTCTTTCTTCAAATATTCCTGTTTGAGAGGATTCATCCTGTAAGGATGCTGTTTCACAGGTGTAGAATCTACAATGTCAGAGTAATGATAGATTTTATTTGTTCGTGTAGGAACATCAGGAAACAAGTGCTCATACTCATGTAATAGCTGTTTTAGTTCATTTCTTTCCTGTTGTTGTAGATGTGAACGTTTCTGGTCCAGATTGTTCAATATTTCTGAATTTCGAAGTTTGGTCACACCAGCGTCACTATAGTCTGATTGTATTCCATTGCTGATATCTTCACTGTGTGGGACAGGTACAACTAAATGAACTGAATAATTAGCTGGGCTATCTCTGTCAAAATATTCCTTTAACATATTTATATGACAAAGTTGTTTCTGTTTCCGCCTCCCAGGAGTGTTAATGATATAATTTAAGTCATTTAGTTTATTTTCAATGGTATAAGGGCCATGCAATTTTGCCAGAAGAGGATTTTGAGGTATGGGCAAGAGAGCCAGAACTTTCTCTCCAGGTTTAAAACTCCTTTCCTGTGTATTTGTGTCATACTTTAATTTCATTTTTGACTGGGTAGTGTGAAGATTAGTTCTTGCTACTTCAGAGGCCTTTGACAACTTGTATTTTTGTATTTGAAATCAGAGACATAGTCTAGAAGATTAATCTTTGAATCTTCATTTGAAAGAAGTTTCTCCTTTAATAATTTCAATGGTCCGCGGACAGTATGTCCATAAACCAGTTCAAAAGGACTAAAACCGAATGACTCATGAACTGATTCCCTAACAGCAAACAACAACAAATGAACACCCTCATCCCCAATCCTTTCCTGTATTAAAGCAATATGATCAAATAATTTTCTTCAACGTTTGATTAAATCTTTCCAAAGCACCTTGACTTTCAGGGTGTTAGGCAGAAGATTTAAACTGTTTGATGCCTAATTCATGCATAACTTTTTGGAAAATTCCAGACATAAAATTTGACCCTTGATCCGACTGGACAGATTTGGGAAGGCCAATAAGTGTAAAAAAAACTTCACCAAAGCTTTCACAATGGTTTTAGCTTTTATATTTCTCAGAGGAACTGCCTCTGGAAATCTTGTGGATACACACATGATGGTCAACAAGTATTGGTTGCCTGACTTGGTCTTACATAAAGGACCGACATAGTCTACCATTATTCTACTAAATGGTTGGTCAAATGCAGAAATAGGTTGCAGATGAGCCTTAGGTATCTTCTGATTGGGTTTTCCTACCATTTGAAAAGTGTGGCAAGATCTGCAGTATTTAGAAACATCACTTTTGAGTTTGAGTCAATACAAATGATTCAAGATCTTGTGATAAGTCTTATTGACTCCTAAATGACCAGTCAAAGGAGTTTCATGAGGTAGACTAAGAATTTCCTGTCGATATGACTTAAGAACAACTATTTGATAGCTAACTGACCACTTGTCACCAGCGGTTACCTCAGGTGGTATCCATTTTCTCACAAGGACCCCATTTTTCACAAAGTAACACACTGGAACTTGTGTGGCTTCAGGAATAGTTTCTTGATCAACATCCCTCTCAAAAGCTCTTTTTGCCATAGCTCTGGTAACTGCACAAGCAGGGTACGATTTTGATTTCGACAGGACCAACTTTCTGATCCAAACAAGGCTTTTCAGTTACAAGTGGATTAACCACAACCTTATCTCCAGCTAGGTCATTGCCTAGTAATAAATGAACACCCTCTATGGGTAAAGAAGTCACTGCTCAAACAGTCATAGGTCCGGAAACTAAGTCTGATGCCAAATTGACACCATGGAGAGGAGCATTTACAAACCGCACTCTACTCCCTAAATAAGAACACTGTCACTTGAAGAAGACTCCTCAGACAAAGGCAAAGAACCTGATAATACAAGACTCTGAGAAGCTCATGTGACCCTTAATATTTGTATAGGGATAGGCTTGGCAGAATCACTAATAAGTGATATAGAACCTTCTAACATGAATGGTTCATAAGTCTCTAAAAAAGAATCAGACTGGGGTTTGTTTGACCTAACAAATGTATTGCCTTCAATACAAGACTGTGTCGTTGACCTCTTTGAAATAAGAGCATTTGGAAAAGCTCTGTCTTTATTCTGTTGCTTATTTTTCAACTTGAAGCAATCAGAAATGACGTGCCCTTTCGTTTTACAATAAGTGCACGTAGGAAGAGATAAGGATTTCTGATCAGTCTTATCAAATGTTTGATTCCTAACAGTTGTGCCGTTTTGAAATTTGGAAGTACTCGCTTGAGATTGAAATGATTTTTTACCAGAAAACTGCTGAGAGGAAGACTTATTGCCAAATGAAATTTTGTGAGTCAAGGAATAATCATCAGCCATACGAGCATCATTTTCCAGTTTCCACTTTCTGCTCGTCAAGATAGGTCTTAACATCACTATGGATGCACCTCTTGAACTCTTCAATTAATACAAGCTGTCTGAGATTATCGTAATCTTGATCAAGCTTCTTGGCTGAGAACCACCTATCAAATTGTCATTCTTTTCCCCATGCAAATTCGACATATGTTTGTCCAGTTTCTTTTCTACAATTCCTAAATTTCTGTCAATATGCCTCAGGTACCAACTCATAAGCCTTCAAGATGTACTCCTTAACCACATCATAATCAGTGCTTTGTTGTACTGACAGTGAAGTGTAGACTTCACGATCTGTGCCAATAAGTACACTTTGTATTATCAAAGTCCAATGCTCACTGGGCCATTTCAAGTTTTCAGCAATTTTCTCAAAGTAAAGAAAGATTTTATCTACTTTTTCCTACTTTTTCCTGAAAAGGGGGTACTAACCTAATATATCTGGTAACATCAAAACCTGAACTTGTGTATAAGGGGTGTGTGTGTGTGTGCTCTGTTTGCCAGTTATAATTCTCCTAATTTAAATTACATTTCCCTTTCTTCTCTCTGCATCTGTATCCGCATCTCTCTTTCCTCTTTCTCTCTCTGCATCTGATTCTCCATCATTTATTTCTCTTTCTGTATCTGTCTCCCCCCTCTCTCCGAATCTAAAGCTTTGCTAATTCTAAATCCATCTGGTTCTTTAACTCTAATTCCCTTAATTTCCTGTCAGAACCAGATAGAGGCTTTCTGATTGAACTTATAGCACTACTATCCAAAATTCCATTTCCTACTAAATATTGAATTAAAATAATCTTTATCTCCTGTTTTGTCAATGATGCTATCACCCCAGACAGGCTATATATTCTGGCAAGTTAAGAGTTAAGGCAACTCAACCTTTCTTATACACTCTAACCCCTCCTGAGTAGGATTTGAAATGAAATTCTGAACGTTAGATGTCATTATGAATGCTTGTTGGTTCCACTAAAAAAAAAATTCCTCAAATTAAAATCTTTGCCAAAGACATACAAAATTCAGAGACAAAATCAATATGAATTTTAAAGATAACTTTAATATCTCTAATATGCTTTAAAGAAATTCTATCCTGGACGAGCCCCCAATTTCTGTTACGACTCTGTGGTAAAAAAAAATGTAACAGAAAGAAAGTGAACCCAACAATTCAAGTAAAAATCAACAAGCAATTTATTTCTAGACAACTAAAGTGAAAATTCAAAAGACATTTACAGTAACATGAATTAAAATCCAAATAATCCAATAATCCTAAGTGTCCTAATCACAAGTCCTAAATATAGAATGTTCTGAATGAATTACTGTATCCTTGAATGTGCGGAAGTGCCAATAGGCTTTAATGTGATGATGTGCCAAAATGAAGTATTCCAGAATATCTTTGAATAAGTTCACATAAATCCCCAAATCATCAATTCAACATCCAAATCCAAAAGTCTATGAGCACTTTTATAATCCAATGAATATTTTAAATAATTCCTCTCTCTGAATTTGGAATGATTTTTTCACAACTGTAATAACTCTTTAAAGACTGATGTTAAGGTTGAAAGTGAAAAACTGTTCACTAAACATGGTATATATAAAGATAGATCACATGACAGAATGTTCTAGAATATTATGGTGTATGTGACTCTTAACACACAACTCTAAGGGAAATTCTAGCTTTATCTGTAAACAAAATCAACCTTGACCTCAAGTTGAATTAACAACTTGTTTACCAAAACCGTCCTTGAACTCAAACACTAAGTAAACAACCTAATTCAAGGACAATAGCTAAACATGTTAGCATTATACTTAACATTAAGGTTGAAGCATATATTAAAGTCAAGAAACATTTATAATTTCCTACAATATTTATAATATTATATAAACATCATACATAACAATATGCTTCTGAATGCAGTTAAACGCTAATATCGATTGTTTTCCAGAATACATGTGCTGTTTTTGTTTATTTCTTTCCAATTATGTCCTGAACAACCACACACGCACCAACATTTATATTAGGCTTAAGTTGGGACAAAAATAGGTTAAATTTGTCTTATCTTCTTAACACAAGAACTTTGCTATCATTCATTTCACAATTGTGTCATTAATGATGTAATAAAAAAGTAGGTCATTTTCAATCGATTTTTTGTATGTGAAAATTAATAAAATATATGTAGACAGTCTCTTGAAAAGGTTTGTTTGATGTTCATAGTCATGGTTATATTAATTGGAATATAAAAAGAGTTATATTCAATGAATTTCAACACACCTGTGAATGTTATACAAATGTGGTCCACTTGTGATCTTTTGTACAAAGAAAACCTCTGAAGTGATCAGGTATGTATATATATTGTTTTCTTGCAGACGCATACATCCTATATGAGCTCCTTGAGTATCCCAGACGCTAGTCCAATACACAAGGGAAACTATACTTGCCAGGCCAGTAATGCTGCTGCAACGGATAGTTATACAGCGGAACTTTACGTTGATGGTAAAATTTGCTTTTAGCTATGTACTTAAAAATTTATTCTGGCTTGTCATGTAAAAATACTTTAACATCGACATTCTGATAGCATGATTAATGATCATACTTCAAATTTAGTGACAATGCAGCTTTTTGAGCTTATATATATATATATATATAAGCAGAAAGACGGTAAAATTGAAACCAATGGAGTTCTCATTGAACTCCTAAATGTGTCGTCATGGTAAAGAAGAAAAGGGAATGGCAAGGTTCTTCTATATGCACATAAATGGCCACACAAAAAAGGTTACAAAATTAACTTTGTATGTAATATTTAAAGATGATTTGTGATGAATAATCCAAGTTAGCGAAAATTTGGTACTATGAAAGGTGTAATGAATATTTGTTTGAATATATATTATTTGGAATACCAGATCATAGTCGGTCACAGCACCACCATGTAGCATATCATGTTAATTTAATTTTTGAGTATTTTATTGTTTTAGAGATATAAAATAATCTTCCTGTTTTTTTAGTACCGCCTAGATGGGTGAAAGAACCACAAAATGCCTTTGTGATTCTTCAGCAGAGTGTGACCGTCGAATGCTTGGCCACTGGAACTCCTGAACCTAGCATAACATGGACTAAGGATACCGGTAATAAATATACACCCCAAATGTTTGGTTGAATAATTGTTCAATTCTAAAGTTCATGCAGTTTAAAGGACATTTGTACTTTTTGTGATTTCCTTGTGCTGCTTACTATTGATCATATTTAGCGTAAGATTTATTAAAATCTCACACAATAATTAATGCAAGGGGATGTTTTTGGAAATCATATAAAGTCCAGTACCCGTCATTTGCGAATTCATGCATCCACAAATCGTTCCAAAGATGCACGTTCGTAAAATTAAGTCATCGCTAAATAGCGCTGATATAAATTAGTTTTAACTAGGTACAAATTATATTTTTCAATAGTTTATATATTTTGCTCTGTTCATCAAAGGAAGCAAGGAGACAACTTCATTGCTTCTCCATTTTGCAAAATAAAATTATAAATTTCTTCAAGAAATCTACACTTCTCACATTTCTAGAAAATAATTATATTGCTTTTTGCAAAAGAATAAATATCTGAGTCACCTAGTTACGCATTAGTTTTCAAAAGCAAAATGTACTCGGCAGGAGGAATCCAATTGAGGATTTCAACTTTACTAGAGAAATATAGTATTTAATGTCTTAATAAAAAGTATTGCCGAATACTTTCATGTTCTTTTCATTTTACCTTTCTGATCTAATTGAAAGGTTTGAATGACTATAAGCAATTGAATTCCCTTACGACTGAAATTGGGCATTACCAGGTCGACGAGAATGGGAGTCTGACAATTCACAACGCACAAGAGCCTGATCATGGGTGGTACATGTGTCATGCTCACAATGGCGTGGGCCTGGGTCTCAGCAAAAGAGTAAACCTAACGGTTCATGGTAAGTTTATGCCACTAGGTAGATGTAGCTTGTATTTAAAAGGTTCTAAAGACATTTATATAGAATCACCAAAAACACAGAATCATGTAATCTCATCAAACGTTTGTATCTGCCTTAATCTTTACCTCTTCTGATGCTGATTTCATTCGGTTCAATGCAAATATACTGATTACAACTTTGAATAATCTTGTTAAAAATAGGAAAGTATGCTATTGATATAGGTATAAGTAACGGATATATTCCAATAACTTGCTGGTTTTTTGCATGGGCTTTTTTTCTGATAATGCTTTTATTCGACACAAAGATGTATTAACATTCATGTATATATGTAAGAGATAAAATTAAATCTTTACAAAAGATATCTGCTTAGAGTACAGCCAACTAATTTACGTAACTATGTAAGCTGCTATACATTTAATGTTTTAGTTCCAGCCCGTTTTGATGCGCCAGGTAAGAACTACAGCGTGTTAAAAGGTCAGAATGTCACAATGGAATGCCAAGCCATCGGGGACAAACCTTTAGCCACGACGTGGAATTTCGATGGAGAGACATTTGGAATAGGGGCCATCAGTTCTAGGTTGATACCATTTTATTCTGTTTCTTTTCTAGACCTTTACCCCAAGCAACTACAAACATGTCTGCAAGTTGTATGATACTATATCATTATTATAATGCACACAAATTTATCTTTCCTGTTGACTATTTGCATTTTATTGGAAATGCTGATTTTATTTTCGTCTCTTGTTCTACTTTACTGCGTAACAAATGTTTTTATTTAAACTATTTGTCAGATAGTCTCAGATAACAACTGCGCACGCTGACTTATAATCTTGATCGCCACATTTTAAAATATCCATTGCGGCTATGAATGATCTTAGGTTGTGCATTTTACAAAGGTTGTATAATAATTTTTATATTCTATTTTCTTCTAATTTATTGCCCACTTTTTTCTTTATCAGGCACAAGGTTGAGACGATAGACACATCACGAGGTAGACTGTCCAGGCTAGTAGTAAAGCCAACTCAAAGAGATGACACCGGGTTGTATACTTGCACGGCCAAAAATCAGTTTGGACACGACAGCTTAATTCTCAGGCTCACAATACTAGGTAAATACTGTAATTTTCCAAAGGAGAAGTGTTAGTTTAGAAAGCGTATGTATCTTCCATCTGGAGTGTCTTGACCACCCTGATGTTTACATTGGAACAAGTAGAGGTGTTAGCTCAAGGGACTTTTAAGACCCCCTCTGTATATTCAACAATATTGATAATTGCAGAAAATGAACAGTATTTATAGTTCTGATTCTCTTCATGCTTCTTGTTTGCCTTTCCCTCCTTTGTAGTTTTATATTGGAATAATTGTCTTTTGTTAAACTACTAAAGATCATAACTTTTATCAAGTCGTTTCATCAAATATCAAAGAGCAACTGATGTGAGTTTCATACCAAATAACATGTATTATGTTATACTTCCTGTAACCCAACATCTAGTTGATTGCTTTACGAATATTTTTGTTTTATTTTGCAATCCTATGTGACAGCTTCTTTATTTAAAGCTATATTCCCTGCCCAAAAGAATGTTAAACTGATATAGCGAAAGTGTTCTTACACTTAAAAACTATTCATGTAATTTAATTGTCTCATTGAGGAAATTCACCAAGATCATCTAGCTAAGATCGCTTATTTTATGGACAAGTTAACACTGTGACTTGACGTTTTGAAAGAAATCCCTCTTTCGAGTATAGTTTTCAGAATGGAAACATGCACTGTGTTCATACTATTGTGTTGTTTTTTGTGAGTCCACGACACTGTTTTAGGTAGAATAGATTTGGGTTTCGGTATAATAATCACACTTAAAAATTGCACTGGGATGGCAAGAACACTAGCTGAGCACAGTAATTGCACTGGGACGACAAGAACACTAGCTGAGCACAGTAGTAGCACCGGGATGTAAGAAAACTAGCTGAGCAGTTTGCTTTGCCAACATTCAAGTTAATAATTGTTGGGTTGTTTACAGTATCACATGGCACGTTGATCATTGTAACAGCTTGTTTACATTGTGATATGCGTGCATAAAGAACAACGAATTGTAGGTTACCTTAAAGCTTTTAAAGACTAATGTATCAGACAGATGGGTACAGGGATACCCCTAATTGTCATCCCCACCCCCATTGTAGCACAAAATGATGTCATTCCATGGTATCAACTTACTATTTTTTTGTGTGGCATTTGTTGTCAAACACTTGAAATAATAATCAACTCTGTATGGTTTTGTTTGTAAAATATAAATTCGTAATAAGTAATTGAGATTCACAATTATTTCAAATGTAATAATTCGCTACACAGAGCGTCCAGAAGCTCCAGAGAACCTAACAGTCCTGAAGGTCCTCAGCAGGGAGGCAAAACTTTCCTGGTCGAAGCCTTTTGATGGGAATTCACCGCTGACATCATATATCCTGCAGTACATGGAGGCTACAAGTATGTACAAGTAGTTGTTACTGGTATATTGCAGATTTAGAGTATAAAAATTACCTATGTAAAAATTTTGAGCTTTAGATCCATTTATTCTAGTGAATCTTAAATTGTTTCCTCATTCCTTCATCAACCAATCATAGAACGCGTTAGGTCAGACATCTCTCATAAAAAGGTCGTTAAGAAAAGACATTGCTATGATCTTTGCAAACTCTGTTGTTTAATTTTGATATTAATACCTTAAAGGTAGACCTGAATGATATTTACTACAATCAAGAATCTTAATTTGTTTGACATTTCACGTGTACTTCGAAGACTTGACACACATTTATTCACTGGATTAGGAGATATAGCTATTTAATTGCCACCAAAATACAACTTCCACGGAAACAGCCGAGAGACGTTTTGCAAACAACCCAATACGCCAGCGCGAGTTTATGATGTCACAAGAGGAACCCAAATTGGCTATTAACATGACTCATCGGTGTGACAGTCAACGATAGTAATACTAAAACTTGTGTTTGGTTTTCAGCAGTGTTTAAATGATGTCTATATTTCCATTAAGTACGGCTGACTACCTCTGACATCTATTTTCATTAAAAAGCTTCGCTTATCTTTACGTTTAGCACTGACTTACATGTGACAATCTTGCAAGAATTGCCACAAAAAGGACACTATCTGTTTCTGAATCATTTTCTTCACCAAAAAATGACGTGCAAACATTTTGCGCAATAGTGATAGCCGGATACCAAATAAAGAATCAGGCCTCTTTATGTCGATTATATATTTGGACAAAATAATAATAATAATAATAATAATAATAATAATAATAATAATAATCATAATTTCAAAAGATATATTTTTCAGTACATCTGAGTTTAGGTGTCATTTGTATTACACGAAACCATCAAACATGGAGCATAGTATTTAATAGCCCCAATCGTAGTCCATCAGTTAATAGTGGAAGTTTGATAATTAATTATTAATTGTTGGTAAATACTGAGTTACATTTAGTTCTAAATGATTAAAAATGTGGGGGAAATAGCGATTTCTGTGGAGGGGACACTGCCTTGTATTCATCTTTTGATGTGGTAGTCTGTCTTTGGCAATTCTGCTACATAGCTCTCTCTCTCTCTCTCTCTCTCTCTCTCTGACAACTGTGAGGATTCAGTAAATTGTATTTTCAGTTTACTTTTACCTGATTATAAAATCGATAGCTTCTGATATTATATTTGTAAGGTTGAGACTGCGAACACTCACTCATTCAGGCTCCTACTTTAATCCTTCTTATTTTCTATTTGCTGTCTCCGTGTCTTTGCTATTCTCGCGGTTTAATTTTATATCCTTTCCCAAAATCATGGTTAAGTTTAAATAATGAATTTCACTTTTAGCTCTAACTCGGTATGATTCAGCGCATTATTCAGCGACTACTCACAGCCTATCTCTCTCCTTGTTGTCACGAAGACACAAGTTGTTTTTTGTTGATTTCTTTTTCATAATATCCGTGTAAATATATTAATATACGTGTAGTTAAGAACATCTTCACCAATAATGGGACTTTAATATCGATGCATCTGCATCAGACAGACATGCTTGCAAAGAGAACAATTTTTAACCAAAGGCATGCTTATGAATAGAACCACGTTTTACTAAGAGAATATAATCAGGCATTTTTATTAAAAAATAGGATGCATATGAAACTTCCTCATCCAATATATGGTATTATTGATATTGTTGGGGGGTGGGGGTAAAAATTGCATATATTGTAAAAATATGAGTACGGATTTACATCTTCAGCAGTCGTGAGCAGTCCTAACATCACCTCTCTCTCTCTCTCTCTCTCTCTCTCCTGCAAAAGAATTCGATGATTTGATACATGACATTTTTATTTGAGTTTAGCTGATAGAGAAATTGCTAGTTGATGATATTCTATTTTTTGTGATGTTAAGACGGTGAAGATGTACTCCTACTGCTACATCCATCAACGACACACCTCCTTCACGTGATGCAATCAGAAAAGTTCTATAAAAACTTCACACTCGACAATGGTAGAACAGTTGTTATTCACAATGCAGGTTCATCTTGTGACGTCACACGGATTCAAGTCATGCAAACAGCCAATCTTGTATGTGGCCTAGGGGGAATATTTTGACATCGACATTTAAACTTAAATATCTCGCTAATCGTTCATCGCATTGAGTCGAAATTTTCAGATATTGCATAAGTCACCATAGTGAATAATTTAGAGGTAAGTGATATAGGGGTCTCAGGTCTACCTTTAATTTCCTTAAGAATATGAACAGACTTTCTCCTTTTATTCATTGTTTGGAAAATATATTGAAGGGCATTTATTACAAGCCATTAATATTATCATGATTGCTCTTTTTCTTAACAGTCAAGGAGACATTTAATGGCATATCTACATTGAAATTATTTTATAATTTCACTTCCTTGGCGATGCCATGATTAAGGCTAATAACATGTTGACCCTCAATGTATTTCACTTCAGGCTCTGTATGGGATGAAGGTATTGCTAGAAATATCACTGTCAAGGCAAATGAACAGAGCGCCACACTCGAAAATCTTCACCCGTCATTTGCATACAAACTCCGAATAAGGGGAAACAACTCAGTGGGAATTGGAGTAGAAAGCAAAGAAGTCCAGGTGCAGATGATGGAGGAGAGTGAGTATTTTTTTTTACAGGAAGATAAATAAATAGTATAGATCGAGTTGCATTTTCACTTTTGCTGTTGGTTGCATATTAAAATAATGACACCTAAATGCATACAGAAACATATTATTTTTACTTATATATTCTCCTTCTCTGTATTCCCTTGCAATTTCTAAATTGTTTGGTCTTGAGATGCAAGATTAAAAAACAATGATTCCTGGCTGTAAATTAAAAAAAAATCCTGTGGCTGGTTATCTGGTGTATATTTTGAAAATCTAGGATATTGTTGCAAATATTGATTGTTGCTAAATAGATATTGTTTCCCGATTTAGAGTAGTTGAATCACCTCAACTTTTATTTAGGTTTGGAATCTTGCTAATTCTTTGCTGGCAAAATATTATGAATTCCAATACCTTTTTGCATTATTGTATTCCTAATTATATATTTTTTTGCATTCTAGGACAATTCGTTTTACACAAAGGAATACAAATCCATGAATTATTCCTCTTGTGAAAAACATATAGCTTCGTGCTTTCAGTATATATTGACATGGGTCATCTTTGATCATGATTGATTAATAATTAATCTTCCTCAGAACCGTCTGGTCCTCCACAGGATATAAGAGTGACAGCCATGGGGTCACAAAGCCTAGAAGTTAAATGGAAGGTACGTTACCTCAAATAGCAATTGTGGTAATTGATGCCATATTTAATAAAATACCGACATTTTCCAAGCATGATGTTGTTTGATGTTTGATATTGACATCAGCAACCACTGTTACTATAATGGCTTGTATACTGCAGAACTCCACTTCACTATCGACAATACTTATACTTCTATGAAGTTAATGTGTAATCTGGATTTTGAGTTGTAAAACTAATTAGACATCGAACTCACAGTAATGGTTGGGGAAATAAAAATGCAGACAATTCAAGGATATACAATAAGAACAATGATGAGTTAACAAAAGTTTTCTTTGCAGATATACATAAAGTCAATAATAAAAGGTACTTTGTATGAATCTGGGTAATATATCTACCTAGACTTACTGACTCCGAGGTCAAGCAAATAAACTTCTAGGAAATATTTCTTTTGAGTCATTTAACATACCATATCATAATGAAATAAGTTGTAGTTTTGATCGTGTTAAAATCTCAGGAACGCCTCGCAGAGGGCCGTTTATGTGTGTCCTCTTCCTTTTGATTATCTCTTCCATAATTTCTAAATGGATTCTTTGACCATTGTTTTGATGGTGTAAATGTGTGAATGTCTGATGTTACGAGTCAGATATGGAGTTAATCTACGCGAAGTTCTATTATGGCACTATACTCGTTATCCACAGAGACTGTTTTGTGTTTCTGAGCATTAAACCGCCTGCCCTGGTTGTTTTTAAGAATTTGCCTTTATGGTAGTCCACATGTTGCTGGGTCTTTTCCATACTGTCCGTTAGATAATTTTATTGTTAAGTCATTGATTTAAACATTTGATCATAAACCTTAACTCCGTATGCCCTAACACTGTCTGGCGTATCTCTGATATTCACTAATATGCACATTTACCATCATCACTTCTGACGTATCCTTCTAACTCTTGCTTCAGTCTTGGCTCTGACCGTAGAAGTATTGAACCTTCATTCTTTTATCATTTGTTTTTACAGAAACTTTCACATTGTCTTTCTTGTCATTGCATCATCTGCACATTTGACATTAGTTTCCTTACAAAAGCCTAAGTTTACATGATTAGGTGAATATTCATAGGGGAACATGAGTTTTTAAATCTAAATTTGATTGAAGTATAAATGCAATTACTTGGTAGCAGAATTCTATGGAAAATGTATATTCAACAGTTAGAAATTTGATTATAGAGATAGCAAAGTCTATAATACCACTTTTGCTGCTTCTGCTGCAACAACAGCTTGTAATGCTGCTGCTAATACTATTACAACAACTACTGCTGTTACTGCTGCTTTACCTATTTTACTGCTGTTGCCGCTGCTTCTACTACTACCGCTACTACAACTATCACAACAACACATAATAATAATAATAATAATAATAATAATTATCATTTCTGCAAATACCATTCCAGCTACTTCCTAATATATTAATATAACTAACACTCTTTAGCCCCCACAGTTGGAAGAAAGGAACGGAATAATTCTGGGATACTATGTCGGCTACAGGAAAATTCAAGATGCAACACATTTTCAGTTTATTACAAAGCTAGTTGTTGGGGAAGAGGAGACCGAAGAGGAAATAGTGTTGATGATACAGAACCTAGAGAAGTTTACTAAATATGCCGTTAATGTAAAGGCATATAACCAACAGGGTGTTGGACCGCTGACTGACGTCGTTGAGGTTTTCACCCTTGAAGATGGTAAGGAAGTTGCTCATTGTTGTCAAAAGTTGTATAATTTATATTCAGAGGTAAAAGAATAATGTGTTGTACTTCTTCCACGCATTAAGACTGATGGTTTTGAAAAGGCACCACATTCAATGCTTTAACTATGCATCACTTTATCACATTAATTTCTGGTATGTAGACACATTTATTAAGGATTTCAAAGTATGTTGCAAAATATCAAGAGAACATTGTAAAGATTATACCAAAATTAAGATAGCATTATACTGTGTCATAACATTATAAAAATATTTCCATTCGATTATCCCGCAGTCTTATACATTCTTTTTCATGGTTTAAGCTTAATGAGGTGTTGTGTTTGATGAGAGTAAAGGACACTGTGCATCCAACATGAAGTAATTTGCTGAATGAAAACATGAAATAGCACCTCATATATTATTGCATCTTGTATATTTATTCGATCAGATACATTTTGTTTGTACTAGTAAAGTGTATTTTGAAATCATTTCTTAAAGAAAACTTGCATGAGGGCTTCTATAGCAAATAAGTGACTTTGAAGATTTACAATATATGTATATCTATCTATCCATCCATCCTCTTTATTTAATTATTTATTGTTCTTACTGCCAATTATCTAACAATGTAAACTTATATAAAAAATATAGGAATAAATATATTTGGCATGTCAGATTATTTGCATTGCATATATGCAAGATCAACCTGGAAAACTTAAGAAGCAGTATCCAGTATGTTGTATGCATTGAAGAATAATACCATAATTTAAATTATATTTATTGTATAACCGATGAAAAATTTATTTATAAAAATAAAATTGCCTTCCCAGTACCAAGTCAGCCTCCTAGTGATGTCCAAGCCACAGCACTCAGTTCCGAGAGCATCAAGATTGTATGGTCTCCGCCTCCTTTCTACACTCTACATGGTGTTCTGCAGGGTTTCAAAGTCATGTATAAACCTGTCAGAAATGATGAAGGTAAATAGGTTTATTTTAATTTTCCCAAGCATTCATCTCAATTAAAAATCCTGTAAATAGGGATGAAAAGACTTACAGAGGGCATTTTAGACAATCAGCGATCTTTAATATCCGTACATTTTGGCAGGAAATAAAGATGTTTAGTTCTGAAAATTATCCGATTAATACATATCTAGAAGCTGTTGACTTCATGCTTAATTATTAATTAATGATACAAATTGAATAAGTATATGCGTTGTACATTAATAAAATGTTTTAGACTTATCATAATACATTTTCCACTAGCCACAACGTCAAACAGGTAGGTCTTTACAAAGAGAGGCGGTCAAAATAGGAAATGAGTTTAGTACAAACTTTGATTTTCTTCAGGATACATATATATATGCTTATATCTTGTCAGACAAGCAAACAATACAAATCGATCACCTTGTTCAGATTGGAATCAGTGTCTTAGACATCAGACCTAGTTAATAGTTGTGTTATCTTTCAATGAAAAATCGCTTTTAGTCCGGCAAAATGGCTTTGCAGCGGAGATATCAGGTTAAGTTCGACACTTTTTTCTCTAGATGAAACAGATGCAAGTAGCCTTACTTCCAGTGGCCAAGAAGCGGTGATAAATGGACTGGAGAAATTCACAAATTACAGCATACAGGTTTTAGCCTATACACGAAAGGGGGAAGGTGTAAGAAGTGACCCCATCTATGTAAGGACTCAAGAAGATGGTAAACATCACTTTTAATTCACAACTGTTTCCAAATACATCATTTCTAAGAAAAAATAATAGTGTTCTCTAGTCTTAAATATGGTAAAGAGACTTTTATTAAAAAGTATTTGAATCCATTGGGCAGTTTACTTGTAGTCGCTACCTAAATAAAAGCACTGAAACTTAGATATATATTAATCTGCCATTCTGCATTGTCATATATTTTATGTTAATTCAGTGTATTTCATTGTCAGGTGCGTATTTTTGTGTGTTAATGCGAACATTTTTTATCGTTTGTTCTTTGGGAATGTATCTTCCAAATAAATGTTTTATACTTTCACTATAAAATATATATTGTACTGGCTTGTCTAAAATATCCTGATAGTATTCGTGATTTTTCGGCCTCATAAGCCATATTGTTTTAGTTTAAAATTGCTCGCGGTTACAAAACTAACAAATCTGCACTGTTTACTTTTTTTTAAAGTTCCAGAGGAACCAGCTGCGATAAAGGCTCTTGTGATGAACGAAAGCAGTGTCCATCTTTCTTGGAGACCATCCTATCACAAGAATGGAATAATAACAAAGTACCGAGTTTACTATTGGAATGAAACAGAGACAAATATGGTACACTGTTTGTAGAAGGCTCTTTTACTTGCTGTTTGTAGTCTAAGAATGAATGAAGCGCAGTAATTGTTACCAAGCCCATATAAGTGGAAAAGCAAGAAATAGCCATAATGTTTCTGGCGGCAGGGGTGGCATCAACAGTTTCATAAGGTTTCGGTTAATGTTTGTCACTTTCATGTACTATATTTCCTAAACCCCATGATAGATTCTCATCATACTTGGCAGGAATCATTATGAATCCAAGACAATTAATTCTTTAATACACTTACTCATCCCATTTACCTAGGGGTCAAGGTAAAAGTCATAATGAAATTTTAGTCAAGACTTTGGTTAAGGTTTTTCATTTGCATTTATTTCCTAAACCCTTTGATGCATTCTCTTAATACTTGGATGTATTATTATGAGGCTAGAGCAACTCATTCTGGGAGACAACTACACAGTCAAGAAAAATTTGTGTTAAGGTTTCGGTTAAAGCATTTTCATGTGCTTATGTTTCCTAAACTCCTTAATTGATTTTTTGTTTCATTCTTGGTGTGAACCATTATGAAGTTTTGAGGCAATTCATTATTTAACATGCTGACTTACGTACTTGACATTGAGTAAAAAGGACGCAGTAAAATAAAATTTGCATTAAGGTTTAGTTTAAAGTGCTTATATTTACTAAACTCCTTGATGAATTTTGTTCATATTTACAACGAATCATTAAGAAACAAAGACAATTCATTCTGCAGTACACATGCTGTGCTATTTTGTCTTGGAGTCGAGGTCACACTCATGCAAAATTTGCGTAAAGGATTTGGTTAACGTTTCTTTATTTGCTTCTATTTCCTAAACCCCTTGATGGATTTTGTTCATACTTAAGATGAATCAATATGAAAGTAAGAAAAAACGTACGCCTACATGATCGCTATCCTTGTAACTTTGGGGTTATGGTCACACGTTTTACAGCAATGCTTCAATCATTGGCTTGACATGGTGACCCTGGCCATTTTGTTACTTTTTTCCCAGAAAAAATATTTGCCATATTGACCCTCAATTATGGTAATTTTTTGTACATAGTATTAATATGTATTTTCATGGGAAATTACCACTTAATCATTGGTCAAGAAATTTAAAATTTGAACCATGTGGTGCATGGTTTCTTTTATAATAATAATAATAATAATAATAATAATAATAATAATGGCAATATAAATAACCTTTGCATAATTTAAAATTAAACAAAATGACAGAAATGTATTTTCACAATTTGGTTAACTTTGGAGCTGGGCAGCATTTAATAATAATACTACTACTACTAATAATAATACTACTACTAATAATGATGATACTACTAATACTACCAATATTATTATTATTATTATTAATTATTATTATTATTTTGCAGGTCTCAAAGTTAGATATATTGACTAAAATGTATTCTTTCATCTTGGGTGATCTTGTGACCGGAGAGAAATACTCATTCTACATGACAGCGAGTACCATTATAGGAGAAAGTGGACCTTCTGACACGGTTAATGCAATTCCAAGTTATACATGTAAGTAATAAACTTGTATAAACTTATAATCGGTTGTTAAACTTGACCTTTCGGGTGGGCACGACAGATGCCAAGTGACTTATTGTATAACAAATGTTCCAATAGCCTGCTGACTAATTTAATAACCCATGTACCTTATATACTCACTTATAAGTGGAGTCAAACTGCAAACTGCACAGACCAGGATCTGCCGTCGCATAATGCCTTAGCACATCTGGGTCTCGGGAGTTTGCTAGAAGTAATCAGTAAAAACAAACAATATAGACCCTGATCTGCCAGCACATTATGCGACAATAGATTGGGGTCTATGTTGTTTGAAGTTGGAGTCAACTTATGCGCGAGTATATATGGTAGGTATGAATGTTTACCTATTTGCATTCTTACATGTATAGTTTAGTTGCCGCACAATAGTTTGTTCAACCGAGTGCGTCACCTAGACAATTTTGCATGTATAACTTGTAAAATTTGAAACCTTTATAATTCCCAAGGTTTTTTTTATCCAATTTTCACCCAATTTTACCAACTTACTGAGATGTATTCTGTCAACTCCGCTATTTTATTTTAGTGAGAAAAACATCGATGTTTATAAAATAGCTATGCAAATTAGTGGGCAGAGCATTATTCTCAAATCAGAAAGGTAAGTTGATTCATTACTCATGAGGTTTTGAGTGTAATATTCATATATTGTATATTTTATGATGTACACATAGCCAAACTCTGTGATGTACAATTTATAAAGAAAAGATTCCAATTTATTTTGGGGGATTGATTTTTTAGTGACTTTTGTAGTCGAATAGAAAATTGCAAAACTTTAACCTCATAGAAATTTAGGGAGTAAAAACAAAGTGTGTCAAGTAAGTACCAAAATCTCAAAAACTGAACACATGAAATTTTCCACAATCGTAAATTCTCAAAAAAATTAACAACGGGGAAATTAATCTATATATAGTAGATTCAGGTTTTCTACTGTAGCCTTGTTTCCTCCGTCTGAATGAAAAGAGCTTTTGACTAGAATCACAATTGCACAATTTATGCAAGCACCATTTTACCTAGAGTATTGTTCAATATAATTTCAGCACCAGCTAGGATTGCCAGTTTTTCTCAGGTGTTGTTGGTACCTTGGCAGGAAACTGTCCTTTTGCCCTGTGTTGCCATGGGAAACCCACTTCCTTTTGTGACCTGGAGTGTAAGGTATATTCTGTCTATCCTCATTATCATGAAATAGAAAGCAAGTGTTAAAGATGACAGTTCTTGTCAAATGTTCTGAATTATACAAAACACATACAGAAATAGAAAGCAAGTGTTAAAGATTACAGTCCTTGTCAAATGTTCGGCATTATACAAAACACATACAGAAATAGAAAGCAAGTGTTAAAGATGACAGTTCTTGTCAAATGTTCTGCATTATACAAAACACATACAGAAATAGAAAGTGTGTTAAAGATGACAGTTCTTGTCAAATGTTCTGCATTATACGAAACACATGCAGCAACTTGACAGGTCATATTTTACTTTTCCTCTTATTTACAAATTATCATTTTTGTTATTATTGTTTACTTTTCGTATCCTGATGTTTTTGCCTCCAATTCTCAGGCATGAATCCTGGAGGTGACAGAAAACGTACATATCAAGAGCATATTCTAGTCAGCTTTCTACACATAATATCCTATGTGCATCTGTATTTGGGCTAAGAACATGCTAGTGATGGCCCATCCTTTAAATAAAACATATTATAATGTGTATCAAAATTCAAATATATCAGTTATCTTTAATCTAATCATAATGAGTGCACTTTAATATTGAATACAATATTTACGGTTCTTGTTATATTGTTTTTAGGCCAAAAGTACACATGTTTTCAAACCTAAATGGCTTATTAAATATTGTTATATTTTTCATGTTCTATATGTACTTTCAAAATGTTATTATCATTTTCGATTAAAACATCGTTTGAAATTATATTTAAGGGGTATTGAAATAAAGCCTGACAGTAGACGACAACTTCTGTCAAATGGATCACTGCTGATTGAAATGGTCACTGGCGTGGACGCTGCAAATTTTACTTGTACTGCCAGAAACATCCATGGAAGTGATTCCATAACTATCGGCCTGAGTGTACAAGGTAATTGTTGCATACTATTTTAAAAATGAGTTTCCATCAAATACAATTAAGTCTAACAATCATAATATACATCTGAACAAAATGATTAATATCCGCTCTGTTCCTAAAATACCTGTTATTTTTTGGAGTACATACATAATAATTGTATGCTTCGCAGTGTATTTTAGGTCTCACTTGATAGTTACAACTGAAGATACCGATTATTGATATCGATAGTTTAAAAAATTTATTTCTGATAATACATGTCCCATTTTCAAGAGAAATACACCCTCCCGCCAAGTTCCTTCAATGCTTAATATTTGTTGAGTTGATGTACCTGATCTGTAAACTTTGCAAAATATGTAGTGGATTAAATGTCTTGTCTTAAGCAGACTGCATTTTAATTTGTATTTGATGTTAAAATGTTTTCTTTTGTTTGTTATTTACCATAGTTAATTTATGCAGTGAGCACCAGATATACTGGATATGACTCAAAGTACATGTTCATTTTTTATATTTGGAGCATCTGAAATCATGAAATCTTGTAATATTTCTTGAAAAATTTCACCCAACCCCTCCCCCCCAAAAAGAAAGAAAATCACATAATAAGTGTAAGGGATTAATATGATTACTTGACTATAGAATCGGTAGCAGATGAAATGGATAGCATTCTGGGGTTAGGAAGAAATAATTATTTCATATTTAATCTCTTCTGATACAAATAAGAGCTTTCAATATAATAAGAAGTATTATTGGCATGTAGGTACATAACAGGTTCAATATTAATAAGTTATCATGAACAAAGACAATGTATTGTCAAGTGGCTCTATGACAGATTTCATATGCCATCAACTGTCCAAGATAAATTTGGACCAGGAAGGTTTGAATGTCAGTAAGGGATAAGTGCAGATTGTATTGATATGCCTGGAGTGAATTATTGCTAGTTATATGTATCGTAATTCACGTAAGGTATGTGAGTTCATGAAGAAAATGGTTAAATAAAATATTTTTATTTTTATTCGGCCGCGTCAAACAGTGGACAGTAGTATTAGGAGTAAGTGAAAGATGCTATTGCTTGAGTTTAGTGTTGTTCGTTGATCTAGACTAATACTGAATCCGTTTGTTGTATAGCCTCATGTTTGTGTGTGTTAGCTTAATAGCTGTCTGTAACACCATACCTACAGTACTTGTAACATTTTTCTTCAACCCTTTTTGTGTTCCGTACCGTTTCTGTTTGTTTCAATCGCCTGTCTACCGTTAGCGCTTCGTACCATTTCTAACAGTCCATCAATCGTCTCTTCAGTTTTGAACATTGAAAACAACTGTTCAAATCGTTTCTATGCTAACGGACCAGTCGTATCGTTTCATGCCATATTGTCCTGTTCCGTACCGAGCTAAATGATCTTCCTAATCGTAACGTCTCGTCTTCGTATTGTTCCAACGATTTTGTACCGTATCGTACCATATGCTGACCGTGCCGTCTTCGTAATGTTTCCAATGTTGCAAAATACGGTACAAATACTGTATTACTGATATAGTTAAAGAAGCCTTAATTGTGTTACCATCATCTTTTTTATTTTAAATGGCAATCAAGCTAAAACAGTTTTAGTGAAGGTTAGATAAATCAAACGACCTTCATAGAATTAAGAGAAGCAAAAGTTTCCATTTGTGCATTTATTTATATGGATATATGTCTAGCATGAAAAATGCAAAATTCAAACAACATTGTACATACTAGGATTTCTAAAGCGTCATTCTTTTTATGATATACAACATTTGTTTGAATTATCATTGAAGGAAAGGATAAACACTATGAAAGAACTTACAATGAAGTAGAAATGTCATTAATTGTCTTAAGAATAATATGCGCTTATGAAGCGTGCTACATGTTTATCAGATATGGAAACAACTTCTTAAACAGTAACAAACAACAACAACAGCCAACCAACTAACCAACCAACAACATCATTTACCACTACCACCCAAAACCACTTCTAGTTCAAATCGTGTTAAAAATGGGAAAGCTTGTTAGTAAATAATTGCACAACGCCTATCGAAAACTTGTTATCAGATAAAACTTGTCATCATATAATTACACGATGCCTATAGACAGAGGATTACTATAAAAGTCCAGAATATTTGAAAACTTACCTCTCTCTTTTCTCCAATAATATTTGTGAAGTGTATTAAACTGACACTAACGTCATGACTGTCTTCCTTTATTGTATACTCCCTACAAAGTCAATGTGCATTTATGTTTGCTGTAGCTTCTCTTTTCCAAAAGAGTTTGCCAACATTGCTTCCGTGTTATCCATTTTCGTTCAATCATTTATATATTCCCAAATTACCCTATTTTTGCTGTCAATCTAATATCAACATGTGGTCAGTCTTCCAGATATCTGTAGTAGTAATTGGTTTTTCTGCATAGATGTTACTTATAGACGAGGCCTGGAACCTTGCCACCGCTTGAAACCAACTATATGCATCGATGCTTCTGAAACTAATGTAGAAGTGTATAATTGTTTGTATATGTAGTTACAAATGTGTAGATATCTGCATGGTCATGGTAGTATGCTGTCATTTATACTGTACTATACTATATATATTTATTTATTTACCTTGTATTATCTCAACCTAATCCATTGTTTATGAAGCGTACTGAACCACACACACATGATATTTGTTTTCATTGCAAGCTTGATTGTATCATTTCTAATATATTGCGTTTGTTTTATGTCTGTAAATGAGAGATCGTTGTTGTAAGAAATTATTTTAAACACACTTATTTTGGAGGGTTTACGTAATATATAGTCAAGTATTTCATGAAGACAAAGAATAGAAAACTTAATTCAATGCAATTGTTTCTGCCATATACGGCTGCTTCAGCAACAACAAGGATCAATATTTCTAGCACACAACCACGAGCACTATCACTGCCAAATGTTAGTGTCAAATAACATGTCAAATAAAAATACTAATTCTACCACTGTAACTGCCAATTCTACTGTCTTCTCTCCTTTCAAATGGAGACAATACCAGCATAAAGCCTTAAATCGTAACATCGCAGCATTTCCCTATTTATTTTAGCTGATATCCACTCCTGCTACAGCTACACCCCTCTTTCTCTTTCCTCTTTTTCTTCCACAATGACGACGTTCAGTATACTAGTGATCAGATAATTTGATTCAACATCAGCATCAACATCATCAAATATATATAATATATTCCAAGTTAATTCTAAGTAATAAGATATTTTCTCAGCACCTCCCAATCCTCCTATACTGTCGTTGGCTGCTGTCACAATATCCACAATACAGGTCAACTGGTTGTCAGGAAGCAATGGAGGCAGCAAGATAAAAGGTGAGCATGTTAACATGTCCTAAAATAAAACAAACATAGAAAAGGTGTTACATAAGTGTTTAATTGCCAAACGTTATGGGGGAGATCTACAATCGTATAGCATGAACTGTTCTTTTTAAATTGTACATTGAGAGTGAAATCTTATTTATCTTATGATCTAAAATTTTTTTTATCTCTCTAGAAAATTGCACAGTGTTTTTACTTGTTATTATGACAAGTGTCACATAAGAGATATATGACAAAATAATTTGGCCGAGTTAAAATGAATTTGAATGGGCACTTCCCTGTATTGTGTGCTGGATATTGTATTGCCCAATCTTCATGTAGGCAATGTAGTATACACTTAATAATATATACACATGTAATAGCTTGTGCATAGAGTCTCGCCATGCACAACAGTTATTTAAACCCTGAATGGATCATACTGTATTTACTCAGTTATATATCATTTCAGAACTGAAGTACGCATATCACTTTTGTGAGAACACTGTTCTTAGTCTCTCTTCAGCAGCTCCTAACTGGTTCTAATTATGCTCTTTGTCAAAATCAAATGACCTTTGGTATTGATAAGTATTCTCGTGTAATAAATTCACAAAATGGTAGTTACTTTCACATCATAATAAAATCTTGAGTTGTAGAATCAATACACCATATTGATTTGGCAATGTGTTTTTTTTATTACTTATTCATGTGAAATACGTATACTTGGTTCATTTCATATGACATCTATCTATCTAATTGATATTGTAATAATAAATGAAAATGTAACATTGAACAGGATTCATACTGAGGTATCGCAAGGAACATGACGATTGGCGGGAAATGGAACTTGGTCGTGCCAATAGGAGTTACACAGCCACGGGATTGCTATGTGGAACATCGTACAAATTTACAATTAGAACTTTTAACGAAGTTGGCACAAGTTTAGAGAGTAACATGATTGAGGCACAGACGAATGGATCAGGTATTTGATAATATTTCTGATTTAATGTACCAATTAAGACATGCTTTTTATTAATCGTTGAGACTCTTTGTATCCTTTCTATATTGTGACAAATTTAAATTTGAATAAATGAAAAGAGACAGTCAGCAGTGCTGAAATTGTATCATTTGTATTAAAATGTATCTCTGTCAAATAATATTTTCTTTCACGTCTCTAAGGAATAACCGAATGCTTGTTAATGTAAGTGATGTTGCAGTTGTTACATCTGCATATTGCATCTGTTATATGCATAAAAGTGTTTTGGGATAAAGAGCTTTGAAAACTAAGACTACAAGGTAAACTTATTTTGGGTTAAATAATGCGCATATTAGCCACTGTTTCTACAGTATTTGTTACAGCCATTATTAGCAATAATTCAAAGTATGCCAATGGCTTTGTAAGTGTGCTCCCGTTTATGGTATCTATATATATATATATATATATATATATATATAAAGAATTCAAATCAAAATCATATGGCGAAGACAGTCCTTTCAAGTGCACTGGATCCAGCATGGGATCGCATGTGTCACGAACTGATTAAGATAAATGCAACAAACTGACAACGAACAGTGCAAAACTAGTTTTTAACAAGCTTAAGCACTTTCGACTGTTATTGAGTCTTTGTTAGAGGCAAATACGAAACAGAGACATAACAAACAATAAACACAAAAAGCGTTGAAATTACAAAAGTTGACATGACTATTTATAATGGAATTAAAGCTTGCAAATGTTTGATGCTTTGCCTAGTTAGCCTCATCTTGACTGATGATGTGGTAAACTTGTTGGTATTGACCTACAAAGGGAGGAGCTATAGTGCCATCTGATTTTTAATGTAAAGTGGTGTAACTGTAAATTATATCACGGATGTTTCATTGTTTCTGTAATGCGAGCAATGACCAGAGCAACAATAACACCAGGAAGGAGTGAGTAATGAGCACAATGAAGAAATTATTTAATTGAGGAAGTGGTGGCTGTAAATAGTTGATGATTTTATTTGGGTGTGGTTGCCCTTTCGGAGTCTTCTTGGTTTAAGTCTCTTGGATTCAGTGTTCTGAGGCGGCGTATCCAGTAAGATTCTTTTTCTTTCCTGGTTTTGGAACTGCAGTAAGGATTGTGAGCAATTGCAGGTTGTGTTAAATCACTGAAAGTGTGACCAGGGGAAGAGATGTGTTCTGCAACTTGACTTCTGTCCAGCTTCTTTGTCATCCAGTCACATCTGTGAAGACTAATCTTTTGTGTAGCCTTTCGGTTTCTCTGACATAATGAAGGCCGCAAATCTTACATGTGATGAGATAAATTACATTCTCTGTTTTTCACGTTCTGTTTGGACCATGTATGTTTAAGTTTTCGCTCGTCGCTGTGCTTGTGAATGTGCTGGTCTCTATCATATGTTGACAGGTTTTGCACCTTCTATCACCACGGGGATCAGATTTGCAAGGAGGGTCTTGGCTTGTGATTGGCGTTAGTTTCTCTCTGACTAGGGTTTTTCGGTCTGCGGTAGGCTACTACTGGTTCGTTTGGGAGGATTAACTTTAGTGTGTCACAAGATTCCACAACGGGCCGGTATATATTTGGTAGGGGGACGATACTGAAGAGGGCTTGATATATTGAATACACAGGGTTGTGAATTTAGTTTCGCTTTATTAATTTTGGTTGAGCTCAGAGCGATTGTTTTTAATAGTCTTTGATATGTGGAGAACCTTGATGCCGCTAGACTTCAGTCATAAAAAATTAAAGCTTGTCCGCTTTCAGTTACGCAGATGTTTAGATCAATTGGTCTTTAGAGACAACTTTTCTTTAAATTTAAACATTATTAAATTAAGATATATATTTCATCTTTTCAGTACCCATAATGCCTGTGCAAAGCAGTATACTCTTACATGTAAACACAACATCTCTTGATTTGGATATGAGTACATGGAAGATAGTACACTGCCCAATTAAGTTCTTCTCAATTAAGTACCAGGTATCAGGTGACAGTTCCTGGGAAGATATTGCAAACGACCTGAAACCGAATACTGTAAGTCATAAAGTTTTCAGTTTAGTACACTAAAGTTTTCAGTTTATTACACTAAAGTTTTCAAAGCAACAACATTGAAGACAAAAACAATGTTTATAATGTAGCAAAACAGTATAAAGCATATACTTATGAAATAATTTTTTACCTTACTTGAAGTGAAGATAGTATCGAATTTTCAGACAAGGGAAAATACATTGTGTAGTATTCTGGTTTTATCATATTACAAAGGTACGAATATATAATAATGTGTGCATTCATCATGAAACTTTACTTATTACTAATGCTTACATTTCCTTCAAATTTTGCTTATATATTCGCTTTTCTACGATTTAATTTAGACAATATTTACGGTGCATGATCTACAACCCGCCACGTGGTACCAAATGAAAGTCACCGCTCACAGTGCTCCTGGCTCTACAGAATGTCTGCTGAAATTTTCCACCCTCACTTATACTGGAAGTAAGTATGGTGAACCCTTGTTAAGGAAACGCAACTTAAATAAACTTACGGAAATAAATGAAACTACCATTATTATTCTACTTCTGCAACACTGCTAATGCTACGATTGATTTTAAAACAGAGATATAATATAGCAAACAACATTATATTTTTTTGTTGGAGAATTCTTGTAAAACCACATCATGCCATCGTCTGGCCGCTGAGTGACCAGGTTTTACAATGATGTTGCAAAAGCTACGCAAACTGTTATTTTATAAATGGAAAGATTCATGTCCTAATTTTCCTTTGAATTAGCTATTTTAAAATTGAATGCGCAGATGTAGGTTTCCTTCATTTTGTTTTGATAAATTATTCTTATTCAATTAGTCTATCAATCAGTCCATCAGCTAACCAACATAATTATGTATCTATCTATATAAATGTGTACTTGTGTGCTTTTAACGTTTTGTTTAGATGTAAAATGTCTATACAACATAGCAAAATGCAGTTAATTTGTTAAAACTTGAAACTTTATGGACCGTTTTTTTTTTGCGGAAAGTTAGACGCAATTCTATGAACATTGCGATTTCAATTAATAGTTCCAAGAATTAGTCCTGCAATACAATGTTAAAATAAACAAAAATTATGCAATCACCAATTATGAAATATGTTGTCTGTCCAACGTATTAAGTTTGAATATTATTCACAAAATGTGATCTTCCAATTTTTGTAGAACCTTTATTACCACTGTATATTTACCACAAGAGTGAGCCATACTTTTACGAGAAGGTCTACATCATGGTGCCCTTGTGTGCTGCAATAGTGTTTGTTCTTGTACTTATCATTGGCTTGGCTTTGTACTGTCGACGAAGACGAGATTTTATGAGATACAAAGGTATTTCGTACATAGAAAGTCTCTCTCTCTCTCTCTCTCTTTGAATCTTGGACATCAATTGATTGTATTCATTAAGTGATAATGGAAATATACAGTAGGGACGTGACAATAATGTATATGTTGGCATGTTTAATGAACGTTACCAAGAGATACTTAGTGCATTTAACTTGCAGTTTTTATATTAAGCCAATATTATCTCAGAGTACTTCTTTGTTTCTTTTGCTAATATGTTTCTTCTCTGTGTAAGAGTGCATTTGTTGAATAAAGCCATGAATTAAGGAAAACTATTGTTTGATCATTTAGCTGTAATCTTTGATTAAAGTTAATGTATTTTTATATTTATTTCTTTTGCTCTAGTTTTCAAGTGCGTCTCCAGGTCTAATTAGAGAATTTGATCAGTTATTTTTGCTTTAGATTCATCGGAATTTGTATAAAAAGGCATCTGTTTTCCTTTCAAAGTTCGATAAATGTAAGTCTAATACTTTATATAGTTATTATTATGAGCTGTATTGTGTTTGCTTATTTTAAAATTATAATTTCCTACAATCGGTATTGCCTTTGTTTAAATAAATGTTTGCAGTGGAGATGATTTGAAGAATTGGAATGTCAAGTTAGAGTGTATTTCTCCATTGTTTTGACAGAAAATGTCACTTGTATGAGACGGGATATAACTGCTGAGACTTCCTTGATGAACGATCTAGATAAGAGACAAAACTTGGATCTGAGCCCTGGCCAAGGAACTCCTGACCCGTTCTCTAACAGAAACGTGAATCTTTTGATTTCCTTACATTCAGATGACAATATTCATGACAATACACAGTCATGGATATTTAATGATGGCAGTAAAACAACGAGTGATAATGCGTCAATTGAGAAATCAGGTAAGAGTTCTAGTCTTATCCTTTGTTTCTGCGATATTTTGTGTCGTACATATCTTCATATTTTTCGAACCTGTTATATCCTAGGGTGCATAGTAGTCAAGACAGTAAGATGAAAATTGCAGCCATCAGATATCGTGGCTATGATTGGTTTTCCTACATGTACAAAATTACTCTTCTTTGTTGAACATAGAGTAAATGGCATATTTTACTTCCAAACACTTTTGGCGTACTGTTTTCGAAAGCATATAAATCCTTCATCACGTTAGTATTTCACACAATAACACAGGTTTTTGCTAAAAATTCCTTGCATTTTTATATGTAACGATGATTAAAGATCAATAACGTTCGAAAATCGTTTGACATAGCATACGAAAATCACAGGTGTAATTTATTTGAAAAGGGGCTTGGTTTGTACAAAACTGGTATATGAATGTTTTATCACAATAGTTCCACGAAAAATGTGCATATATACCAGGATATGCAATGAAAGACAAACGTAGACTAACTCGGATATCCAAGAGCAAAAATGTCATTTGATATATATCACCAGATCAGGTAAAGTTTTCGGTGTTTTTGATATCATCAGCGTAATGAAAATCGATCAAATATTGTTGCTTATTCGTTGTCATAATTTGAGTTGTCAGAATAATAGAAAAAAAAGTGGATCCCCATTTTAATTTGCATCCATCTGTTACAACCTGCCTGTTTATCAACCAGGTGAAGCATCGTAAATACATATAAGATACAATTTACATCGTTAATGATATTTTATTAGTTGGTGGTCAAAACGTAATATTTTACTAGTTTTCCAATGACCAATATTAACATTTTGATGTTTGGCTCAAAATTAAAGCAAATAAAACATGAACTAGCACATTTACTCCTTCTGATACACTTTAATTTTCTTTCAGATGATGAAGACAATATCAATCCATATGCAACATTTAACGAGCTCAAACTAGTGTTCTCAGATCATCCGCCCATTAACAAGAAGGAACAAGAATTCGACAAAGACTCTATCAGTTTGGAGAAGGAAGAAGCTCAAAAAGCGGTAGTTTGTTTTTATTAAACCTGAACTCATTATTCTAAGTAATGCCTACCATATACATCAATTGTGGATTGCCTTACCTGATTCGAATGCTTTTTTATGCATGTAGTCAATTACTACTATGGATTGTACAACTTGAAATATAAAAACATTTTGTTGTAGTGTGTCAAATGTTAATATTTAAAAAAAACATGTTTTAGGATAATAACTTGTACAGGTTGGTGCAAATATTTACAAAGTGTAATGGTTCTAATCAATAAACATGTAGATTATTATTATTATTATTATTATTATTATTATTATTATTATTATTATTAGATGCTATCGCTTGAAGAGGCAGAGGATCAAGCTCCAGGACCATTACCAGCGGGTAAGATTTATGGAGGAAAAAGAGAAGGCTATGACAATCAAGGTAAATACTCGTATATGTTTTTTCATTCTCTAGATATTGGAAACTTTCTTTATGAATACAGATGTTGTTTTAAGAGGTAGTTTCAATAAATGCTTTGCAAATATTTGGGATCAGATGTATGGAAATGTGTATTTTGATGGCATTTTGTCATCCGTTTTTCAACAGAAAAGAAGTCTGAATAGTCTTGAATAAAGCCATTGGATACTATTGGTTTTGAGATTCTTGCAATATACGTTGGATATGTCCATTCTGTGAAGAACATAAAATGTCAAATTCATCCTGTTTAAGGAATGATAAGACTGTGAAAGTAAGTAAAACAAATATTTCAGTAAAATGTCACCGGATAACAAAATTTCTTGATTTCTTCAAACATATTGTGTATCTTTGAATGTCAATTTGAAGGATTATGAATTAAAAGTTTACGACTGAATGTGTTATTCTATCATGTATTTGTTCTAGGCGTCGTGCTGAGTCCCAGAAAATATGCCAGTGCCGACCAGATTCATGCATTATTTACGATGGCTCCACCAAGACCACAAAGTGCCTATAGTAAACAAAAGTCTGGCTCGAGAAGTACACCGAGTGACAGAGGAACAGGTGGGTCTTTTACAGACAATATCCTATATGTTTCAGTGCTACTCTAAGAACATCTACTCGTTTGAAACCAAAGAAAAGCCAGGCTTTAACAATCTTATGATGTCTTATGTTTGCTGTATGTCAAATAGTCCTCTATTATTTTACTATTGTATTTTGCTCATGGTATTAACATTCCTTTTGTACTTCTAAAGTTATTTGTTTAAATTAAAAAAGCCACAAATTTTAGATTAAAATCGATCACCAACTACAAAAGCAAATTATCGCCTCCATACCTCCAGAATAAATTGTGGAGACAGAACATCGATTGATCTATCGAGAGAGTATCATAGGAATCTGAACTCATCAAACATGTGCTCGACCTTCAGTTCTATGTGATGAGAAGATTGCAACGAATTCCCTGATTAGAAAATGATTAAGAATCATCAATTACACATTATATTTCTGGATATAGGTAGCCAACGTCACAGCCTGATCTCCAGTGTTACAACAGTTTCCAGTAGTAGAGATGAGCTACTGGAAGCCTTTGAGAATGCCAAGAGGAATCCCCCTCCTCCTATCGTGTATGAGACTGAATCGGACTATCGATCATCCCAGCCGACGGACAGCTCTGGTACAACAGAACCTGGAATATGTATATTCACACAGTCTCCTCCACGTCCTGACGAACAGAGAGAAGCTTCTTGCGAAGTTCCAGCATATGACGGTAAGTCTTGCATCTGATAGGAACCATATAACCTAGACATGGACGAATCTTTTGTGCCACACTAAAAGTCCCATGTCTAGTATAATACACACAAATTCTGCTTGATTTAAGGTAGTCCGCTTTTGTTAAACGAATTACTATTGTGCAGCCCGAAATGACGTTATGATTACTTTATGACATCATCAATATGATATCCATATTTACATAGGTATTTCATAGCGCATTGGGAGAGCTTTTGATATAAACTGGCGTCTTTGCAACTTCATTCAGCAGCTGGAAGACAAATGGGCCCAAATTTAGAGCGCGACGCGCCTCCCATCTCTCTCATCCGAGGTTTTGATGTCCCCAAAAAAAGGAGAATGCTGAGGGAACGCGGTATAAACCCTCCACTGACCACCGAGAGGCTGCTAAGACAGAACGCACAGGGCGGGCCCGGGATCTCATGGTGTAAGATGGTTGGTGTTTATATAGGAACATTGTATTCAGGTTTATTTCGGTAAATTTTTCTCACACAGATTTTTACAAGATACAAATTCTTTATTACGGAAATTTTGTCCTTCTTATTCAAACATTTTCCTCACACAGACTTTTACTAGAAAAAAAAAATAGCTTATTTACAGAATTTCGTTCCGTATTACGGAATTTTTGTCCTTAATATGGAACAAAATTTCCTTATCTAGGACAAAATTTGTATATATATATATATATATATATATATATATATATATATATATATATATATATATATATATATAATACAATGCATTAATACATGATATAGAGTGGCGACACAAGTACTGAAGAACAAGTAGTGTTTACAAACCAAGGCGGCAATGTCTCATGTAGGATCAGCTAATAGTGCTTTGCACTAAAGATCAGAAGAGGCGTGATACTATCAGGTTATAAACAGCAATTACTTGGGCACATAATTACAAATTACAAACGCAAGCACCTAGGCAAATAATTATAAAACGATCTATTACTTCGGATTTGCAGACATTAAAGGGAAGGAGCAGTTGCAAGTGAGGCAGCTACAATTCTCAAAGCACATGAATATGGTCCTTAGAGATTTTTTGTTGTCCCATGTTGGGACGTGTCATCATATGGAGGTGGAGGAGGGTCTTAGTTAAGGTGCCGAGATTTTACTGTGAATCTTCAGAAAGTGTTTTGTTTTAAATATAAAAGCAGTGTAGGCCTTTTCCCGACCGCTCTGGATTAGAGCTGTTTCTGCCTCTTCATCTATTGTCACAGCGGGATTGCACCTTGTGGACGTCATAGCATATTTTGCTTTAGCTGATATTATTTTTCCACTTCGTCCATTATCAGCTGGGACTTTTAATTGTAGATGTTTATATCTCTTAGCGCCCTGGAGATATTTGTTTGCTTTTACCCGGAGGCGCCAGCTAAATAACTTGCCTGCAATCCCGGGCAGTCAGCAATCTAGAGTGTCTGCCTCAAACCACGACGACAGTGACAGCAGTAATGGCAGACAGTAGGCCTACACCACAGATCACGATACCAAGAGCGGATTTTATATTTATGGTGTCAACACTGTCAAAGGCATTATTAGCCCGGTGATACTTTTTGTAGAGAGCAGCTCTCGTCCTTGATTCAGATGATTTGATGGAGTCTGTAGTTTCCATCAGCGCTTGCAGCTGGGAACAGTAGGAACAGGATTGATGACTGGTAGCCCTGGATACATGTCCAGCTTTGGGATTTTCGCAGTTAGAAAGACAGAATCCATATGCTTCATTTTATTAATCTTGATAAAACTTGGAGAAGAATCTAAATTGATATTGGATTTAGCCTTCTACGGTCATTTTATTGGAAATCTGATTTCCTGAATTTGGTAGGACACCTTTATATCAACGGCTCTTTTGTCTGTTTGACCGTGAGGTGCAAAGTTATGTCTTCTTCAGCGTGGACAATAATTGTGCGAGAGAAATAATCGTTGTGCTCTCCGCTGATAGGCACTCACATGTGATGTGTTTGAGACAGATTAAGCCAGAGGATTTAGAACATCCATTTGTGCTGCAGCCACCAGTCACGATAATAGTGTAGATTCCTTTGGTATGATTAAATAGTTTGCATCCATGAGGGGTAGTCCGTTGTATCCTTTCATCTCAATAAAAGCGCTATTTATGAACGTTCGAGCATAACAACCTCTGTAGATCGCTTGTACAAGTCACGCATGGTGTTGGTCTCCGGTATAGCAACCGGCACTGGACTACCCAGCATCATTTAATCTCATGAGGAAGCGCAAGCTAGGGCTAAGTTGCACATCATAATCGACCAAACCCACCATCGTTATTAACCCATTGACCTTGGAAACCTAGAGCGAAAGATCTGGCAGTGCGCCAGTAATCTGCTTTGCAAGCATGTCAAAGCCGTACAGGACTGGCTGGATGTTTAACAACGTACTCGTCTAATGACCTGTCGACTTTAACATTGTTCCAGCAATCCAGTAGGTGACAGATCTAAGGCCAACACCGAGACACCCTGGACGGTTGTCAATGTATTGCTGCAGGGGAATTGCCTCACCAATTTGGGCACTTGTTACTGTAATAAACATGATGCTTGCACTTTTGCAGAATGACACTAGACGCATTTACCTTCAATAAAGATGCCACATACCAAGCCGGAAGTGTGTTTAAAGAGGCACTGGTGGGAAGTGACCTCACAGAGGTCACTATACAAGTCGGGATAACGGAACCACACAGGTTTACTGTCAGCTTTCCTGACATTTTTCATAAGTACGAAACCCGACTATTAGCGACCCCAAACTGATACAACATTGGCAAACCGTGCCAATGATATTTTGGCAGAACAAGTCAAACTTTGCAGTTTGATGTGCAACAACCAGCTGTTGTGTGTAGGTGCACGATCATCTTCGCACAAATGCGAACGGAAAAAGAAGCGAGCTGCTAACTTACTCGCTCATTGTATTTCATATCTACTACCAGATTGAAGTTCTTGAGTTTCCGCTTTCGACTAATACGGCCTGGAACGCATTTAGCAAGTCAAACAATCGTAGGGTCTACGAGCATATCTGCGCGGAGCTTGGATTTGTTTAACCAATCGGACTGGAGGAAAGCAAAATAGCATCAACCCGGTAGACATATTTATGTAGTTGCTGCTGTTTCAGCAATAACTCCAGCTGTACAAACGCAAATGGCAGCTGTTGCTGTGATGGTTGGCGGCGTAGTAGTTAATATGCCAGTCAAGATATCTATTTTCAACGATAGGCACTGAAACAAGAGCATAGGCCATGATAAGGCTCTAGAAACACTCCAGGATGTCCAGGCTGAGTTGTCCCACAAAAGAACAGAATGCCTGGACTGGGTCAGTGTGGAGCTCCGCCTTCAAACAGCACGCCAAGCGCACTTTCCAGAACGTCGATGAAGCAATGGGACAGTACAATGTGGTTATTGTTAAAAGCTTGAGCTACTTGAGCGCAAACCCAACCCGACTGTTTCGTTCTCATTCAAGACCAAAAAGACCGTGAGATGATCTTTGTCGTCCATGGAGTGGCTTTTACCACCCTTGTCAAGTACAGACTCGCCAAGTAAAGAGTCGTAACGCTTTGCACTTTCACAGTTGCCCTTTTGTTTTACAAAACATAGTTGATGCTGTCGTGACGACAATCTGCTTTTTTTTGCTGGATCTAGTATAGTCTGTTTTGTGGAAGAAAAGTTGACAGACGAGTTTCACACCACGATACACGAGGTCTCTTTCGCTGCTCTGCCCAACCAATTTCCTGAACCGCTTCCATAATTTGTCATCAACATGGATACAAAACTAAACCTACTGAAGAGTTTTCCCGAGACAGTCCGGAGCTTTGCAACTATGGAGCTCTAGGGACCTATTAATTTACCTGCAATGACGGCAAAGCTGCCAGTTCCGTAAATGGCAGCTATGTTGGAGGTTCATAGGCCTGCTGGAATGTATCCACGATGGATACTAAGTTCGAGAGCAAACTCTTTGCAATCAACTACAACCCAAATGCTATTAGCGCAATCACAACTCTTAGATACAGCCACAGTCTTACAGGGCGTTGCTATGGCATAGCTGAAATAGCAGGCCACCGGGCAGACCTATCTTCCAGCCGCAAGGCATGTCACAAGGTCACGGTTTTACATTTATACACCGAAGTCCACCAATCTGACTTTTTCTCCACCATATACAAGGTCGATTGCAAGACATAAGTATGCGCTGACCATTGTCGACTTTGCCTGCCGCTATAACAAGGCCGATCCGTTAACCTTTAACGCGCATCCATAGACGTGGACCTCTGAAGTGGTCCAAGCTGCTTTAGGTTGACACCGGGTGCGAGTTCATGGGCATTATGTTGCAACGTCTGTCTAAGCATGGCATTCAAGTGAGACAGAGCGAGACTGGCAACCACTGGGCGCAGGGTATTGTAGCGCATTTTAACCGAACGCTGGCCGAGGGGCGCTTGGGCCATCAATATGTCCAAGATGAGACTTACTTCAGGAGTACGATAAACTAAGTGGGTCCAGCGGCCACTCTTTATAGTTGCCGCTTGCCTGAATCGGTTGACAGGCAAAAACACCCACCGGTAACACCCCCGCCCCCCCCCCCCACTGCAACGCATAGACAGGATAGTATGGATGAGAAACGTTTGCCTTCCAATGTAGGCGTCCAGTATCAATACAAAGCGGACGAGCTGGAAGATGGACAGCATCATGCAACAGACCATGTATGGTCCCTTGACATCTGTAGGTTAGACTGGGCAGTTGTAAATCCCGGGTAGTCAATGCTGTATTGTTTGCTCAGCTTCTGAGGATTGAGTCCCGGACGTGGTTTCGTGCATGAGAAGCTACTGGTTATGCCTCCAGACACACAGTTGCCTCCTGAGACCATCTGCACAGCCAGACGAGGGCACGGCAGATTTCTCTAGCGCAAAGTAAAGCAACATTGCCTCTTTTTCTGTTGCATTCAGATCAAATGCACATTGCCTTTCGCATGCCCTTGGTTATTGTCTGGCCGATCGACACTGCGTGTTATTGGGAGCGTATACCAAGAAGACCACTATTTTACATGTGGCGCAGCAGTTAATTTATTTCTCTTTTAGCTGGAGAATGTCATCTACTTTCAGGTCGTTGCAGATAGTTTTATTCTTGTCTTTGTTGCTTGTAGGCAACACACATCTTTTGAATGGCCACGCAGAGACCTTGATCTTTTAGCACGGATTGGGTCTTGGTTCCCTCAGCCGGTGATGGTGCCACTCTTGCCAACTGATCCATGTACTCAATGCAGGATACCGCGAGGTAAGCGAGATTGCTCCACTGGAAGTAGTTGTCCATATTTCAAAATTATTGCTGGCTTTCCACTGGGACTCCCCAGGTGATAAACACTGTCATCGCATATCCCATCACCAGTCATCGTCCTGGTCGCTGATAGCCAGCTCGACCGCGTCAATGGACACCACTGCAGCAGCATGGCTTCCACTAAAAGCCGTTTCTGCTAATGTCGTCGGGTCGCCAGTAAAATAAGAGCAGGCTCTTGTTATTTCTTCATGCTTTTCCCCGAGTGCCGTAGGCACGGCCATCCGGAAGTACAAAGAGGTTGATGGTTAAATGTTGGACAAGTAGCAAACAAACAACTATTGGCTTACCCCATGTGGCTTCTCGAATGGCTTCCTAGTATCACCCCTGTAAGAACTAACCTGTGGAGCCAGACTGGCTGGGTCAGCCTCGTGGATAGTGTAGAGATGATACACCATAGCTTACCTGGGTAGGCATTCACCTAGTAGGGCTATTCAACACCAACAAAGACACCAGGGTGGATGTCTGTGAATAGTAAGAACCTAGTCACCGTGACGCCTCTCCATTCACATCGAGTTAAGTATTTCCTCTACTGTCCACTCACCAGCAGCATTATTGCAGAGTAACTCAATTCCAACTTCAGGGAGAGTATTAAGTATTGTCGCGGTGCTTGCACCCATCATTTGGGCTTCCGACATCATTCGCCCACCGTTTAGGGCAATGCCAGGAACGACATTAAAATTACCGACATCTATAGTGTCTTCCACTTCAATCCACGATGTTGAGAAAACCATTGCGGTGCCATCAACTTCTTGGCTTCAGCTAAAACTTCAACTCACTGTTCACCTAACGGAGGCGCTATAGGGAGAGGGTCTTGAACATCCACGTTGGTAAAGTGCTGCTGTACTACTGTCTCAAACTCAGCCAGTAACTAGTCGATGAGGTCATCCATAGTTTCCATGTTTTAGGGATATACCAACCGCACTTTTTTGATTAAATGTTCATTTGGGTGAGTATATATTATGCGTTTATAATTTTTTCAAAAAAAATTACTGATGATCCTTACATATCAATAAAACTCAATGTTAAACATTTGTCCAGTAGCCGTTTGCGCGCCTCAGTCAGCTTTTGTTTCACATGGCGAACTCAGTGAGGGTGTTCTCCGCAAACACAGCGCATAGCTTTGATTTATCTCCCTTTCCACAACCAGTACAGATGTAATATTTTTCCCCTTTCTAAGTCATTGTAGATGAATTCTGTAGTACTCGCCGATGCAAATTTTTTTTTTTCAGTTGCGGAAAACCAACATGATCTGAATAATTGGGTCATACTGAAAAGAGTTAACTCACCAACATACCATTTCTTTCTTGTTGGATAAGAATAGTTTATGATCTCAACCTGTGCAATTTCATGAATTTTAAAATACTCATTATGTTATTATTTGATGGACAATTAGTGACAGGGTACTTCTCATACTCTTCTATGCAATGATCATTACTTGGTGATACATATTCAGCTAAATGTAGCCCAAGAAAATGCATGCGAATCTATACCTTTTCATGTGAAGTTAGGATTGTTTGGACCCTAGAGCTATGAAGAAAAATGAATCTATTTTTAAAAAGATAAATACTCTAACATTGCAATAGCAATCATCGTAAGCATATTGTTTGCCTTGTTATGAAACACATGAGGTTTGGCAAAGAGTTCCCGACCTTAAATGAAGGCTACCCACGCCCTTTACTAAAATAGCAAGTGCTTGATCGTCAAAATCTTTTGTCTCTCTTTGTCAGAATTATAACTTTTTCCGTGTTCATCCACTTTCAAATCACGTTGTTTCAAAGCATGGGGATTTTGAGTTTCTGCATATATCCATTTTAATTCTTTATCTGTATAACCAAGAAGTCATATTACATACATATCTTTATACTTACAAGTACATTTTCCAGCCGGAAGTGATATAGCTATGCGGAGGCATTTTTAACTAGATTGCTGTGTAAGGCAAGCCAAGGGGCATGCTTAAAAGTGGTTCTAAATGTGAAATAAATTTCGAAGCAAGCATGTTCGTTGTTTATAAATATATTTTTTGGGGACACAAAAAGGTTTCTGATGAATCGGAAGTAGAAAACGGTTGCATAGAATGTCGCAGCTGTCAACATAATACTTGAATTAGTCATATTATTTTTGAATGACCCATGTTATCTTCTGCTCATTTAAAATTATTATACAAATTCATAGAGATTTTAGGACACACAAATAAATTATGTGATAATGAATGTACTTTATTTCTTTTGGTTCTTATTAGATGATGTGTCTCAAATGTTAGTTGATATGATGCCATTAATAATTGTCACAGAAGTTTATAAGTGGTGATGGTCAAAAAGTATCCAATCCTCGGTAGCAGAATTTGAGTTTTGTGGTGATAGCAATATTTTCAAAAATGTAGAGAACATACACGTAATTGAGTTTAATAAATATCATCATGTAACATTAAAAAAAATTCATTGAAAAACATTTTAGAATGAAGAAAGACCTTCTCATTGTTTAGGAACATACGAAGATCCAGTGTCAGTAGGTCACAGACGGAGACGAAGAAAACGCTCAAGAGTCAGAAGTTGTGAAAGAGGCGGCACACATGGTCGTCGAAATCCGAGTCAAAGCTCATCAATGTCATTGAGAAAAACAAACAGGTAAATATTTTATCTTATGTTGTTGTTTTTAAAAATGAAGATTAAATACTGTTTTATGAGGTACTAAATGTAATATATTTCAAACAGATCCTAATAGTATGCCACGTGCTATTTGGCCTCAATAAAAGACCGTTAAACCTGATCCTTTGTGACCTTCTAAAGTTCATTGAATCTTTCATCACAGAGATTTCAGAACAAGTTAATTACAAGGCATTCTTCTTTCCTTACCTTATTTATTCCAGAATTAATTTCGACAAGCCCAGGATTACTGCTGATATTTCTTAACAACAATTTGTCTCTTTGTACATATCCTGACTGTCGATTAGTGCGTCTTTTGGGTCTCTCGATGCATATTTTTACAGAATAAATATAAAGAATGAATATAACATGCCATTATCAGCTTGTTGAATTGGCAGCAACTCAGACTTTGCTATCAGGAGTATATCGCGTCTTCTAAATATAATTTTTTTTAGGCGGAACAACGTGATTTTCAATTATACTGGCAATCAGAATTTTAGTAGATCCCTTTTTGACACTGTCTCATTTGGCATTTGATATACGTGTAGATCTGCTTGCTTTTTAGAGGGCACGTGGCACCTACAGCAGAGGTGACATACGTCTTTGGTAGTAGCGATTCATCAACCCTTCCGGCCAAACCATATACAGCATATATGTTCTCCACCCAAGCAGCAACTAGAGGTAAAACATTTTTCATTAATGATTTATGATCATATATAAAAAGCTGATGGCAAGAATATTAAAAAATTGTCCCAATACATGCAACACTTGTTCCTTTTGTGTATTCAACAAGCAATATGCACATAAATTGGGACCTTTGACCCAATAAAGTACGATTAGGCATACTTTGGTAACATGAAAATGCGAAGAAATGTAATTGTCGTCATTATCATAACCATTAACAGCAATATTTGCATCACAGTCATCAACATCAACGACAGCACCAACATCAAAATTTATGACATGTAAACCCATGGAGATTTTGACTTATTTTTTTACAGGCCCTTTTCGTAGATTTGCATGGTTTTCCTCTCGAAAATTACATTTTTATGAAGAAATAGGACAATCTGAAGTAAGATACACTCTTTTGAATAAAAGAAGTAACTTAAAGACCATATATGGTTTATATTTATGGCTATGTAATTCAGGATTGTTATGCATTGATTTGGAGTTATAGCAGAACATGATAACTGTAGGCATATCTTCTGTTATAAAGAAGTTAATTATTTAATTTATATATTTTAACTCAAAAACCTTACACTTTATCATTTTTATCTATTATGTTTTGTAATTTAATGTGTTATTTGAAGCAGGATCAGAAGTGAAGTCATGATTTCATGAAAAAGTGACAATTACTTGTCCCTCTGGATTTTAAACTGTATTCAAGCAGTGAATAACATTTGTGTTGTCATCACTATCAGTACACACATCGCCTCACAGAAAAATAAACACACATTGCCTCACAGTAAAATAAATACTATGATGCTAATTTGGCCCAGTATTATAAAAATAAAATGATATAAAAATGATCTTCCCTGAACAAAGGTGGGCGTGGCACCCCTCATGTGAGAGTACGATATGACACAGCCGTCCAAGCTCCATCCAATGATGAGAGCAGCCCACTGGTTGTTTCCCTGCCGTCACCAAGGAGACCAGGACCGGATGAGGAGGAGTCGGTTAGCTTGATTGATAGGTAAATTGCAGCCTGTATATATCCTTCCAGCATTAAGAAAATTATTTTATAATTCATTATTTCGATTGGTGTCTTCAGAACTATACCTTGTTGTAAACAAAAAATTGAAGGTAAAGTTAATAAATCATTTTAAAATCGGAAACATTCTTTTATAAGCTGTTAGCTATAACAGTAGAAATGTGGTTAAACATTGTTAGAAAAGCAGGAAACCTGGGGAAATATTCTAATCAGCTAATGTACACAATGTATGGCAGTTTAAAAACAATTTGAGCTCACTCAAACATATGTTCCTTTAGCATGGTTGCATGAAGGTATTAAAACAACTAGGTGAGAAGAACGGAAAGAACACATGAATGTTGTTATTATTATTATTATTATGATGATGATGATGATGATGATGATGATGATGATGATGATGATGATGATGATTATTATTATTATTATTATTATTATTATTATTATTATATAGGTTTTATCGTCCCATTCAAGACAGAGCAACATCACATGGTGGTCGAATGGAAGGAGAAGAGGATAAGTGTTACACGGATGACTATACAGTTGTGTGATGATGACGTGATAGAAAAGATTACAGATTTGGAGGAAACATTTGATCAAGAACTACAACAAATATAGATATAATTCGACGAAAAACTTGATACATGGAATAGAGGGAAAATGTTGTTTCTAAAGATAGATTCAATACCCTCTGAGGACTCTGTCTAAATACTTCAGCCGCATCATACAAGTCCTGTCTCTAGTTGTACCCCACTTTC
Organism: Margaritifera margaritifera; assembly: GCA_029931535.1. Taxonomy (NCBI): domain Eukaryota; kingdom Metazoa; phylum Mollusca; class Bivalvia; order Unionida; family Margaritiferidae; genus Margaritifera; species Margaritifera margaritifera. The sequence goes on along the minus strand of JAQPZY010001389.1, from coordinate 143,015 downwards.
TCTTAAAGATTTTGAGCAATTGTTTGAATACTAGACCCCCATGACCATAAATGAGATAATGGAACCAACCCTATGAGTATTTGAGAACATTGCCATGACGTACCATGTTTGTCAAGCTATAGGACTAAAATGACCATGTGATATAATGCGGCCTTCAGCTGATATGGACTGTTTCTAAAAGATAGAGATTATGACAAATTGGGGATTCAGAATTTTTCCATTAGTTCCAAATAATTTCATTGGAACACAAATACGTACACAAGTGCATGCACACATACAGTGCATTTCAAAGATGTGGATATTGGAAGAAGAGGCGTATTCTGTTACAATACTAGCTGTAAATATATTGCATTGTTATTTCGTTATTTTCATAATATTGCTATACACTATGTTTTTTTTCTTCTTTTGCAACATAGATGACACACGCACACACACACACACCTATTATGATCGAAAGAATCTTGCATAATTTCTGTCATTATGAAATTATTAAAATCATGGCTTCTTTATATGAGCAAATGAAGTGGTATGTTTCCTTTATTGTAAAATGACACTACACCATTTTCAATTATGACTATTTCTTAAAAGCTACAAATATATTACTTGACGATAGTGTATTTCTTAAATTAAAGTATGTGTTATAGGTTCATGCTTAAGTTATTATCTCAAAGATATTGGTTTTATAGTAGTGTATAAAAATAATCTGTGTTTGTAGTTTTTGTGCTTCGCTTTTTGTATATTATCATGATGTGTTTCAGTATTCGAAAAACTTGATACAGCCGGAATGACCTCATCTGTACTGGTCCTTGCGTAAAACATCGTGTATATAATCGCATTATTTGTAATGTTTGTTGACGCTTTGTAATTTGTATGTTATATCTATAGTTTGCTTTATCGATAATTCTAAAAAGTTTGCTCTGTAAATTAGCAATAATTAAACGCAAATGGTTTTTTAAAGAATTGTTGCAATCGCCATTTAAAAAAGAATATGGTTGTGAGTTTGCGATATGTCTTTAATCTGCATCAATATAAATGATCATTTATGATACAAGTCTTAGATAATTATATTAAAGTTCATGAGAGAAGCCTGTTTTAAAAAGTACTTTTCGGGATTAATGCATGAAGGCATGTAGTGTAAAGACCTATCAGCTAAATTCTTAAGCAGTTATTACATTTTACAGTTGAAAATGCAGGATAGACCCTGACTTCATAAATACTGTCATAGTCAAAGGCATTGTAAATCGGTAGATGTTTCCGATGAAATTAAGTGCGCAATTCTGCATGTTTTTAAGAACTGAATTTAATATTTGGCAGCATCCATGAAGTCATGAAGCTTGAAAAATGATTACATACTGCACGAACGGCTGTAGCGAAGTTCAGTTCTAATAATTACAAATACTTATAGAAATAATAACGAATTTCAAAAATTAAATAACATTCCTATATTTTAAACATTGTTAAAAATATTGTCAGGGTACAAAAAAAGATGGACTTATGAATAAATAAGTAGCTCATATCTGGTGATAACAACTAATAATTTTTAGTTTCTGAGTCACATGATTCAATTGTAACCAATCTAAATGCTCGTTACAAAGGCACGATAAATGTTATAAATTATTCTCTAATAATAGGTACTTTTCCAGTTCTCTTTACAATAGAGAAAATGACATTTGTTAGAAGCATGCACTAAAATTGTTGACATAATATTTTTCTAATGAAAAATAAAGCTGAAAAGGTCGTTATATATCTCATACGTAAAGAAACAGCCACACTGTACTTGTAAATTAATCTTTGGTAATCAAATGGGACCATTTTTACGCACATTCTAATGTTTAATTTATTCATTGATAATTGAAAACAAGTATCAGAGAGTCAGCTGAAAAAAATCTATTTTGTTTCAGAGATGCATTGATTGTAAATATAATCATTATGAGAATTCTATGTTTTCTTTCTTTTTACCAAAATTATAGTGAAATTAGTGATATGATTTATAACGTTGTTATGTATATTGCCAACATTTATAAGTTTTTGCTCCTATATTGAAACAAGCTAATTTTTGCACCGTTTGCACCGTAATGATGAAATGAAATGGCATATATGTAGAAATGTTACTATGTTGTTTTACAAGTTTTAATCACAAGAAATATATAAATTACAGCATTTTTTTTAAAAAAAACATGAATTTAGTATTCGCAAATTCTTTAGGATTTACTTAAGGTTAAATTTCATACATATGATAAGTACAATACAGTGTAAAATGCTCACAAAATAAAAAAACCCAACCTTTTATTCAAATAAATAAGCACACACACACACACACACACACACACACACACACACACACACACACACACACATATATATATATATATATATATATATATATATATATATATATATATATATATATATATATATATATATAGATATATATATATATATATATTACAATTATCTTCAGAAATTTAGAAATACTATGATATTCAACCAGTGGAGGTAATGACTGGCAAAATGCACGCAAATCATTTATTTGCTAATAATGTGCCAAACTATATTTTGTTATCCACTTAATTTGATGTTTTATTTTCACACTTTCCAATTGTAAATAGAAGACAACCCCAGGGTCAGGTAAAGTGGACGATTGATATTTGAAATAAATTATTTTCTCATCCATAAATCTAGATAAATTCAATCTTTGGGGGTCGAGACGGAGAATAACATTATACATGTTTTAAGACATATATTGATTTGTAGGCATTTACTTCATTGTATCTACGTTTCCTTGACTTTCTATTCTAAGAAAACTTTAAGCAAAGTCCTTATGAGGTATGGGATAAGATCTTAAGATATTTCTTTAGATCGAGATTTACATTGTTACGACTAGGGGTTATGTTACAAAAGAAAAGACTCAAACAAGCTTTCAAGATTTAAAATACAAATCTTTAATTTCCTAAAATATTCAAATATTTCAACAAACAATTAAAGTGAAAATTAAAAATAACTTATTTTGATTTCGTAATGACCTCTCTCTTCAAATGTAACTGTAAAGAATATTTAAACACAGGATTATTTCCTATATATATAGCATTAATACGCAGAATCGAAATAAAAACCCATACTACGTCTTCAATAAACAGGGTATTTCAAAATAATGCAACCCTCTCCAAACCAATCAGGAATTAGGTTATGTGTGATTCTGCTAAAGTGCTTGAGTACCAGTGTTTTAAACAGTAAACACTGTATTGATTCATTCTTCGAATGTGACCTTAAACTATAATTCCTAGTCAATATAATGTTTACTCCTAAAAGTACAAGAACTAGGTTGAAAGTTAATTACTCTCTTTCGAGCGGAAAATAAGTCACATGACTGAAGCTACAAGCAAATAGGTGAAATATTGATTGAGGCTACCGTATGTATACTCATAAGACGACAGCTGTTTAGATTAAGAACAGAGATCATAAACTAATAAACTATACCATTATTAAAAGGAAATATATATATATTCCCCTAACAACATAAAGAGCTTGTCAAAGCTCAGTTTTTAGTTGTTAAAAGAAAACTTTATTTTCGAAAAGCTGTTGTTTGCAATATTTAATTCTTTTATTCCAGTGTTCATTGACTTATTTATAATTATAAGTATATAAACAAAGCATCTTAAAATAATCATTTGTCAAAATTTGAGGTTATTTACATCGGAAAAGGAAATATGTGTGTCTCCAAGCCTACAATTAAAAAAAATGTATATTAGTGTGCAATAAAAATATTTAAAAGTTTTGACAAATAATCAAATTATTATTTAGTTTTTCTCTTAAAAGATACCTTTTGGGTTGTATTTTCTACCTACGACTTTTCCTTCATTGATATCTCCAGAAGTTGATTTTCACTTTATTCCCGATATATGTTTTGAAAAGTAAACATTAATTATCGACTTTTCTATAGCATCGTTATATACAATAAGGTGCTGACCAATCCGAAAATACTCCACCTTACTGGTCATTGCTATATGCAGAGATATTGATAGGCAGTGTAAACCTGGACTATTATCTTCCTTCTTAGGGTCAAGGTCAAAACAAGCTTAATAATTCCTTTGCCTACTACTATGGTCATTCTGTAGACGCTTAACTATAATATGGATAAATAAAAACATAATTATTTTAGTGTTGAAGGTCTCTCATCTACTCTCCAACACCATGATTGATCTTAGTTTACCCTTAGTATAAATGTCTTGAATTATTGTACTTACAGCTGTGGTGTATATATGCCTATTTGATGTGATGATATTTAAGGCATTGTGGTACAATGTCACAGCATTTTATTTTGGTGCAATACTATCTATGATCATTTGAAGTGCAATGATTTTTATGTTATATGTATTTACATATGAAACATTACTTTTCCACGTTTTGTGAATAAAATTAATTGGTTGTCCATTGTTTTCATTTTCTATAATAAAATAATTTAAAGTTATTCCTTCTGATATTGAATTAGGGAAAGAAATTACTGTTTTGAACAAAACGGGTAAATATTTGATGGATGATTTTTGCTAAAATGTAGTTTAGCTTTTATCAATTGATAACCCATATGAATTAATAATGATCCCAATCACAAAATTGCTCAGTAAAACCATGAGACATAGTTAGAAATACTCTAGGTATTTGGATTTTAACACCTCTATCAGAAAACTTCTGAACTGTTGTATCAAGTCAGACAACAATGCATCATAACACTCCAGAGATGTTGTATCACGTTTGTTTCACAAATGGCAGAATGATATTGTATTACAAGTCCCATTCACACACATCGTTGAAATATGAATTTGTGTAAGTTTTTCAAAAAAGCGTATGTTGATCAATGTCACAATTAAAACATTTGATGCAATACTTTCGTTTTGATAGTTTGCCAAACTATGTTGTTTGGAAGACTATGTTATTTTTAAAGATAGGTTTTGTATTGTTTGTTCATGCCATGATAAATATTAAGAGATGTTTGAGAAAATTATTTGCAAATAAAATTATTCAAAATAGGGAAAAATATCTTGTCCGGACGGTCATCAACTTCCAATCAAAGACTGAAAAGCAGCATGTGAAAAGACTTAGCTATAAAACTTTAAAAGAACATCATACATATCACCAAGTATGATGTATGCAAAGAGTACATTCTTATATCAAATACAATTTGGGAATATAGGTGATTATATAAGTAATCACCAGGTAATAATGCAAGTGAATTTAGAACCTTTCAAGATCGAGATTGCAACTTGTATCGAAGGAATAATGTAATATATATCCACAAGCTAGTGTTGGTTGTTCCTTGGGAATCAATTGCTAGAGAGTTGGACTTCTAATCCAAGGGTGGCGGGATCGATACTCGCCCTGGCCATATGTCTTGGTTTTTCTTTTGCTTGGGGAAGGCACTTATCTACCATTTCATCGGCATGATAAAGCTAGTTATGTGTTGCTAGTGCCATTGAAAGTCAAGCAACCAATGAAGAAATGTATTCTATAAAATATTTCTGCCAAGTTGGATAATTGAAATAAAGGACTTCTGTGATGTTTACACAATTGAATTGGAAGTTTTATGAATTCCTGGACTACTCTACAGTAATTATTCGTGGCAAGGAAGTCAAGGAATCAAAAGGAATATTGCTTAATCAAGAGGGAGTGTGTTTTCCAGATACATGCAGTATCTATTTGTATAACATGTACACATAACTTATTTATATAGGATGGTCTATGTAGTACCAGGATCAAGACTGGCCTCTGTTATTGCACGTGACAGGCTCTAGATCATCCAGATGGGTTAATAGCATACGTTAATAGTCTATGTGTATATTTAAGTTCTCAGCGCTCGTAATGATTAAAGTATAGAGAAATATTTTATTGTAAGATTCTTCAAGTTAAATTTATCTCATCACCAAAATTTCACGAAGACGTAAATGTATGAAGCGAAGTTGCATGTAGCATATACGATTGATTACCAGAAACACTATATGACACGGGGATTGGAAATTCTCGAGAGCTGCTAGATACCACCCGTTGCCTTTTGATATGAAAATAAGTTCCCAGTTGTTGTTTAAACAGTAAGATCAAAGGGCCCAGCAGAGATGAGTCTACCATCAGACTAGAAACCTAGCTGTGAATACCAAGATGACTGGTTAAAGTTATATGTAATAATGTTCAGTTGGAAAGCAATTTATATTTTCTACATTTCCTATTTTAAATTAAAATGTATTATTTTGCTAATATAAATATTAAAGAAACATCAGTGTTTCCACTCAATTTTGAAATGCTTTTGTAATTTTATGATAGTGACAACAATAATATCAGTGAAAAGATCTCCTTTTGTTATTGTTAAGTTAACCTTGGTCTTTGTTTGATGCTTTTTTAAATTATAAAAATGGATAAATGATATTAATTAGCTATAATTAGTAGCAATGCTTTTTACAATGCACCAAGATTATATAAATGTAAACTCTGTTCATGTATCTTGCACACAAATTTGTAAAATCTAAGGATACAATTATTACCTTTGCTGACAATGATATGTAGGCGTAGTGTGGTTTACAAAATATGTACCATGGAAAACCTTCTCCAGTCTCTTAAAAAAATCCATATAATGTTCTTACAGTGCACTGGGAACCTCATATTAATAGGAAATGTGTGCTATTTGTGGAGTTTCCAATACCCCTATATGTTAGTCTCAGCTTTTCACGAAAAGTACAGGAGACTATGTCTTGTCATCAAGTATGTCACTAATTATAGGAGACTTGGTATTGTAATTACGATCACTACAGCTATTGTCTAGCAACTTCCTAGGTAGCTCATGTTTCTTTCCCAAATTCACTTCTGTGACAATTAATTAGCTTTTTTAAGAATCATGCACTCGATTCTTCATAAAATAAATTCTGGAGTCGGTCACAATAAGTGCAACAAGGTATCTAAGCAATTTTCTTTCTATCAGTATGTTCCATTTTTTAATGTTCACTTTACCCACATGTTTTGTCAAAATAAGCGGAAAGATAAAAGCGATCACTCAAAATAAGGCTGACCTTGAAGTTATTACTCGCGTGCAGGCATTTCATTTCAACACACCAAATGGGGAATAGTTTACAAGAAGTTTTTAGATGCGTTTCATGGCTAGTCGAACATTTCTGAAAATGTCTGTTAATGTGTGAGTTTTCGAAAAAATAACTGGTGAATTATGGTTAAGCAATTACCTTTCCTTCTACCAAGAACGACTATGAAGACAAAAGTGTTGAAATCCCAACAATAGCAAGTGATGACAGCAGTGTAGATAGTGTGAGTCATGGGCAACACACTCAAACGTTTTTATTTTCATTCAATTACCAATACCCCCAAACATTTTTTTAAAAATCATAATCATCCACTCCAAATTTTTGGAAATATCATACACCACTATGTATCCACTTCATGTTACACACACGAGTAGTATATAAACCGTATTTTCCAAGAAGTGGTAAGAGGGCAAGATAAAACTTCCAAGGGAAAATAAGACACTCCCGCCTCCAGGAGTCTTCCTACCTATGGGAGAAATAGGGTGGTGGTAACATGACATCACAGGGCGGAAGTCTTCCAAGTTGAAGTCAACAGACAGAGCGGAAGGGTTCCAAGATGAACTTAACGGCCACATATTCGAGACCAGGGCGAGTCATACAGTAACATGGATATCGGCTGTGGTCTACAGCCTTGTGAGGGATGGGATCCACCAGGTTGCAACTGCTCATGATACGCCAGAAATGACAAAATGACAATAGATAGAGTTCTCATACCGGATCGGTCGCAACCCGGGTTACCAATGACAGCGCCATCCGCTGGACGCCAGGACTGAGGTGATAAGTATCCTACTGGTGCAACTACCATCAAAGTACGGGCAAGAGATAACATCACCACTGGAATGTGGAATGTCAGGCCATTAAGACCAGCAGGGAAACTCGAAGAGCTAACCCATGAGTTGGGAAGATACCAATTGCACATCTTCTTTGGCTTCTGCGAGATGCTCTGGAAGAATTTTGGGAGAGATCAACAGATGAAGGAGACAGGATCTACTTCAGTGGACATGAGGACAAGCATGAGCATGGAGTCGGATTTATGGTACATAAGGACATTGTGAATGCAGTCATCGACCAGTGTCTAACAGGCTGATTACCATCCGCTTGAAGGCATCTCCCTTCAACATCACCATCATAGAGGTTTATGCCCCAACATCTGACCATGATGATGAGGAAATGGATGCGTTCTACGATCAGCTTCAAATTCTTATTGATCAGTCACCCAAGAAGTATATTCTAGTTATTCAAGGAGACTTGAATTGCCAAGGTAGGAGTAGACGCACAGGCAGACTGGCAAGAAGTCTGTGTTCCATACTGTAATGAACAGACCAATGAGAGAGGACTCAAGCTCCTGGACTTCGATTCCTACAATAACGTAGTGCTAACAAACACCCTTGGCCCCCACAAATTATCTAGAAGATGGACTTGGCACAGTCCCAGGAGCGGACATAGGAAGTGACCATGACTTGCTGATGATGACTATCACACTTCGTCTGAGGAAGACCAAGAAGCCAAGACAGGTTAGGACCAGGTTTGAACTTGAAAAACTTAAAGATCCAAACGTGGCACAAGCATTTGAAGCATCAATAGGTGGCAAATTTGCACCACTCACAATTCTGGCTGCTGAAGAAATAAACCTAGACTCTTGATCACCACCTTCAACACGGCAATAATAGGCACAGCTAACGAGATCCTTGGCAAGCATCGTGCGATAAAGAAACCCTAGGTCACAGCAGATATCCTCGACCTCTGTGATGTGAGGAGAAAACTGAAAAGGAAGCGAGGAGACATTGAAGGAGCAGAAAAATACAGGGAGATTAACAACAGGATTAAGAAGAGCTTAAAGAGAGCGAAGGAAAGCTGGTTAGAGGACCAATGTAAGGAAGTCGAGGGGAGAACTTCCACAATCAAGGACAAGGCTGGTAAGAGTCTGACAGAAGATCAAGAAATTCTTAACAGATGGACGAAATACTGTTCAGAGCTTTACAAACAGGAGACTCCTTTAGACCAAGCTGTACTAAACTTCCCACTGACCACAACAGAGGTTGACCACCCGATCCTCAGGGAAGAGGTAGAGGCTGCAGTAAAGGCACTAAAGAAAGGGAAGTCAGCTGAGGTAGACAATATACCAGCAGAACTTGTTCAAGCAGGAGGAGCCTCTACGATAGATGTCCTCACAACAATCTTCAACAAAATCTGGCAAACAGGAGAATGGCCCACCCCACGGACCCAGTCTCTGATCATCACGCTTCCTAAGAAAGGGAATCTGCAGCTGTTCCAAAGTTACCGAACAATCAGTCTCATCAGTCACCCAAGCAAGGTTATGCTTATGATCATCCTCAACAGACTGAAACCTCAAGCAGAGCACATCATCGCTGAAGAACAGGCAGGTTTCAGAGCAGGACGTAGCACTATTGAACATATCTTCAATCTTAGAATCCTCTGTGAAAAGTATCTGCAGCATCAACAGGGCCTCTATCATGTCTTCATTGACTTCAAGAAGGCTTTCGACAAGGTATGGCATGCAGCCTTGTGGGCCACCATGCGGAAATACAACATAAATGCGAAACTAATCAGCACCATCAAACACCTGTATGACAAGGTCACCAACATAGTTCTCGTCAATGGCAACAGAGGAGATTGGTTCAGAACCACAGTCGGAGTCAGACAGGGATGCCTTCTATCACCAACTCTCTTCAACATCTACCTGGAAAGGATCATGTCTGATGCCTTGGAAGACCATGAGGGCAGTGTCAGTGTTGGAGGCAGAACAATCACCAACCTGCGCTTCGCTGATGATATCGATGGCTTAGCAGGAGATGAACAAGAACTGGAAACCTTAGTGAACCGTCTCAACCAAGCATCACTAAGGTATGGGATGGATATCAGAGCTGAAAAGACCAAACTAATGACAAACAACACGAGTGGTATCCAGAAGGAAATAAGAGTGAATGGACAGAAGCTGGACACAGTGACAAGCTACAAATACCTAGGTGCTATCACCTCTGATGAAGGTTCAAAACGTAAGGTTCTTTCCCGGATTGCGCAGACAACAAATGCACTGGCGAGGCTGAAGTCTATTTGAAAGGACAGCAAAATCACGATTGGGTCCAAGATTAAGCTTGTGCGCTCCCTTGTCATGTCCATATTCCTGTATGCATGTGAAACATGGACCCTGACTGCAGAACTAGAGAGAAGAATCCATGCCCTAGAGATGAGATGTTATCGAAGGATACTGAAAATCTCATACTAGACGATGTCTCAAATGAGGAGGTGCGCATTAGAATCCAAGGTGCAATTGGACCATACGAAGATCTGCTCACCACCGTAAAGAAACGCAAACTAAGATGGTACGGTCACGTCTCACGCTCATCTGGCCTGTCAAAGACAATCTTACATGGCACAGGGAGAGGAAGGAGAAAACAAGGTAGACAGAAGCAGAGATGAGAAGATAATATCAAAGAGTGGACAGACATGGACTTTGCAAAGTCACAAAGAGCAGCGAACAGGGCAAAATGGAGAGAGATTGTCGCAAAGTCCTCAGTGGCGCCCCTACGACCAGCAAGGTTACGGGAGAGATGAGATGATCAGATTTCCAAGAACACTTGCAACAGAACAATTCTTTTTTGAATGTATAAAATTAGATCCGTCAGCAAGGAATAATATTATTTCTAAAATCAAAATAGCCAATTCTAGACTCGGACATCATCATCCAAAATTAAAACTTGTTCTTTATTAATTAGATATTAGGTCTATGAGGAAAACCTTTTTATTGAATACAGCAAATATCATCCATATATCCTAGTAAGTTCATCACAATATAGTAAATCATTACCATAACTAGATTTAAAGAAAGGTTACTTCTTTACTTCAGAAACTAAAAAACAATCGCAGAAAAAATAATTAATGAAATTGGGGAAATAAAAAGTAAAAAGTCTTAAACTAACCGCCACTCAAATTTCGCATGATAGTTTAGTAATTTAATAGAGCTACAGTATTTGATATAACCCCAAATAATCCAGATTTAATGGAAGGGGATAAATACTTGATATGAATATTTTAGTTCATATTGAGGTGATACTGGGAAGCCAACAAAAGAAGATATAATAACTGCAACATTTAAAGTTTACATCATTTTTTAGTCAACTTAAAATATTCACCCTAACCTCTGTGCATGCGCACCAAAATCAGCGGAGTCCTATTTTAAAATTTTCACTTGATATTTTTGTTTGTAAATTAATAGAAGTAAGGTATTTGATATAGCCAAAAACATTCAGAATTAATCAAATGGGGAAAATACATGAAGTAAAGAATTTAATTCATTTTGAGGTGATAATAAGAAAACAACAAAATAATCGATTATAACTGCATTATTTACAATTTTCTTCGTACTTTAGTCAACGTATCCCAATAAAATGTCATATGGATATGCTAAACTGGACTTTTCTATCTTTGAGTTTAATAAAGATGTTTAAGAAAACCCCAAATAAACCAGCCAAAAAAAAAAAAAAAAAAAAAAAAAAATCCGCTGAAAATTCTAACTGAATTAAAAAAAAATAAGTTCTATTTTTGTTGAGTCATTCCAGCGAGAACATTTTGGAGTGTCTTGAAGCTGAAATATAAAGAGAGTTGAGAAATCTAAATATTTATTTGTATTAAATATAAATGAGTACGTTTTTCAAAACTTGACAACTTCACATATTTTATTTGCTAAAGGAAGCTAGTAATTTCAATGTCATGCTCATTAAAGGTTATATGCTGCAATTCTCCTGATTTGTTAAAACATGTAATTCTTTTGTCTTCATTTAAGAAATGGGTAGATTAATGTTTTTATTTTCCAGTACATTATTTGTTGAGACAATTATAGTAATATAGACGTTTAGACCATTTAATCTTGAAAATAAGCAAACATTACCTTCAGATATAGACATCATTGCCTTAGTACAAAAGTCAGCAAATATACTTCTAAATTCTTTAGATACTTTTAGACTTGATTTTAATTTTTGATTTTTGATTTTAAAAATGCAGCTCAATTAAATGCAACAATAATGTTAAAATAAATGAACGTAGGAGAACAGTATGCCATCGTCACTAAAATCCTGAAGTACCTTTGCTAACATAAATATCAATGTGTTGGAGGGGACAAGCTAAACAGGAAAATATTAAAAAAGAGTGCTGAATTGAAAGAATGGTTAACTGAACAGTCTACATAAATACTGCACTAGCAAGATAAAACAATTCTCTACAGAAAGGTCTATGTTAGTCACGTGGATGGTTAGCGGCAGGCAGACATTGCTGACATGCAATCGTATGAAAAATGCAACAACGGATGTAATACATTTTGACAGTGATATATGTCTTTTCAAAATACGATTTGGCTAAAAAGGTGTAAACAAGAAAGGGAGCAAACATACACGAGGCTTTTAGAAACATGTTTATTGAACGAAAACCATAAAAGATACAGTTCAATGAAGGGAATAAATTTAGAACCGATAGGCTAAGGAATTACTGTAGAAAGAAAATATCGAATACCTTGCCACTTCCTCAGACGAGAAAGTGTCTGTAGTGGAAAGGATTGATATAACTCGTAAGACGAGAATATTGACATATTTCACCAAAAATGAAACCACCAAATGGGTGTATGTATTGCATAACCTTATAGATGGCTACAATAATACATATCATAAGTCAATATTGCCTAACGTTATAGATGGCTACAAAAATACATATCATACGTCAATAGATATGACACGAATCAATGCCACTGACCCTTAAAACAAATCCAAGGTATGGAATAACTTCTTTGGTTATCTGACAACTATGGAACGCCTGAATATGAAATAGATGTTCAATACATATATAAGGCCTGAACAAATCGGAAAAAAATAATTCAATATATCTGTTAATGTCTCTGAAACCGTAGACAAACTTATAAAGTCAGATAGAATGACAAAAATAGGAAAGTCACATAGAGATCCTAATTGTATTTGATTGACAAAGCAGGTCGAGATAATTATTATTATCGTGGATTTTGGAGTTTTTTAGTTTTGTGTACAATATAAAATTATAAATGTTGCAGTAATAATTGCTGGCTTGCTATTATCACCTAAAATGAATGAAACAATATTCGCTTCAAGTATTTATCTAATTTGTTAAATTCAGAATGTTATTGGTTATATAAAATACCTTACCTCTGTTAAATTACAAAAATGTCATGTGACAATTGAAAGGCAGAGCTCCGCTGATCTTGCTGCAATCGCATAGGGTTTATGGTCAGACATTTTCTTTCATTTTCATAATTTCATTGGTTATATCTCTACTATTGTTATTTAGTTTTTTATTTAGCGCATAAAATTCAGGACGAAATCAGAACTATTTCTGTAATAATGAGACTATATTAGGTCTATCGGAAAAAAAGAATTCTCGAGTACAACAGATGTCATCTATGTATTCTAGTTTTTTCATCCAGTGATTATAAGTCATTACAAATGTTACAGCTAGATTTGAAAAGGGTATTTCCCTACTTCAGAAACTAAATAACAATAGTAGAGATATAACCAATGAAATTATGAAAATGAAAGAAAATGTCTGACCATTTTTGTGGCAATTATATTAGACCATACTTTGAGACTATACAAAATGGAAAAAAACAACAACATTACTTTCAGATATAGACATCATTACCTTAATAAAAAAGACAGAAAATATCTTAACCAATTGTTTAAACACTTTGGGTTTGATTATAATTGAGTTCATTTAAATGCGACAAAAATTCTAAAATGAAAGAAAAAAGAAGAAGAGTATGGCATCTTGACTAAAAAAAAGCGAAAGTCCATTTGCAATTTGCTCCAGGGCGCGGGCCGTATAAGGGATTTTTAAAGCCACACCCGATGAAGTAAATAAGCGCATAAAACTAGGTCGCAGGCCGGATGCGGCCCGCGGACCATAAGTTGCACACGACTGACTTACATAAATATAAATCTATTATGGGGCAAATTGAACAGCTTCCTTCATTTCTTGTGTGTCCAAGAAATTCATTCTGGTCAGGAGGAGATTATGACGGTAACAATATAGGAGATGTAGCTATATTGGTGGGGGTATTTAAGGCACCGGTGGATAACAGCGTTCGCTCTTTGATAATATATTTGAGATTGACTTTGGTTATCTTCATTGACCTTTGAGTAACTGTTTACACTCTGAACATTTTTATGTCCACTTCTGTGCATAACATGCGTTGCTGGGATGTCATGGTCATTCAGTTGTTGTAGTAAATACTTCCTGGCACTGAGAAAGGAAAGTATACATGGAGAAGAAAAGCTGGAAAGTACACCGGGATAGTTTAATTGGAAAAAACACCAGATTCTACAGTCTGAAGATTCAGATTCAAATCCCGATCACGGTTTCAATGCTTTTTTTCTCCATCTTCCACCCACAAGAGTAGAAACTTAAATTTAAATAGAATGATAATCAAGTAGTCCTCTTTAATTCATTATAAATTTATTTTGTATTGTTACACTGTGCAAAATGTGGGATATCTTGCAATACAGTAATCTCAGAAGGAAAAAACCCCAAAAGAATCATTTGAACTGATTGTATTTTTGAAGTCAGTAGTTTTAAAATAAAAATATGCAGTTTTAGATTTGTGTGGACTTTTTGGTTACACAAAATTATACCTGTATGGCACACGCTTCTTCCCAGTAGGTTGAAGATAGCTTTTCATTTCTTTCATTATTGAATATACTTTAGTGATGCTTCTTGGTAGATTTTTGTACAACGCCTGGCCAGGACGTGTAGCCAATGTGTTCATTGCCAAGATAAATGATAAATGCCAATGTGTTCATTGCCAAGATAAATGGACTATCTGACTCGAGCATCTCTTATAGAGGGCTTCTGGACAACAATCCAAATGATCTGAAATAGCATATGCCCTGGGTTTAACCTTTCTTACATTTCTTGGATTTGTTCCAGATCGAGTTTTCGTCTTTCGCTCTTATGTATAAATGAGATATAACCTCTCGTCTGACATCAATATCACCCCATCTTAATTTATGTGTCTTGACTCCAGTTCTCATTCCAAAAATTGTGATGCATATAAGCCACAACGAGTTTTGAAGAGATTTAGGATTGTCATGTCCTAGTTGTTTACATTGATACAAAGCATAAATTTTTGCATCAGTAATAGGTTCTGCTGGGAAATTATCTTTTCCCATCCCTTTCAATTGCTTCATTTTCAATTTCAGCATTTCTCTGCATTTGCTAAACTGAATATAATTTATTAGGGAAAATCCATAATGTGTTCTTATCAGATCTTTTTCTTATCAAATGAGGAAAGAAAGCTTATGAGAGATGTTGGCTCAAATTCAGTTACACTTTTCCTTTGGACAGCCAGAAAGAAGTTCCAAATATTGTCATTCAGTTTAGAGGGAGGGATCAATTCCATATTCCTGATTTCCACAATCGACTTTTGGTTGCAAATAGTTTAACATCATTTTCTATTTTGATCCTTGTGTTTTTCTTTTCCTGCTCTTCCCAATAATTTTTGCACTTCTGCCTATGTCAGTTTCCTAAACCTGGAGATTTGCTTCACAGTCGCATCTGCTGTGGATTCAATTACATTAAAGTCAACACTTAAATTTGTTTATCAACTTCTATATCGATTTCTAATTCCACGAGCACCAAAACATCAGCTTGTGCCATATTTCTTGTCAGCAGAAGACAAATTGTATACAATAAGCAAGGGGAATAACTCTTGTTATAAAAAAGTAGACCAAGAGCTGAATTGCATTATGGGAAAAATGTTATTTTTATTGTATATATTGCGCACTTAAGTATATATATATATATATATATATATATATATATATATATATATATATATATATATATATATATATATATACACCATGCTACATGCAACTTTGATTTTTAGAGCTAAATTTTCCTGAATATTTTGATATGAGACAGTTTTAACTTGAAGAATCTTGCAATACAATATTTCATTGCACTGTAATGATAACGAGTGTTGATATGAAACACATCTGCAAATGTAAGCTAGTAAACCGTCTGGATGACTTTAAACCGACAACATGCAATACCTGACGTTCAACCTTGACTGTGCTACTTCATACACAATCTTACGTGAATAAATTATATGTGCGTACCATGAAAATTGTTACCACATGTATTTCTGAAGCACAATCCCTCCTGATTAATCAATATCCGTCGTGATTGCTTCTGTCTTTGTTGCCACTAATAATTGCGGTAAATTAGTCCAGGATTTCATTAAAAGCAAACAAACAAACAAACAAAAACCCGAAGCTTTACTCCAACCCAATTATTAAAGCATCACAAAAATGATTTAATGTAACTCTCCAAAATGGCAGGAATGTTGTATAAAATAAATTAGTTTGTTGCTTGCATGATTTCTTAAGGGCACTGTGAACACATTGCTGGCTATATCATGCTAAAAAATGGTAGAAATACCTTTCCGAAGGATAAACTGAGGGAGTCGATATGGGCTGGCTAGAACGAGTATCGAACCCACAACCCTTGGATTACTAGGCCGACTCTCTGCCGACTAAGTTACAGCAGATTTTAAAGAAAAACAAGTGTTAAGAAGGTGATACAACTGTATTCGCTATCTTTGGATATATTTGACTTTACACCTTAGATAAAAATCTTAATCTCAGGCTTGAGCGGTTTCTGAATTCATGGTCAGAGATAAGTTTGACATTTCGATGAATAGGTCAAACGCTGGGGAAGACCATGACCCTGCTTACAGAGACAGAATGGAAGAAGAGCTCATAAACAGATTTGTATAGGAACTCATTACAGGGTGCATTTGATCCAACATTTTAACCCGCGTACATGTGATGTAAAGAGAATTCAACTGTTAAGATATAGAGTATTTATTTGTACAAGATAAAATGTATGTCTTTGACATTACGTTGATCGCACACAAGTTTTGCTACTACTTCTAATATAGCTTTTAATAAAGTACATGTCTGCCCTAAGTGTTTTGTAAAATCAAACGATGTTGACATACAAAGTTATGCTTTGTTAACATTTTATAGCATCTGTCTTAGGCAAATAACAACATCTGTCAGAATATTGTGTTGTCCTCCTATATACATCACCCGAAATACTTTTGAAAAATATGTAAACATTGTGAAAGTTGAAGAAAACATGTTGAACAACTGAACCCCATTAAATTAATACATAATGATAAGCATTATGTTTTTTGCAATTTATTGTAAAGCTTAATGAAACGGAATGCAAATTGTGTACGTTTTGGATAAGTCAAGCTCTGTAAGATGGTATAGACCACATTGAGGCCTTACAGGACAGTATCAGTGTAAGTGAAGTAAAAGAAATCATCAAACAGTTTAATGGAATTCAAAGCATTGGGTCATGATCGAATTTGCAATAAACATTTCATCTATGGAGAGTGTTATTATTTTATAGGTTTATGCAATTTCGATTTTGAATGAAAATGATTCATTCTCAATAAAATATCAGAATGACGGAAGTGACGTAGGATTCTAGAACATCGTAATGCAGTTGTTTCGTCAAGGTTAATCGTTAGGTACTGCACTTGTTTGTCTTACATAATTTGACCGAGACAGATCTTTGACCTACATTTTCGGGACGTGTGCTTCAAATACTTAAACAGAGTCCATACATCTTGACCATCATTCGCCTTTTGTCCTTTCTAAATTTAAAAAAATTTGTGATAATGATTCCTGGGGACGATGGGAGTTTAGATGTGGGCACCAGGGCCAAAATACATATACATTTTTTCGATACTTCAGTTAAATTTCAAGTAAAACATGTCGATATAAAATACTTTTCATTGACAAAGCTTTACATAAAGGATGAGGGTGGGGTTGTTTTTCTGGGACGTGTTCACCAATAAACTTTCAGGAAATATTACTATTAGAGATTTTCCTGAGATAGTAAAATGAACTGGCATGAACCTTGAAGTATATCATTCTTGCTTTAAAAAAAAAATTAAATAATAATAATAATAATAATAATAATAATAATAATAATAATGTTTAAATTACAGTCTGGGATATATGTCTGCTTCAAAGAAAGCAAAGAGAATTATATAAGCGCGGAGGCCACAATCAAACTACTGTTTTTCGAAAATTCCAGAATAGGTTTCGGAGTATCTGCACGTAAATGAAATGTATAAATTCGTCTGTGGAAGCAAGACAAACTAAGCAAAACAATTCAAATCTGTAAAGTTTATGTTTCTAACATAACTCTGATTTAAGTTATAGAAATTTCGAATTTAGTAGTTGTAAAATTGCTTTGCAAACAATTTTAAAAGAACCGATCAAATATGTTTGAATATGTCTGTTTAACAAAGGACACATATTTTTCAGTTTCAGTGAGAACAGGGGACAATTTTTTTTAACCCAGTTTTAAATTGAAAACAAAGCAACTACAAACTTAAATAAAGATTATCATTTCTCATAAGTTATACAGAATCTACCAAGAGCATGAAATTTAGTGCTTTACTTTCCATAAAAAATTGTGTAATTTTTAAAAATTTATTTAATGAAAAAATAATCTATTACATCGTTCCAAAATATTTGCGTGTTGTTAATTTCCTAATGTTTTTTTTTACATCTGGCATAAAATGCGTCTGCAATTTTTAACTTTCTGTAAGCAGGTTTGTTTGTCTGCAAAGATCTAATACTGAGCTCTTTTCGACCTTCTGTGTTGGTCATTACTGTAAATTGTAATAATAATTTAAAACAAATCTTACTTTCATGACCCTGTGGAACGCAACCAAATTGATATGCAAAGGTAAGTACAGATTGGTGATTGAACCCACACAAACCCTATAAAGTTACTTGAATGACCAATATGTAACAATTAGAATTCCTGTAACGTGCCATACTAGTTCAAGCTGCTCAGTATTGCAATGAAGAGGGAACCTTATCTACGAAGGGATTGCACTGATCTTTACACTTTGACCTTCTACGTGCAAGATTGTGCAGAAAGTTACGAACCTATCATTTTAGGAAAACTTCGACAAGATATAAATATCTGGAAGATTCAGATTGCAACAGTTCATAAAGAAAATTCGTCCACATTGGAGAGACTGTAGAAATAATCATGTTGTCTTCTTCGATAGTATCTCTGACTATACTTCTCGTCTCTGTGTTAGTAACTACATGCGACGGTAGACTGAGCCAGAGAGGTAGGAAAACTATATAACATAATACAACGTAATTTCACATTTAAGGGCGGAAACAAGTGTCGATGTTTGTTCACTCTTTAGTTAACAAAACTGATATAAAACGTATATTAAGATAATGTTTAACTTTTTTGGGGTTGCAAAAAAGGCAATCCTTAACAACAAGAAAAAAGACCCTTCAATTGCAATATTGTATAGCGCCTCTGATATATTTTAAGGAAAAGGTTGATGCCTTGGGACGGGTAGGGTATAGAGGTCGCTTGCCGATTTAGATGTTCACAGTCCGATTTTCTTCAGAAAAGAGGTGTGCTTCATTAGAGTCGTTGTGACCATAAAGTTGCGCAGCAAAAGTTTTCTTGTTGAGAACGATGCGGCGCTTAGGTATTGGGCAAGTTACAAACTCATTTTTTTACAAGAAATATAGATGTCCTAAATTGTTGATCCAGATATCATATATTAAGAAATATTTTGACGCATTATTGATTATACAAATATGTTCATCTAGGATGGACATGATTCTAGAGGGAAAAAAATATTTGATGGCAATTAAAATCATAGAAATCAATTGAAATTAACGGCGCTTCTCTGAGTTTATCCTCATATTTGAATGAGATTAAAGGAATTAAGCAAATACTTTTCCCTACGATTTGCACTTAATGTGGGAAAAATGTAACCGCTTCTGTATGTAATTTCAAAGCTTTTAAGTTATACTAATATAATACAAATATCATTGTTTATTTGATGCCAATTTAAAGCCCTCACCTGAGAGTTTTTGGGATACAACTATTTAGATTTTGATTTACAGTCAATCTGATAAGCAGCTGATGAGCTATGATCATTGTGTTTGAGAATCTATCGTGAAAAAGTTTTTAATTTATATAATGGATATTTCATACTCACAAATTCGCAATAATTATTGAACTGATGCGAATGAAATATTTCAAAACACGGGTTTTAAAAATAGCAATTACTTCATCCGCTCAGGAAGACAATCGACAAAAGTTTTAATTTCGTATCCACTTTCCCTACCTCCATTCAAGACGCAGCAGTATGGACGTCATATGTGTGTTTGGGTTCACTGATAAGTCAGTTTCATTGGTTTTCTGACTGAATGAATTAGGCTGACCACATGTATGGAATTTTCCGCATTATGTGGAGTTTAAGTCTTAATTGCGGAATATAAGAGGATAATCCAGGAGTGCCGACTTTTGCGAATGTTCCAAATTATATGGTTAAATCTCTCATTAATTTATGGTTTAATTTCCTTATCAATGTTCTTTAGTAACGGAAAATATTGCAAGGCAGTAGTGATTTAAGGTTTAAAAAATGCATCAACAATTTCATGCATCTTGTTCCCTGTACTTTTTATACAGAGTTTACAATTGAATTACTTTAAATCCGATTGTCTTCCTTAAATGAAGCCAAAAGTGCGAAAGTTTTGAAAAATGCATGTGGTCAGCTGATTAAACAGTGAAAAGCAGTATTAAACATCATTATTAAACAATGGGTATCTTTGCAAAATATATTAAAAACCAATGGCAGTAATACTTTCATCAAACTTGGATAAACAATTGTGTAACTGCATGCGTAATATCAAACCTGATCTATAAAACCGAGCAGTTTAACAGCTGTTATATTTCTTGTGACCGACCGATTCAATGTGCCGGCTTCCCAAGAGACCCCACATAGATTAGAACGCAATTTATGAACTTGGGACTCTGTAGTTTGGACTCAAAATGTTTATTACTGATATTTTGTTTTAATATATAACTCAGTATAAAATGAAATAAACATTTGATTTTATATATTTTCAGTTGGTGTTAACTTTTTCTTTCTTATTTATTTTAAACGTAATTTTAAATAGTAATTGTTTTTGTATAAAAAATATTTTAATAAATTGTAATTATTTTATAATGAATTTACTTTTAACACATACTCACATTCGAGCAGTTAGCAAGCAATGCCAGCCGCCGAACATTAGGTGATCAGTTCAGGATGTCATATTTGCATAGTACCCAACATAGATGAGAACACAACATACGAAATAAGAAGTGGAGTGGTGGCGGTGGTGTGAATCCTACACTTAACCAGTTGCTTGTTATTATTTTGAGCTTGTGTTCCACTTACAGAAGCTGACGAAGTTAAATTAAGAAAAAAGATCATGAGAGGATCTGGAATTTAAAAATAAAATAAAAAATAGTGCCACAAGTACTCTATCATCATATTTAGTGGCCCACGACACGTCATCCTCTCAAGTCATTATCGACAGAACTACGATAGCCAAGTATTTCATGAAATGCAAGCAAAAACGTCTTCACAACTGTAATATATAGTGTAATCTGTGTACCAGACTTTGAACCCATGCTGGACATACGTGTCGAAAGCCTGGTGTGCCGAGTGGGAAGGTCGGCACCTGCCATTATATCTGGGGCCATATGGCGTCAATGAGATCACCAACACATGTCTGTACTGCTAGTTAATTTACATATATTGATTACTATGATATGCTCACGGCTGCCATGTACCTTAACTGGGAAAGACTACTAGCACGGCCGCCATGTACATCGTCTGTAAAAACTATTCGCATGGCCGCTGTGTACCTCGTTTTGAAGACTATTCGCACGACTATCGTGTACATGATCTGGAGAAGGAAGTTTGCACGGCCAGCCGTGTACAATATTTACGTAAAACTATTCGCACGGTAGTGTACAAATTGCGTGAAAAACTATCCTTATCCACAGGGAAGTCGCGTACTTAGTATTATGGACGTTTTCGAATTTAAGAATTCAAGCTGTCAGAAAATCATACGTTTTAAAGTATACTCGTTTTCTCCATTGATTAACTTTAATGACATTTTAGCAAGTCATTGTAGGTACCTTAAAACTGGTGCAATTCAATACTTTTATTATTTCATCCCCTGCAGCAATACAAGATTAAAATATAATACCAGTCATATCCATAATAACATTCAGAAAATTATCCACAATGACTTGCAAAAAATGACCGATTGGTACAGGAATTTCCAAGTTTACCATCGTCGTTATATTTCTAACTGAACCAGTTACCCCACGATCACTACTTTGTAAAATATTCCTTATATTTTATATTAACATTGTACTGTGCTTAATAAATTATTGCAGCATCGCGAAAAAATCGAAGTAATTATCAAACGTATCTCCATTTTCTAAGTCCGATTGGCAAAAGGTGCGCAATTTAATTGGATGCGAGATCATTCGGAATATTGCAGACTTGTCCCTAATGCAGTCACCTGTCGCCGTGCGGATGGTCTTTGCAACAGTTGTTACACGGCAGCCTTGCGCATAGTGCTTGTAAAAGTTAGTACAAGACCATCGTAAGAATAGACACTTCCACGATATGCACCATGGTGAGAGAGAGAGATCGAGAGATCTAAAAATTAAATCTCAGGCTTTGTACAATCAGTAAAACCATTATTTAGATAGAGTTTAAAACTGAAGTGGTAGCAATGGCTGTGAAAATCTTCTTCTTTAAAACCTTATCTTTACTGCTACCGGTACTTGCAATAATAATATTGCTACTGTACTGTTACAGATCCTACTTCCACATCTTTTTACTCTCAGCCACAAATATTGTACAAGTGTTAACGTTTATAAAAGACTGTCGTCTTTCAGCCGAACCAATTGCACAAGAGCTCGAAACCCACTAATATATGGGATAATACACAGGGTGTTACAAAAGAAAGTTTGTGGAGAATGTGTACACTATATTTTAAGCTAAGTCTAGTTTAAAAACATGTTTTGAGGATGGCAGCATTTTCTAATATATCATAGGTTTGATGAAAAGTCTGTTTTATGGAGAGCAAGAACACAAATCCCTAAACATGCATTTTCAGATGTTAATGTAACATTTGAAGAACATTTAAAACAAGGTAACTATTCAATGTAAAGTATACAAATGCGGGAGTAGACTGTGAGCAGTAGTACATCACTAGAATAATTAGAGTTCGTATAATATCAGCTTGGGCTCCTTCTCTAGATTTCACTTATTTTATAGTTTTAGTGCTACCATCTTGACACTTGCTCTAAAGAATAGGGGATAAATTAATAACAACACATTGTGTTAGTGGATAGATTATACTTCAGCATTCAGCTCATTTTGCTGCTTGATGGAAAGTTTTTGGAAGCAAATTACTTGTTAATCATACCAAAGTAATCATCAGAACCTCAGGAACAATATTCAATGGAGGAATTTACACCGGTGAGCGTTGCAATGGTAGATAATCCGCCGTTGTTTCTGGGTGAAACACGCCAATGCCGACATGTTCTGTGTGATCAGTGAGTCATCAGTAATATAGACATCAAAACAGCTCGTCCCTACACTAACGGAAAATATGCCATTTTATCCAGTTGATGTAGGTGCCTTCTAAAGCCCCGTTTGCAAGACGGCAATGACTATTGTTACTCTTCTATTTATATCTGTCGTTCTGTTCATAGTGGTAATAGATATTCGTCAGATACTTACAATTCCAAAACCCGCCCTAAATGAAAGTAGAAGAGACCCCCCCCCCCCAAAAAAAAACCCAACCCAAAAAAAAAAAAAAAAGAAACAACAAACAAACAAACAAACAAACGAACAAAAAAAAAATATAAACTCAAATATAAACGAAAACGTGAGCAGACCCCCCCGATAAAAACAGCAAAAAACAGCAAACAGCAATTAACATTTATGAGCCCGATACCCCGCGAAAAACCCAAAGAAAAATATACACCCTCAATAATAATAATAATAATAATAATAATAATAATAATAATGATAATAATAATAATAATAATAATAATAATACTCTTTATTTGTAATACAGGCCATTGGCACAAATTACATACAAACTTGAGTAGTAAAAGATTTAACAGCACATCTGCAACATACAGGCTGTACGATGCCAATCAGACAAAATTAACACGCGTTACATAAGTAACATACGTTATATTAAAATAAAGGTGAGATTACCCAAGATTGACAGCATATTAGAGCAGTAATGAAATATAATTGCCGTGTGTTTATAAGGATCAATTATAAGGTATTAAAAAAAATCATTGCAAAATTTACTAAGCACAAATAATAGAGGATTAGGATATCACTACATATATGCAGAGGAGTATTCTAACTAACTTGAAAGTTTTTACATATTTTCCTTCACATTTGTTCTGACAGTAAAGTCCTTGATAATTAAAAATATGCTACATTTGACTTAACCAGAATCGACTCATTAATACGCCCATACGAGTACATTTATTCTATATTTGGATTTTTATACACAGCTGAAGGTATATACTTCTTCTTGGTTCAACAAAAAAAGGAAGTTATAATAAAGCGATATTCATTTTCAATTTCAGTGTTATATAATTGGCATATTCTATCTTCATTACAAATATGCTCATATCTTCCTGTATTTGCTCTTAGCGGTAAATTTCCTGCTCTTAACATAATTATCATATTACCAAAATGCATCAAGTAAGGCATCTAAATATTTTTGACATGTAAAATCGCCTTTTGTGCACTTATAAAACGGAATGTATCAATATCATTTACTTCACCATTTAATTCTTGTATGAATGTATCTTCACGCCGTTGTCTAAACCTTTTATTATATACATCGTCAACGCCATGTCTATTCTTTACATCACCAAATCCATATTTAAACAGCAAGTTTCTGACAATGTTTACCCAACAATCACAGTTTGAAACCAATTTCAGTTTAAGATTATAACATCATTATGTGAACCTGTTATCTTGCAATTTCATAACTCGAGGCCAATATGACCATATCCGAATATATCTAATATTTCATACATAAATTGTACTCAAATGATTATAAGCAAATATATTTGGAATAAATTCTGATATTTCCAGATTGTATTTAAAACAAATAACATATGAACTTTTCCTATATCTGGTGCGACGGGGTAACGACGAACTTTCTGAACCATAGTTAAGAATGGGTACAATTTTTGCATCAAAATATCCAGCAATGTTTGACACTTAATTTTCCAAATTTAGATAGTTTACGTTTCAAACAATGCACATCTTCTGTAGTTTGAGCGTCTAGTGTTTTGTGGCACATGTGCCATGAGTTCTGGTAGAAAATACACAACCTAATACTTGCAGTATGATTCAGTTAGGACTTCCGTAGAACGTAATGCCAGATACGGAATAACCTCACCTGCGACATTTATTACTCTGTTGTTTGTTTCTCAAGATTAACCGATATTTGCCCTTGAAAACAACATGTTTGCAAAAAGTATCAAATCATTTACATATAATGATAAAAATAAATATATTGTCTCTAGTGATACCTCCCTAGCTTTCTCTGCTATACTGGGTTGAAGTTCTTTAGAAACAAAGCAAAATGTAATAGTGACAAAACATATCCTTGTCGTAGCCTAAATGGACAATGAAATGTATGGATTTACAATTATTTGACTTTGCACGTATTTTAGCCTCATTGTAAATTTCTTTATATGCAAATATAACGTTCCAACGTAACATCTTATAATTTTATAACATGAAAACCCAAACATTATTTTTTGAAGATAAGGTTAAAATATTTGTAAAGTGATTCAATTACAAATACAGAAATACCACCTGACTTTTCTTTTGTTAATTGTGCTTTAATTCTTACACTGTCAACAAATGTATATGCAATAAAAATAAACTGGTTTGTGATGTATGCCTTTGTTTCGTTTTTTTAAAACCCGATTATATCAAAAGATAATAGATAAGTTCTAAATTCTAAACAGTTTGAATTAGAATTTTCCATCAAAACCAGATACATTCCACACCAAACATTTGTAATTAGAAGCTTTGAGTTTGTATTCCTTCCCAAAGATTTGTGAGCCCTGGCCATATTCCTATCTGCTAGGAACAAGCGCGTGTTTTTCTTGACTCCATTAAATGCATAAGTATAAGCATCCATCTCTAGTTTATCGTATTTGAAATACACTCTCTTTCCGTCTTCGATAGCCATTTTCTATACAGGATAAAATGGTCTATGCTCGACGAATTCAAACAAGAAAATCTTCCGCTATGGGAACGTACGGGTCTGTGTTGACGGTTTCATTGGAGGCACCATTATCGCCGGTACTTTCGCTAGCAGCAACGCTTTTATTTCCCAATATATTCGCAAGACTCTCCCCTAGTCCTAGTATTTAGAAAATGTGATAATGGCTGGTCGAAGTTTCATGGTTTGATTTTAACCTGTGCGATCTTTTCACCTAAACTCTTATCAATCCAAGTCAACGACATTAGTCATATATTGCCTTATCGTTTTTCTGTGTTCTCCAAGTTCTCACCATGTTTACTTCGTCTTGTATGTTCCTCTTGGTACTCAAGACCCTACTCGATGTTCTGGATAATAATAATAATAACACATTTATGTCAAATATGCCAAGATGAATTTATCAAGTACTTACAAAGAAGAGTAATTATATTCTTACACTGAAGTAATTAGAGTTATATCTGACTCTAGCCATATATACTTGCTAAAGACTTTATCACAACCAAATAGCTTCACTGCTCAGTGCATGTTACTTTTATTGCACTAAACTGAAACTGCTATAATGGACACATTTTTTCATAGTGACCATCAAAAATAAAAAATACTAAGAGTTTACAGACTTAAATGTACTACGAAATTCAACACCCAGAATAAAATAAAAAAATATTTTTTTTTTAACCCCCTCCATAGTAAAAGCTTATGCAGTACTGTACTAAAGCAGTAGCCTACTTGGCCTACTAACTTCCGTTACGTCACTACCACTATACTCCTACTATATGATAGTATATTTTGGGATGTGAAAACCGTTTCGGTCTTTTGTTGTAACCCGATGATATATCCGTATGTGAATATGTGCTAAACTGAGTTATTATCTCAGGCGCTCAATATGCCCATCATTCATCACCGCAAAGTCATCAGCTCCAAGTTGTGATCTGTCTCCAATTAAACTATGAGGACAAGATTCGCACATCTGCCTTGACATGAATGCGTTTACATTAGTATTAAATATATATCAAGTGCTGACAGTGACATATAAACGACTAATATATGTATAATTATATGAATTTCAAATTAGGATCGTACATGCTTGGGATCCTCGGCGACACATCTATATTAAAAGCTACCTCACCTCCTCCTCCTTGTACCACGGCAACTATTTCTGTTGCTACTACCACAACTACTACTACTACTACTAGTACTACTACTACTACTACCATCTTCATCACCAATACCTGATATAAATTCATCGTCTCTTTCAACTACTACCGTTTCAACTTAACCACCATTACTAGTACTAATGTTGCTACTACTATTACTACTACTACTGATGATGATGATGATGAGGGGGATGACGACAAGATCGGCAGATAGTTTTCTTTTTATGGATCAATCCATTACAGATCTCAGAAGCAATGGAAGAAGGTTAGTTGAAAGTCGAGCTACGACTCAGTATACCGTAGAACTTTATATTATCGCCGACTACAGCTTCTACAAGCAGTAAGTATAAAGAATACATTTGTGTTTTTCGTACCTTCGTCAAGACATCAAATTAAAACAAATCTCCATATACAAGCATACATACTATACAAACATGTTGGTTGGACAACAGGCAAGAAGGCAGACTAATGATCTATTCACTTGTTCAGATACGTATAAAGGTCCTTACAAATGGTATGTATGTATGTATGTATGTATGTATGTATGTATGTATGTATGTATGTATGTATGTATGTATGTATCTATGTATGTATCTATGCATGTATCTTTATCTATCTATCTACTAGGGGTATTTAAAGTTCTGAATATTTTTGCGCTGTTCAACAAAGTTCTTAATTAGTGAACAGTACGTCAGTGCATCCGCTCAAAGTACTCCTCATACAAATCTACACACTATCTCAGTCTGATTATCCAATTATTAAATGTCATTTTGTGTTTACTTTTTGGTATTTTGTTCATACACTAGAAAACTTCACTTCCAACCGTACGACTGCTTTCAAATCCGCTGCCCCTCAGCAAATCTTTGATAACGGGAGTCGGCTATAAATCACTTGGATTTAATTAATGCTGTATGGAGGATGTTTCAAAGTTTGGCCTTTGCGCTCCTTCAGGAAGTCTGTCAAGACGGCGAACTTCTGCACAGGTGCGTTGTCTTGGAGCTTCAAATGATTATTTAATATATTAAAAACACCTGACGAATTAATAATGCACGTGATAATAGAAATATCGTATAATGTGTCTCGAGCATCTTCATCAATTGTCCCTTTCACAACCATTTCCAGCTCACCAATCGCAGGTCATCTTTCATTGATTCACGACCATCTTTAAAACGATGAAACCACTTCAGAACTATAAGATATGACATATAATGTTATCCAAGTCGGCTTATATCTGCCGGTGTCCTACGTGCTGTACGTGCAGCTGCAGATCATTTTATAGGACGTTATTTGGTCTCTACATATCGGTATAAACTATATTGACAGGTTCAAATAAACAAAAAAGCTATAACAAAATATTCAGAACTTTTCAAATACCTCTCGTATCTATCTATCTATGATCTATCTATATATATATATATCTATCTATATATGAATATATTCCTCCTTTATAAATATATATACATTGCTGGATACCCATCATACGGCTATGTGTGCACATATATTGCACAGGCTGCCTGTCTTATTTCTGTGTTAATTCAGCAAGTAAAATGCTTATGCATTTGGAATAAATCATTAATTTGCCTCTAATTGCAGATGGTACGACCGTACTACCGGAAGAAGTGCTACAACAGAAAGGCAGAAAACTGCCATTACCAATCTAAAGAAATATCTAGGTTCTATGGTTAATACGGTGAGTTGTAAGAATTACTTGTTACCTTCTTAATTTAGTAAGGATAAAATAATGATTTCATGCACAAAATCGGTAAAAGTCCAAATAAAATACAGTTTATTATTCCTATTTTTATAAGTGACAACGATACATATACTATTGAAAAGATTTTAACCAATCACTAACTCAGGGTGACCTCAAGAATGTTGAATCAAACTATTGTCCTTAAGTAGTAAAGTCTGATTAGAAAGTACTTTTTATGGATATTAAGCTGGCGTCGTCATGACGAGATATTTATATTGCCCAAGTGATCAACAAGACGAGCAACCGATTGAAATATGCTGACTTGATTATGCAGACATGACTATAATGTACATACACAGGTCGTTACATTGTTGCAAAATGTCAGTAAGATAACATAAATATATCAAATTGCTATAATGTCTACATGATAATGTCAACATATTTCAATCGGTAACTCGTTTGTTGGAGTAAACAACGTCATCTTGATCACGTATGCTATATAAATATCTCGTCATGACAACGGCGGCTCAATACTTTCTACAAATGGTGAGATTTCAATGAAACTCATCGGATATTGTTATAGATATAAGTTTCACACAAAAGCATTAGGCTGTCGTCGTCACGACGAAATATTTATACAGCATACATAATGAAGACAATATCTTTAACGCCAACATGGTGAGTTACCAATATAGTCCAGATTGGTAAATTAAATAATAGTAAATAATATGTATATAACGCACGAAGCAAGGCAGAAAGACTCTTGGGAGGTGATGGTTTCTCATTTGGGACGTACGGATAAAGAACCACATGATACTAGCAACACAAAACGTCTGAACTGAGGATAACGCACTATGGCGTTGGAAACAATATATTCAATAGAAAGTCTGTCTTTCCCATGGGGATGGTAAGTGGTTTCTTTCCTGTGTACTACCACCAGGGGCAGAATCTTTAGTTACTGGGGTGACCATTTTGCACAAATTTATTCACAAAGTGTAAAGATATCTTTTTTCATACATATATAAACAATTTGCAGTAAATATATATTGACGAATATAGAAATAAATCAGTGATGAAGACTTTCATACTTGATTTTACTATTCCAAAGCAAATTTGACAAATGTTGCCAGCTCCATTAATACGTTTACAGACTTGACAAGAACTGAGGCGTACGAATAAGGAAAACATAATTAGAATCATATCCTAAAGGAAGGATTCATCCAAAGAAATGTAAACCACTTCAGATCTTACTTTAAACATTTTTTATGAAATTTTCAATAACATTGAAGAGTACTTAAAGAAAATCATCATTCGAACGATTCATCAATTTGGTTCTAGCAAGCTGAGTACAGATAATTTTACCATATAACAAGATATATGTACATAATAAACAGAATGAAATTGGTAATGTCATTGAATGCTTATTTGACATTTTACATACCAAATCTGGGAAGAAAGTAAGAGAACGCACGAAATGGATATTTTACAGGATGGAATATTTTACATTGTAAATAGAAAGATATCAACAGCTCAGAGGAGGCTTAATGTTATATTGTCCTTAATGTGTTAAGAACAATAAAGCTTGTGTCAATGACAGATATTTTATTTCTATTTCGTTGAATATGTGTTAAATACTCCCTCACACAGTTCTCAATAGTCATCAAGATACAGTTTGGTTGGAAACAGTAATTATTTTGACAGATGTACTATGGGAATAGAGATATAACAAATTGAACTTGAATATGATATTCCTGTAAATGCGTATGAAATAGTTGAAGACAAATATATTAGGACAGTTAGTAAGTCCGAAAAATAAAAACGATCAACATGTTGGCATCATAATTCCAAGATTTATCCGTATCGGCATCATTGCAAAAAAGCAAACATGACGGACACAAATATATTTGTTAAAAATGCTTAAATTGTTCAATACATCAGAAAGGTTTTCAGATCACAAAATATTGTGTAACTTTGTATACAGCTAAATAGACATATATCCTGAAGAAGACCCAGTTGCCAAATTTAAAACTTGTCAGAATTAATTAAACGTTCCACATGTTGTTTACTTTGATTTGGAATATATTATCGTTCCACAAAATGTAATGATGCTATGCATCATTCATCGACAGAGTCGAGGTATTCCAAACGAATAACAAATAAATCCTGGACGATGCAAACAGCTAAACGCAGTCCACGAGGGTTTTGTTTGTACGACATGACAATCAACTAAGTCTCAGACGAAGTGCTTTATACCTGTTTCAGTTCAATCATTAACAGAGGTATCGATTCCATTCAGGTGTTGTATAACTTTATGCATAAGATTAAAATAACTATGATACGACCAATTAAAGATTAAAATAACTATGATACGACCAATTAAAGATTAAAAGGCAAAAACTATTGTATACACAGAGGATGATGACAAACAATTTAGCTCAGCCAGTGCATGTCACATTTGTCAGAGGGAAGTATTTAAAGACAAGGTACTTGACAACGAAGTTCGCGCTCAAAAATTCGCGATCATGATCACTTAACAGGCAGGTCCAGCTCATAGACACGGTAATTTAAATTATTTTAGATATCCAAAATATATCCCACTTTTGTTTCTCAACATTTGAGTAGTTTGACAGTCATCTGATCAATGATCCAGATAATAAGGTTAAAATCACAGAACAATGACAAGAAATATGTTTAATTCAGCAAAGATTCCGTAGTTCATATGTTCGTGAAAGGTGATAGCTTTGAAAAGAACGATTGGGTTAGTAGATAGCTTTCAGTTCGTGGGTCAGTCTCTTGCGAAGTTGGCGAAAATTTAAAACGATGACAAATTCTTTAAGACAATTAAAGATTTTGGTGCATTGCAACCTAAATTTCGGAGAAAGGACATCTTCTACTCGTACAAATATATGGATAGCTTTGAACGATTTGAACGAAGGCTTATTTAAAGGCTTATTTAAGTCTGACGATTGTTAGCATGTACATGATATAATGTCGCAATTTAAACTGAACATAGTCGGTGACCTTCATGACTACTACGTGTGACATTTTTGAAGAAGTTAGAAACGTATGTATCAATACTGCAAACAAATTAGACCCAACACATTATTACAGTGCATTCCATTTAGCTCATAATGCGAGTTTAAAGATATCTGGTGATGAGTTATAACTTTTGACGGACTATGACATCTTCGTGATGAGCGATACTGGAATAAGAGGTGGAAATACTACGATGTCAAAAGATATGTTAAATTAAAACTCACAAATACTACTCTGACACAGATGTTATGATAAAATGTGATGGTGAGTATGAAAGGTCAAGTTCATTTATTATGTACCTATGTTAGCAATTTATATGTTGGGCCATGAGCCAATACATGCCAGTGAAAAAAAAGACTTAAATGGGGCAAATGAGAAACACAGTCAGATAGGTAGTGAAAACATTGTTAACCATTTCCAATTTAAGAGACACAAGGCAGGTTTCAGTGGAATTGGAGATACCAACACGACCATTTCAGAGACTATCTGCAAGCACCAGACACATTAATTTCAGACGAAAATGGTTTATCTCCAGTACAAAAGAAATTTATAAATGATTACAAGGGTACAAAACCAACTTTCCCAAAACTATTGCGTTTGAAACTGATAAATCTACTCAGAGTAAACTTGTTTGAACATCAACCTTGGCTAAAGACATACATATAGGTCACTACGAGAAAGGCTGCAACGTGTACCAAAATGGGTAAACGTGTACACGGTATACAATAACTGAAACGATGCCGATTAATAAAAACAATCAAAACTCTATCTTTCCATTATCTGCTAGTGAGGCTTAATGTACATCTGAAAACTAGTTATATCTAAGTCATTGACAATGCATACCGTACCTAGCCCAACTTGCGATTGTTTTATTTGCTATACGTCGTTTGCCTCTTATTATCACTAATTCAGTTTGTAAGATATGTATTTAGTTAATTCCTGTATATCTGTCTGATTACTGTAATTCTGCCAAATTCGGTAAATCATCCTTGGGATCGTTGTGATATTGTATCCCACTGTTACATATATCTTCATGATAAAAACAGAATAATGCGACCGGAAGTACTTCTTGAACAAGCGTAAATGATGCTTTTTGTATGATCTACATAGCCTACATAACAGTGCAGTGGCAAATAAACTTGAAACGATGTTTTTTTTTAAATAAAATGTTTTCACATGATCATCAAAGATCGTGTTAACGAACATGTTTTTCAAAAGGTCAGTGATGTAGTTTAAGGAATTTGTTGTCAGCATTACTAGTAAAACAACCTGATGTGTAACGTGCGGTACAACCAAGTCTCATTAACTTCGGTTAATTCCTTGCGATGCCACATTCTGTTTGAAAATCATACATACTTTAAGGAAAGAAATAATAAAAAATCATATACCCAACAGTCCAATTAAGCAGAGATCTAGAATTATAGCATTCAACTGGAAATGGATGTTACTGTGTGACTGACAGCTTCATGCACGTTCGTGTACACGGTTATCGATTTTGTAAATGTTTACAGGCAGTAAACTAAATTAAATCGTTTACTCGTGTAAACCTTGCAGCGTTAAATAAGAGTTTGAGAAAAATAGACAGAAGCAATGATTTTGAATGGACTTCTTCAAACACATGAACAGTTTGGTGCCCGGTAATCAAATGGAAAACCTCAGGACAAGGACAACATTGAAAATATGTCCAGATAAAAATAAAGTTTTCCGGTGTCAAAAGATATATAATTCTCCAGAATAACAATTATTGACAATGATTTTGGGCTAGTCAGTATGAAAAACAAAAACATCAAAGTAACCAAACCGATTATGGTGGTTTTAGAGTGTTAGAGCTATCCAACTGGTTTGATGTTCGAATTTGATTACAAGCTAAAAACAAATACAGGATGTTGCGGTACTACAAAAAAGCAAATAACTGTTTCAAAACCGCAGCAGTCCGTGGAAATTCAAGTATTGGAAGTTCACGCACCGTCTTCACGCGGTGTTGCAGAACGAGTGGCAGCATTCGCTTGACACAGTACAGCATCCGTTTGGTTCTGCAGTTAGGACCGCGCTAGCTCACAAGCTGGCAGTTGGAGATGTTTTTAAATATTTGTAAAGCTAAAGGGCAGGGAATTATTTTGCTGCGCGCAGCCGCACTCACCCAGTGCATGTATGCCAAGGCTCCTCTTGTAGCCCATTTCTATACATATAAACAAAATACTCCAAGAATTTATTTTGGTTTTGCAGCTTGCCAAGGGATTAAAAATATTTGTAGGCTACTTAACTGACAGTGGCGAGGTCCCCACGATACACTTCATTTAGTAATTTTTGCCGCTCTGGTGGAGGCGTGTAAAAGTTAGAAAGCTTGCGTATGTGTTTCCGCTGTTCACCAGGTAGAACCCGAGCATTGCGGCATCGACATTGTCATAAGTCTTTTCGGTATGCTGCTCGTAAACTAGGTTTTCAAAGGTCCTTCACGTACTGTGGTGTAGACATTTTAAAAAACATATATTTTTTGCGATTAACAAACACTACCATTCCATATAAAAGGGTCGGGCGTATGTCTAATAGATGCAGCAGGAAATGCGGACCGTGCGGTGTTCTTTATTTTGATAGGTTCCCCTGCGTTGCTTTTTGCCCTTGCATCTGCGTTCCGCTAACTCGCACTTCTGCTGCTGGATTGTCCCCAGATGAGGGCTAAAGATGGTCAGCTACTAAATCCAGGCCGCCCCAGAGTACATAAGATGGCATCACCTCCTGCTGCTCTTCTGCTCTTGAGCTTACCGAGTCGAAACGCCTTTTCTCAAATCGGCGTTCTTTCATCATCTCGGTAAGTCTTTTACCAGCAGCAACTCTTCCTGTGTGTCCAACCTTGGTTACTTGCATTTATTCCCGAGCTTGACGGGTCGGTTGTGCTGTCGCATACATTGTCGGTTGTACTGAGGCATCCACTGTCGGTTCCATCATCGGTAGTGCTATAGATTTTTCTTCTCAAAATTAGAATGTTTAAAGGCAATCATGCAGGCTGAAATTGGTGCTACTTATTATTTCAGGTGTAAAACCGAATGTTTCTGGAAATGTTCTTTCGTAGGCTGGAGAATAGTAATACATCATTCAAAGTTCATTGTCGGGTATTAGATTTTGGCGCCAATTTGAGCTTTTATCCACATTAAACTCCTGAAAACAATTTTGATAGCGGGTATGTCAATTGATTGGTTAAATGCGTCTGAGCTGGTCTGTGACAGAAGTTGGCACCGTATCTGGTTGAGAATCTTTCTAACTTGACAGTTTATATGAAATCGGTTAAACTTGCTCATCATTTCTGGTAGGTCGGACCATGGCCATATTTAGCGGCTAACATTGACGCTGCAGCGTGTGGTAGCGCACCGGATGGCAAAGTTGAGCTTATTTTGCCGAAACCGCATGGGGCTCCTAAACCACTTGTTCTTTATATCTGCAGACCCAGTATCAGCATGTGCAAACTTATCGGTTATGCCGATAAATCTTGCCTGAAACGAAGCGTTCTCCTTCACAAACACTTTCGGGTTAAAGAATAGTTGTCGTAGTTTTGCTCTCACACTATCAGGGTAGTCAAAGACACCACCAACGCTATATTTCAAGTCATTACTAAAGTATAATGACTTTGGTGGTACCATTTTCTGACAATATATATTGTATTGATTAATCCTCTAGTCCGACCAGTGGCTCAAGAACAGGTGATACACGCTAGGATGGTACCCCTGTAGGGGTCCAAGAGATTTCGTTCAGATAATGATGATCCGACATGTCGTAGGCGTTTGGGAACCACATATTTCTTGCTAGACCGACCCCAACCAGCAAGCCCATAGGCGTCACCATTTTCAATGGGTCTTATGACATGGATACACTAGAAAAGTAATACAGGCTGCTATTCCTGGAATGACTGGGGACTTCAACGCGGTTAGCATCATGCTCACTGACCCAAACGTTTAGCTCTATCTCAGCAAGTTCTTCGGATTCTAATTATCCGAGATTCATGGAGCTGACACACACACGGCAGCCAGTACCTCATCATTTATCAACGTCCCTCGGCTTTATGTCCACCTGTTAAATCCTTTACTTATTGCTACTCTGACAATGTATTAATAGTGTTCTAGCTATTAATTCAAATGACATCTCTCCTTTGGAAGAACAAAATAGAGCTGTAAAATGTGGTAGCACATCTGGAAGAAGGAGAAGGCATTTAAGCAACACATGATCTTTCATTTTTTTCAGCAATCCGTTGCCGACAGGATCACTTCCTATAGTACAAGATTCCAGGTCTGTGATGACTGCCTTTTAAGACTAAGCCACCTATGGTGTTTAGCTTGTTTGATTGCAAGAGGGACTTCATTAAAAGCTGTCTGTATGACCTTCAGACTGGCTGTTTTCTTGCAACTGTACTTGTAATACTTGTACAGATTTTCTAGGATGCTGTCAAGTTTCTTCATTGCCGGAACTCCTGCAAACGAATCCCTGCTTGCCAGTGCTAATCTGTGGTCCTTGCAGTAATTCACTATAAGTTCCTAATTCTTGTCTTTCAGTCTCTTTCCTACTCCATTGTTCTTCCCAAAAAAGGCATCTGTACCATCAGATGCAGTACAGACGTTTCCTGTACAGACAGCTGCTTGTCGTTCAGTTGCTTCTCCAATGCATCATTGATTACTTCTGCTGTGCCAGCTGAGATCCCCGTGTCTGCAAGAAAAACAGTTTTTATCTCTCTATCTGACGATATGTATCGTGTGCATATAGCAAGATGTTTGATTGGTCTATTATCTGACATTTCATCAACCATACAAGAATAGGTTGGACTATTCCGAACATCTGTAATGACACCTTCTTCAACTTTGTCACCAAGAAGTGACAGCAACTCCTGGACAATATCCCTGCTGGTATAGTTGGAATGTGTTGCTCTTCTAAGATTGCTCAGGCTTGTGGCACTAACATCAATGCACAGGTCAATTAACGAAAAAAAGATCCAGCGATAGATTATACCTAATTATGAAATATATAACTTTCAGGGCATCTTTAACTACCTTTTGTGCCTTTGTGTTCATATTTTCACTTATCTCTGTCATTTTTGCATTTAGTTCCATTGATAGTGCCTATTTATGCTGTTCACTTGCCTGGTGAATAACAATTTTATCTTGGCGCAGCAGCTTGCATCCTCTCTCTGACTATATTTTCCTACCATTGGCTCCATGTGACTGCTGTTTCTTTCAGATGGAACAAGTACAACATCTATTTGCGACCAATCTTCATCTCCCTCAGTCAAATAAACCAGCTAAGTAAATTTTGACTTCCAGTCCTTGTTTATGCCAACTCTGTGTCCGTCTCCATTCCTCTGTCTCTTGCCCATACGGTCTAGTTCTCCTTCTTCTGTACATTTGGCTCTGTTGCCGTATCATCTCTCTCGGTTTCATCAATAGGTTCATTCTGAGACAAATACAAAAGGTCATTTTGCTCTTCCTGCTCAAGTAATATTTGTATCATTCAAAGTTTCAAATTTGTAATGGTGTTGTCAATAATAATAATAATAATAATAATAATAATAATAATAATAATAATAATAATAATAATAATAATAATAAATGACCTTATGGTCCACAAAATATATAAGATAATTAGAAAAGGAATTTAAAAAAATTAAACCATGAAACTTAAGGTATAATTACTTTCTCTCTCCATATAATGTAAATAAAATAACAATATTTATTTAAAAAAATAAATATCTTAATTTCATTATAAAGGGAAATCAATGTTCGTATTCCATTTCATCAATGTAATGACGTTGAGTAAAAAATATGTATTGTCTATATAGCGTGCGTTCTGAATAAATTGGTATCTATCGTACAATTGGCTGTGAATTTATTGTTCAAGTAAGTACTATTTATGTTGAAATCATTCATCAGATTTTTAATGCATTGATAGTTCTGTTTGATTTCGTTATTTAAATCTCCCTGTAACTGTTCTAGTTGAGACTCTAGAGTGACATGGTCTTGCAAAGATTTTTGATTTCCTCCATGCCACTCCTCAAAGAATCTGTTTCACCATTTATCCTCTGCTCGATCGATTGTAAATATTGCCTGTTGTAAGGTAACTCATTTCTTAGTTCCCTTATTGATTGTAGGCTTGCATAGCAGTGGATGAAGTACTGAATCTGTATTTGTACAAGTCTTGAGCTTCTAAAATCTTTTTTTCTGTTCTCATCAATCTGTTTCTGTACCCCTAAGATTTGGTTAGCTAGTTCATTTCCACTCTGTTTAATAGCAGTTAATTTATTGTCAACTTGTTTCCTCCACGTCTTGATATCTTACAAATTGGTCTTAATAATTGTGTTTTGTATATGGTATAAACTCTCTTTTGTATAAACCTTTTTTTGACTGAAATGGTTAATTCCTCAGGGTCACGTACATTTGTAATGCGTTTATTGTTTATGTTCAAGTCACTGGTAACTGTTTGACCTAGTGTTGTGTGTTTTTCATCTGTCTCAGTGGTTAATGGTATTGACTCAATAGGCCCTATGAGCGAAATGTGTCCAATCATTGTATTTACTTTACGTGAAAAACATACGTTACAGGTATACTGTTAAACTCTTGTACAGTGTCATCTTCAGATGATGATACACACTCTGTTAACTGAAACCCTTTGTAATTGTTTTTAATATCCATTGACATTACAAACAAGAAGTATTTATATGAAAGACATTCTTAACATGTACAGACTCAAGTAAACATGAAAAATAGCCATTAATCTAATTTTTCGTCTTATTTATTTGGTCTAGAAAAATATATAAATTTGTTGATGTCAAAATCCCACAAACTGTAACTAATTCAGTAGATGCTTGTATAGTTCGCTGGCTATTTAATCCCAACAATTTAGCATTGTAGCTGTATACTGTGCAATTGTCACTTAGAGCCAACATAAAGTTTGAGATACGTTTTAAACATTCGATATCAATTCGGTTTTCGTCGTCACTATTCGCAGTCATTTCCTCTTTAACTTTTATCATAAGCATATCAAGATTGCCAAAAACAACCAGAAATTAAAACAGTCTTGTTTCGTTCGTGTCGCTGATGCAAGTAAATATGTTGTTTTAAAATTCATTTTACATATTAGTAACCAACAATACAATCTATTATCTCTATTGAAATCAATAGTCCACCATTTATATTATAAATTAGCTATATATAATATATTTCTTTCCCAGGGAGTGAGTATATTGTAATATAGCTCTCTTGATTTGAACCGTTCATGTGTCTGTGTGCATGTGCGTGTTTGTGTTCTATTTAAATGTATTCCCTTCCTTATTCTCCGGATCGTTTTTCTATATCTCTGTACACGTGGTGCTCGTTGATGATTAAAATAAACTGATGATTTAGTTTTCACTGTTTGCTTTGCCTATCATTTCATTGATACTGTTCAACTTGGTGATAGCTGGTGTTGCGATTTTATCATGTTTTAAAACCTTATTACGAATGATCGCTTCATTTAAAGCTTTTGAAACAAGTCATTTAACTGCTATGCTAAATCCTACTCAGGTTAGTGGAACAATTATGTCAGTAGCTATTCTCTTTACACACAAACCATCAATTAAAACACTTACACCAACTTAAACTGTCTCCACACCTGTCCCTAGCCATATAAAACCTTTGTTTAACGGTCTGTAGTTTTCTCATACCGTCATTGTGTTCGATGTCCTTCATTTTTATTTCTTTCATTGTTTGCCACCGTTAGTTTAAACATATTTTATTTCATAAATTTGTAATTGGTTACTACAAGAACTTCAGTATAGAAGGTAAAGGATTAGAACGAAAGGCAGTGGCTTAAAATGTTCTTCTCCTGTTACGATACAAAAATTGTAAAAATATATAAATATATGGTGGACGATATTAAGTTTTAATGACAAAATATTAAATTATTGATTGGCCAAAGTGAAGAATCTCTTGGTTAAACATTATCATTTAGCCAATGCACATGAAGCAAGAGGATGAACAACAAGGGAGTACGTGAGAGACAAGGATAATAAAAGAGAAAGCAGTTTAAAGGAGAAATTGTTAATTAAAATGTGTCAAAGATTTGTAGAAAGTTGAGAAAATAGAGGAAAAAGAAAGGGGGGGGGGGAACAAAAATAAATAAATAAATAAATGAATAAATAAATAAAAAGGAACAAAAAGCGAGATTAAAAGTGAACAGTACTTTCTTCTAGAGCGAGTCGTTGTGGAGGCAATAGAGACTCATTTGGAAAAAATGGGGAAATTAATGCTTGCATCCTTCATGATCCGCAGAAGTGAATACATGTTAGTAATATTAATATGTGCACTAAAGTAAATCTTTTTGACTTTTTAATAAATGTATGAACGGCATCGAAAATACTAATGTTTACTTCATACGGAAGCGTTGTATCACCATACAAGAATGTATTTAATGTTAAATTACCATATGGTACGAGGGATTGAAACAGTTCAATGAGTTGTTCTTGGTAATAAACGCAACAAAAGAACTGTTGTGTACTTTCTACAGATTCACATCTACAAAGAAGTGACCCGATTATATTCTTTGTAAATAAATGTTGCCGACGTTGCTGTTCTCCTTGATACCTTTTCACTCAGTATGCTTTGCAGATGCTATTTATATATCGACAAAAGCTATGTTGTTGTATTGAGTAACAATTTTTTCAGGCAAAAGTCTATTTGCTATCAAGTAGTCAATGGTGAGTTATGAAGAAAGACACTGGAACGATTAACTTTGACAACATCTACTATATTCGTTCTTGAAGGTGTACCAATTTTAAAACGAAGACGCTTTTTTTAAAAGCATGATGTAGGCAACAATGAAGGCAGAGCTTAATGTTGCGTGGCAAATTGTGTTGATAATGATTTTTGTTTCTCTCGACATGTTGTTATTCATCTAGTAA
Source organism: Margaritifera margaritifera (assembly GCA_029931535.1). Lineage (NCBI taxonomy): Eukaryota > Metazoa > Mollusca > Bivalvia > Unionida > Margaritiferidae > Margaritifera > Margaritifera margaritifera. The sequence goes on along the minus strand of JAQPZY010001389.1, from coordinate 101,901 downwards.
AAAAGCGAGCAAATGTAAAACATTAAAGTTCTGAACAACCTTTAGCAATGTATATTCGATTTTTGCATTAGATTGTACGGTGTGTAGAATTCCTTTTATAGGCAACAGTCCACGTGCTATCAGTTAGTGTAGTTTGAACTAAGTGAAAATGGAATAATTATAATTAGCTTATCAATTTTGTCAATATCCATGGTTGATCGGGTGGGGTGGGGTGGGGGGGGGGGCTATTGACATATTATAACGCTTTGTCAGAAGCATTCTGTATGCAGCTATGATATCAGATTTATGTGCCGCGAGAAGCCATAAGGTTTTTTTGTTTCAGTAGACATTTTGCTATTTATCTTGTGAAAAAGGTAGCAAACAATAGCGCTGATTTAAATATTCTTCTACAGCATTTGTGGTATTTGGTTGTACTTCGTGCTTTCTTCACCGTTGTAAGACATTGTCATAGTTGGATTTTGTTCTTGTGCTTTGATTTGTTGTCTAACATCATTTACCGCTATGTGTTTAAGGATGTCAGATTCAACAATTTTCTTTGTGACCAAGGGAACACGATGTCCAAAACAGCTACACCGCAGCCTTCAAATAATAGAGTATGTTTATTGAGTTTATCTATTTATTTCACGTAGCTTAATTTCAGTACATTATGCCTCCTACTTTAAACGTTTAGCTTTGTATTTTTTAATTCCTGTGAAGGTTTGCCGAGTTGTCTACCAAGTTCAATCCTATGTGGGTCTCTTATTCTTCGCGATGTTTCCTTTTCAGCCACTATTCCAGGTTCTTTGCTGACATTGTTGTCATCCTGCATTTTTTCCACTAGCTTCCATTTGGCAATTAAATGTGTCAGAGCGATGAACATAAATCTGAATGTGAACACATATCATTGCAACACGACCTGACAGTGTACCTTGAGTAGTCAAATATAATTTGAACTGTAACTGTGCAAATAAATAAATGGATTCCAAGACATGTTTAAAATGTGCAGAAGTTAAACATATGCCGGAATTTAACAATACAGGCGCTTTATAGATGGCTAACTTTATCATTGATGAAACCATGGACAGTATTGTCTGATCTATTTCTCCTGTACAACTTCATTTCATCCTGTAATAACAACAATTGCAACAAATGTGTTTAAAGGCACAAATGCATCGTCAACGAAGTAATCAGTACACATCTGCTATGCAGATTCTACGCTATTTATTTCTCAAGCATTTTGTAATGTCTTTTGCCTTCATGCAACTTCGGTGCAAGATTTGGCGCGAAGCAACACCGTCGCAGCTTTGTTTTGTTTTGTTGAAATCTACATGCTTGAATGTTATTAAACTAACACTACGGGCAGACAAAAGGCAAACCTGGTTTAAACGACGTAATCCAGTAATGTATAATCGTTACGTTTGATATCAAGTAGTCATCTTTTAGTTCATTTTGTGGACTGTCCAGTTTGCTGATTGGACACAACATTATCTGCTAATCCACTGTCACGCTATAATTCACGACATACGACAATGATTTGGAACTTTTACACCTCTAGCATTTAGGAAATTTTCACAAGTCCTTTGTATTTGCTATATCATGGCAAGGAAATGGGAGCTTACGTTCCTTTCCCAATGACACACCAAGGCAGCAGAACAGGGGTGACCTGGGTGGGTATCAAACCCGCAACCTTTGTATAAAGTCTCCAATGCGCTCTCAGGGAAAGATCGAAAAAACAACTGTTGGAAGGAAATGTCTTAACAGTGGTTGCTAAAGGTACGGCAATAGCTATTACAATAACAACAGTTGCTCTATCCATAGCAACTTGGGTAAGAAGTGATCCTATACCACCTTCTCCATCTTCTCCTCTTCCTCCATCTTCACCTACTTCACCTCGAGCAACTGCACCTCCTTCTCTATGTGCATAATATTTTGACATGATCAAAAAAGTTTTTTGGGTTTATGTTAGCCAAAAATGTAGGAGTAGCAATTCCTGGAATCATTGCTGGCATGAGTCACTGCTTATTAAAGAGTGCTGGTTATGTTGTTGTTTTTTTCGCTGAATGTGTTATTTTACTTATTTTGTCATTAGTTGGTTTGTTCAGAAGTGTAAACAAAGCATCTCAAAATGTTAGATTTTCATAAATTATTTCAAAAGTTAACCATAGCAGCATCCACAACCATGAATATTATACTAAATGATTTATTTCATGCTCGATGCTGTTGTTTTACGTTTCTAAATTATCATGTGCACTTTGAACGTTTGAATGTAGGATAGCACTGGCTTTGCCGCTCCTCGACAAGACTGATTGTCACGGCAGACCTAACTAAAGAAAGTGCAGAGCTGACCGTAGGAACATTATCATCATAGTCATTTTTGCCTACATTGCTTTTACCCACTTAGTTTTCTTTTTTATCCTATACAGTTTTTACTGTAATATATTGTTCATCAGAATTTGGGATTTCGTTCTTTGTTATGCTTCGGTATTAATGGTAGCATTTTTAACCCAAGTTTAAACGAATCACTGGATTTCTGTAAATCATTGTTGCATCCAAAGATACTATCCATTTTCATAACCATTTCACTCTTTAACAAGAAGATACCGTCGCCACAAATAACATAGTCCAGTTTCACTTTTAAATCTGCGATGTTTTGCAGGATATCGTCTACGTGATGTTCTCATCTGTGTCGTTGTGCTTGCTGACCTAAAATTAACAACTGGATGAACTTTTTCACAGTTTTTGATACCATCGAACAGACTGCATAATATATGCTCTGCTTTGTATCTGTGCACCTAAACGAAGATTACGTATGGCCTTATGTTTTGATTTAACCTACCTATTCCCTCATCCGTTAACCCGTTGCTAATTTGCAGAAAGAATTATGTCCAACCTGTTGGTCCGTCTTTGTTTCCCATATAATTCATTCCATCAGTGGACAATGTACTCCAGTACTCAGTAGTACCTGGTCCATAGTAAAGCTTACGATTCTAAGCAGCTAACAAAACAGCTGACTGTATGTTCCCACAACCTTTGTGTACAGTGTTATGTTATTCTGGACCACTATCAGTTATGTATTTTTCCCTTTAGGCTTATTTGAGTCACCTTTATATTCTCCTATCTTGTCTCTGCTCGTATCTTTTTTATGTCCTTTATTAGCTAGCTAGGACATTGGTTGCTTTTTAATTCACATCATCATATTTTTCATTTTGTTGTTTAACTGTGATACTTTTGGACGTACCTTTTTACATCTGGTTTTAGGATCAATACACAATCTCATGGTGTACATATTTAAATTCCTGCATCTGTTACATTATAGAAACTCAAATAGTCAAAGTTTTCGTACTCTTGCTATCTATGTATTGTGCTTCTATCGTTTTACCCTCTCATTCTTGTGGTGTTTAGAATCTTTTCAACTTTGTATTCGTTATATTTTTTCTCGTCTAAAGGTAGTTCTTGTTTATAAACATGGTCTCCATATTCTTTTCCTTCAAGCATTCACTATGTTAAAGCACCGGATTGCCTAAAATTTGCCTGATTTTGAATATTTACTCTCTGAAGGGACATTCTTACTGTTTGATCTATTTTAAACATTTGAGTTCCAAAATGTATATGTTGTCAATACCGAATGGATAGATCTATACGTTTGATTTGTTTTACTCTGTGATCGCTTCCACCGGAGAGTGTTATTGAAACCACGAATTAGTAATAGCGAAACGACAACCCATTTTCAAGTTTCGTTCTGTGCGAATACTTCAACACTCGAGTCTTCAGAGTACTGTTAAAAGTTAGGACCTGTGATGCCTTTTTTGTCGGAGTAACTTGAAAAGTACGCTGTGTTTTCGTTTTCCACAACATCCTTAACTCTTTTGTGGCAAAACGCTTTTCCCTCAGCGAGCAATATTTGATCAGGTTTTAGCTCTTTCAGTATTTCTCTGAAATATGTTTTTTTGGACATTCTATGAAGGAATCGTGAATATTATTTTTTTTGAAATTTCGTGTATATAAATTAAAAAAAAAAATTGTTTTTGAAATTTTTCTGTAGGAATTGTGTATATCATTTCCCATGTTAGTTTCCACTCCCTCAGTCTTAGTGTGTCATATACAAGATGTATTTGTATTCATCGTTGTATTTTCATATGTTTAACGATTTCTTCAATTAACATATTACTTTTATTTTTGTGACTTTTAATTTCCTCCCACAATTGATTGATATATATGTAAACAACTGTACTTTCAGGATCATAGTAAAGGTTCCTTAATCACTGCTCTTTGACAGTAATTTACAACGGTATAAAAACATTGAGAGAGTACTTTACGCTCGACAAATCGCTTTGTTGTGTTACGGGACATACATATGCAACTACTACTTTTGTTTTCAACAATTTACAACATTTCTTTAATCCTTACAAACGTATGAATAATTTAATATTGATGTAAAATTTTGCGATTCTTATGGTTAATTCAAAAACATCTACTTCGTACACGGAATCATCAGCAGCGTTTTAAAAATCGAACTTCGTTTTACATGAATTATGTCTCTGTTTTTGTCGAATTGTTGTAGGATGACCTTATAATGTTTACAAGATATTTGAATCGCACATTTTACATAAAATACGCAGTTTAATCTTTCTTTGTATTGCACAGTTTTGACAATCAAATTTGATTCTGTTTATTGAGATGTTATTTACATTTAATAAAATATGCAAATCTCCATCTATTCTGAAACTGTGCAGATATCATTGTTTGATGTTGGAAATAGACAAATAAAAATTGTATTCTCTTGGACGTTATGTTGTAAACAGCTAGCTTTGACCACTGTTATCCGTTATATATGTTGTGAAAAAATATTCAGACTAGCTTGTGTTGTGCAGAGTGCAGCCAATGCAACTTTAGTTCCTAGAATTCCTTCATTTTATTTCGCTTGGTGATTTTGTAGTACCAAAATTATAGCATTTTATCAACTCCATTTATTTCAGTATTACGGTTTCAATAAACACGTAGTAGGTGTCGCATGTGCGTAGAAAAATAGGGATAGAATGCTAGTTGGAATCTATGGAAATTAATTTGATGCATTTAATTAGTAGTGGGTAAAAGCCCGCGTGAAAAAGATCGTAATCTTCTTACTAGTAGTACTGTTCTAGATATGTCTCTTTTTTTTCTTCTTATCTCTACCGAGATATAACTTTTATAAATTCTGAGTAGTGTGTATAATATAAACCAGATTCATTATTTGAACCTTGATTTCTCAGACATGCATATGACGAATATGATGGTGTCATTGTGCACGTTATATGGTTTAAGATGGAGTCGTATATATTTATATATTTTTTTCATAAGTCTTAGAGATATTTGCCTATCACAGCCTCAGCAAGCATTTTCAGCCCATATATTGGACGAAGTTAAGCAGATACTATTCTGCATTTGTTCAAATACTTTTATCTAAATTTTCTATCTATATACATTCTACCTATATACATAAAGGTTCAAATTGTGGCACGTTCATGAATAAATTTCATGTAATGTCTAAAGAATTGGTTATCACTTTTGTAATGCACACTTCAAAGCGAGGCATGTAAGTCATCTAGTGATGATATTCTAAGTGGATTACTTTTGCCGTGTAAAGAATTGTGTTATATGTCATTTTTCCTTTCCTGTTCTCAGGCTGATATGACGTACCGGGTTCTCGAGAAGTATGGAGTATATGTGAAACTAGTTGTCGTTGAAATTCAAGTCGTCACGGTAGGAAAACAATAGCAGTTTATCTTCTCTTGGTCATTAACGATAGACCTTCAATTATCCGATGTTCGATTATCAAAAGTCTAGGTTCATCAGGAACAATGCCATTTTCTACCTTCATACCTTTTAAATACAAATACGAACTCTATGATCCGAACTCCCAATTGTTCCGTATCCGATCCGCTTTTCACGGATGAGTTCAGACAATCTATGTTCAACTGTAGGCTAAAGAAGAAAATAATGGGATATAAAATAATGCAAATGAAATTTCGAGTAATAGTTTATTAACCTATGAAATATATTATAACAACTGTGCTTTTGACCCTGTAGAGTATAAAATAAAGAGTCTAGCTATTTATATTATCTTTATACAAATTTCTCATAATCTTCAATGAAGCCATATTATATGATAGGAATGAAAAACATTCAAGACATTCAAAACAACTTTAGACAATCCATTTAATTCGTTTGTCATCATCGCCATAAGGCCATCACCAATTATACTAGCAATAATAATAAAAATAAATAAAAAGAATATTATCATCATCATCATCACTACCGACATTGCTATAATCATCATCACCATATAAATATAATGATGCAGCAGCAACAACAAGAACAAAACAAACAACAACAGTTTCCTTCTCCTCTAATTTTTTTCTTGCTTCATACTAGTACTAACGTCATCTTTGCCACCACATTTCTACTGATTCTAGTCAATAATCCTTACTTTCTAGTTTAATACCAAAGATATTATGGTCATAGTTTGAAGAAAAAACAATTAACCTCTATTAAAAGCAAACGTTTCACGTATTGTACACTTTTAAATGTTTACCTTTATTCTTGATTCTTGTTAAGTTTTTAAAATCTTCTCTCCGACATAACAAACTTGATGATACTTTCTGAAATGTCTGAAAAATTCAAATTTTAGTCATCAAACCAGTCCCATTGGACAGAGGACATCAAAAAGATGAACGGCAGTAGATATCAAGTGAATGGTGAAATAATACTAGATGAGCTGACAAAGACATCAGCTTCTTTGATGCATTCTAAACCACATGACCATCTAATGATTGTCACAGCGTAAGTAATTTGTTAAAATATATTGTTTGAACCTTTCTTACCATCACTTCCTTTTCCATTTCCAAATGTCATCAACAACAACATAGGAGAGGAAGATGAACGATCAGAACATAAGGCTAAAAATTCGACCTGAAATGAGTAAGCAAAGACAACTACAAGGACCACTATTCCTTAAAATTCATAGCCACTACCATGTTAATACAATGTGTTATATGTTGCAGACGATGAAATGTTATCTTTATAACAATTGTGACACCTTGTTTTTCAATCCTTAGTATAAGACAAAAATAGTCACAAATAATTGATCTTAGGAAATGAGTTTATTTATTTGTGTTGCTATGTTAATAATATCTCGAAACAAGCTGACATATTTGTGTGCATTGTTGTTTGTCGATATACGACCAACAGAACCAGACCTATCGTAGGTTCTGATTCTGGTTTTCCATAAATTCAAGCTCAGGTCAGGTATTTTATCTTAACTCAAAAAATCAAATCACCTTACATGCTTTATTTTCTTGTCTTTTTAAATATCTGTTGATAGAATTTCAAACTATTTTAACAGTACAACACATTACATTAAAATCTCACAAAAAGAGACACACAGTGTGAAGATTATTTAGGTATTTGTTATCCAAAATTCATTGCATTACCAAATTAAACAAAATTATCGTTAAAAACACACACAAAAAGCTATTGTTGGAATATAGGCTTTACAGTTTGCATAGACTTAGCATTCAGCGATTGGTCCCTACTAACATTTAAATTTGGTAATACCAGTTGTTCCCCGTGTGAGCTAGGTTTGAGTACAATACCCAAATTGCATACAAAATTATTCTCAATACAGTTTATTGTAAATATCAGATAATAGACAGCATTTTTAGTATGAATTATATATGTTTAAGGCCCTGAAACTTTAAATGTTCAAATTTTTCATAGCATAAAATGACTGGTTCTGGTAGCTTTTCTTTGTACAAAAAGATATAAGGAAAATATATATAATTATCTAAGATATATCCACAAATTTCGCCATTTTCCAGAGACAAAGCGGAACAGGGGAGCTAACTCTATGTAAAATAAGATCTATTTGGTTGATCAACAGCATTAAGAATGTTTATTGCACAAGACATAACTTGAATGCCGCTCTAGGGACGCTTTCTTTTCTTTTCTTTGATCCTTTTAGATCTGATATTGTTAAATTTCGTATCTAGGGTCTATCCTTTAAAGAGGCTGTTTATGTATTTTTTACACAGAGAAATCTAGATGAAAAGCGACCTATCTTGTCATAAATGATATAATTTTATCGAATATTTCTGTTAATTACACACATGTAAAGTACACTGTAGCACAGCTAAGTGCTAAAATGATATGAAAAATGTAACCTATTTTTGTCCCGACTTGTGCCGAATGTAAATGTTGGTGTGTGCATAATGGCCGTGGGCGCAGTTGGAGAGAAATCAGCAAATCAGCACGTTTATCTGTAATCAGAAGCAAATTGACAGATTTCATTACCTGGCGAAGAATCAATTTGATGGATTTTTAACCGCTGGTGAACAAAACAAAATCGTCATGTACAATTCCCTCATTGATTGTGAAGATTACATACAGATACGAAGTAGATGCTCAGCCCAATTGTGCTCAAGGCGGAACGTGCTTCATATCGGTCCTGTTCATTTCCTTCCATGTGCTTCTGGAGCTAATACAAATACACCAACGTTTACTTTCGCTGTCAGTCGAGACAAGCGTAGATTACTTTTGTATTCCGAACAAGTAGATCTTTTTTATCTTCCAGATATTTCCTGTGATACACTTTGCAATTGTATAAATAACATAAATTTCATAACATTATCGGAACTACTGAAACTAGCATGTTTTCCATCGAATTTTCAATGTGAAAATTCGTTAGCAATACGTAAACAGTCCATTTTAAAACTGGGGGATTTGACTTATGCATTTCATATCAATCATTTCAATCTTTAAGATCACATTTTAAACGAAAAAACAGAAACAGCATCAACGATAATGATAAAAATAACGAAACTCACAACAATATTAACACCATCAACAACAGACAAAACTGTCAATTATCAATCGTGAGCTTGTAAAGTTTAATTTTAGAAAAGCCTGTGTTTTCATTCAAAGGTGTGATGCTAACATTTTTGAGTTTCTGAATCGATTCGTTTTAATCAAATTATTTAACCTTATTGAATTCACATGAAGCAGAGATAATCAGCTTAATAACCTTTATCCACCTTTTAAACGTGTGATCTCGGCCCTTAAAACAAAAACAAAACACAAAACAAGCTATTGAACCCACAGTTTCTTATATGAATATTGACCCATTTTTGAATTATTATTAATATTGATATTATTATTATTATTATTATTATTATTATTATTATTATTTGTATAGGTATGACTTGGTTCGACCTGGACACGATGATATCCTAGGTATATATTATTCAGCCATTCAATATAAGTATAAGTATACAATCATTGTATAGAACTCCTCTGAAGCATAGATATATGTGTAATTGAAGAAGAAAAAGAGAAAGAAAAAGAAACAAAGAAAGTAATATAAATAGACATAGTAGTAGCAGTAGTTGTAGTAGTAGTAGTAGTAGTACTGATTCATATATGAAGGAATTTGACGATGTTTTCTTTTTGTCGGACCATTATGCGCAAATGGCACAGGTCTTTTGAATAAACCTTCACCTGAATGAAATATAAAAAGAAGATTTATCTCTATTGCACACAAAATTAACGTCAGTTTCAATATTAAAAATATTTGAATTATTATCAAGTATGATCTCTTTGTCTCAAAATGCAGATATGAACATCGGTACAATAGCAAGATTTATTGGTGTTCGGCAAGTTTGGTAGCTATCGAATATTATTATTATTATGATATATATATATATATATATATATATATATATATATATATATATATATATATATATAATTTCTTTCTTTCTCACCAAAGGACTTGCAAACTTAGCCGCAGTATGCAAAAATGCTCGTGTATCCGTGGTGGAGGACGATAAGTACATCGATACGGCCCGGACTATGGCCCATGAATTAGGACACAGGTTTGATTTTTTCTTCTTCCTTTATCGATTAGCATGCAGAATTTTGCGAGTTAAAACTGATGTATACAAATCTGGTATGCTTATGCTGACCTTGTGCCAGTAAGTTTTAAAACAACCATTATGGATAAGACATTTTTACGTTATTGGCCTTCTATTATATCTGCTCGGTCGAGCTCAAATTCCGCACGTGCCAAAATGCAAGATAACTATATTTCACTTCCAACTTCTTTATGTAGTTGGACTGTTTGGTTTTGATTTGGTGTTTTACGGTAGAGTAACAATTAGTAGGCTATTTAGTTCTGAGGCAATTGGAGTATAGTGCCCGGCCCAAGGACACTCTACGCTAGCGGTCCCGGGTGGATCTGAGTGCAGGATTCGAACCATTTCCTTTTTCCTTCATTCAGGCTGATTATGCAAAAAGAAAATGGTTCATTTTGCTCTGTTTGGACCAGATAAAGAGTAAGGAAATATTTCCTTATTCCTTATTCGGTTTGAACGGGGAAAAGAAAATAGTTCCTTTTACCATAAACATTCTGAATAAGAAATAATAGAAATAAATTCAAATCGCAGTTCCCTGCTCTGAAAAAGGAAATATTTCCTTATTCCTTACTCGTTATAGTTAAGAAAAGGCGAAACAAATATTTGCAAGTCCCGTGTCTCTGCTATCAAAAAAGACAAAACTAATAGTTACACACGCTACAAAAAAAGGAGAAAGGCAACAGTTTCCTATTTCTGATTCGGGTTGATTCATGAAAAAGAAACAATTCCTGATACCTTGCTCGATCTAAATAAGAAACGATAGAAATCATTTAATGTTTCCTTTCTCTGTTATGAATAGGGGAAAAAAAAGATAAAAAAAAAAAATAATAATATAAAAAAAAATTCTTACCTAATAAGGAAAAGTGACATAGTTCTTTATTCCTTATTCGGTTTTAGCAAGGAATTATTTCTGAATACCTTATTAAATAATAAAGGAGAGAAAAAAAATTAAAAATCTTGTTTCTCTCCTTTGGATAAGGAAAACATTAATCCTTATTTTTATCCCAAAAGGAGAAAGGAAATAGTTCGTTATAAGGTTTGAACTAAAAGAAGTACATAGATAATGTTTCCTTATTCCATATAAATAATAAAGGAGAAAAAAGTCTTGTTTCTCTTCTCTGAATAAGGAAGAATATAGTATTTACTTATTTGGACCAAATATGGAAAAAGGAAATATTTGTGTATTTTTGTATTCCTTTTTCGGTTTGAACAAGATAAAAGAAAATATTTTCGTTAATCCTTATTCGTTATAATTAAGAAAACAGAGAAAAATTTCCCAGAGGTCCTTCTGCAGTGTCAATAAGGAAAAGCAAACTATTTCCTTATTGTGAACAAGTAATGAGAAATAGTTTCTTATTCCTCTTCAGTTTCAAGCAGATTAAAAATGATAGAGTCCTTATTCCTTATTCAATCTAAATAAGATAAGAAAAAACTAATTTAAAGCCTTGATTCTCTGCTCTGAATATGAAATACAGAGTTTCTTTATATGAACATAAAAGGGAAAAACGAAATAATTCCTTATTCTTTATTCGGGTTTAGCCACGAAGTTTTATTTCTCTGTTGTGAATTAGTACGAAAAAAAGTATTATAGTATTTCATTATTTGGACCTAATCAGGAAAAGATAAAATAGTTCTAAATAAAGGGTATATTTCTATATTACTTATTATTTATTCAGTTTAAAACATGATAAAGGGTATATTTCTATATTACTTATTCTTTCCAAATAGATAAGGAGATACATAATTCAAAGTTTTGTTTCTCTGCTGTGAATTCTCCTTATACGGACCAAATAAGGAAAAAGAACAAGATCGTTATTTCTTTTTTCGGTTTGAATCGAATAAAGGAAATATTTATTTATTCCTTGTTGATTAAAAATATAAAAAGGCAAAGAGAGCAATCATTCCATGTCTTGTTTATTTGCTTGCAATAAGAAAAAGCAGAATATTTTACTGGGATCAAATAAGAACAATGAAATAGTTTCTTATTTATTATTAGGATTGAAATTGAAAAAATTACTTATTCCTTAGTTGATCAAAATAAAAAGGAGAGAAATACTCTAAATAAGGAGAAAAAAAAGTTTTCCTTATTCAGATCAAAGAAGGAAGAAGGAAATAGGTTTTTATTCCTTATTCGGTTTGATCCAGAAGAAAGAAATATTTATTCCTTATTAGATCTAAATTAAAAAGGAGATACATAATTCCAAGCTTTATTTCTCTGCTGATAATGCCCAATAAGTCAAAATGAACTATTCCCTTTTGTATTATTCGGCTTCAATCAGAGAAAAGTAATATAACATTATTACTCATTCGTAATGAATATCAACAGGAAGAGAGAGAAATAATTCCAAGTACTGTTTCTTTGCTATAAGGAATAAGAATAGGAGAACATAGTCTTATTGTTCTTATTTCTTATTCGGATGAAACAAGAAAACAAATTCCTTTTTACCTTGTTGATTTAAAAAAGGGAGAGAAATAATTCAAGATTTTGTTGCTCTATTCTAAATACGAAAATAACACTTTTCCTTATTCAGACCAAATATGGAAATACAAACTAGTTTCTTATTCCTTATTCAGTTTGAAGCAGAAAAATAATTATTTTCTTATTCTACATTCGTTATAAATAAGAAACAAGGCAATAAGACTAGGTCATGTTTCTATGCTTTCAATAAGAGATAATTGAATCTTTCTTTTTGGGACCAAATAAGGATAACGCAAATTAGTTTCGTATTCCCTATTTGGTTTGAACCAAGAAAAAAGGAAATATTTCCTTATTCCTTATTAGATCTAAATAAAAAAGAGAGAACTAATTCCAAGTCTTGTTTCTCTAATCTGAATAAGGAAGTAAATAATATTTCCGGAAGCATGGGGTTGGTGAAAGCATACAGATAAAAAACTTCGTCTATGTTGTTTAAGTACTGAGTAAATAAACCTTGTTCTCTCAAACTTTAATGAAAGAAGTCAAGTGTCTTGGTCTGCTTTCATTGAATTCTGCACTTTTCTCAGGTACTTCTCAACGTTTTGTTGTGTGTAATTCTTTATTTGTCAGATCCATTGGGGTCAGATAACTTAAAAAAGTAGTTGCTCAGTATCAATGCTAAACCTTTAGCTATTGCCCATTCAGTCATGACTGCTACTATAGCCCCATGTATTTAGGTGTAAGAAATGTTGATACTGCTTTCATGTCTTATTTTATACCCTGTCTGGACAGGTCCTTTTTGTGTTTCAATCTGATGATTAACACATCGTTTTGATCCAGACAGTATTGCACATGCTTATCGCACGCTGCAAGCGATTTTAATTTTATTTTAATGTCTAGTGAGAACGAACAACATTGATTATCAGCCTCTTTTGCAATGCAAAAAAGCAAAATGCAAACCCTAATATTTTGCATTGTCTATATTCAAGTTCACAAAAATGTGTATGAGCCTGATTTATTGGTTTGAATTAAATAGTGCTCATCTCCATCCATTGTGTGTAACTTGTATTTGTTAACATGTGATGAGACATTGTTAAATCTATAAATGTTAACCAATGTCTGTGGTGTTATTGCAGCGTTAAAAATGTCAAAAAGCTCTGTCTTATATGTGCATAGTATTTTAGTTCCCCGGGGTGTTTGTATCTCTTCAGAAAAGTAATGCCATCCACATTCTCCTCGATAGTTATAATTCGAAAATTATACAGCAATTCACATCCCTGCATTAGTTTCGTTGTTTTAATCATCTTGTTGGTATCGATTTCCCTTTCAATTCATTCATTCTACGCCCAATGCAATAATTTGGTATGCCCATTTCAGAGTACAATTGTATTTTGAATATCTACCTGTATTGGTCTATTCCTTTTTAAATGCATAAATGCTACCACTTAATACTTGAGCTCTTTGTTCATTTTAATTTTAACATCCTCAATTTCCATTGCAAAATTGAATCTGTTCTCATTCTTCTCATTCTTTTGTCTATTTCGTCAATATTACCTTGCACCACACCGATATTATTGACCACTTCTCCATCTATATTCTCTTTCGTATCTGTTTTTGATTGTTCAACTTCAGTATGCAATTTGTTGCAAAATTATGTGAATGTGGCAACATTCATCGTTTTGGTTTTGTCACACAGATCAGCGATGAATAAGTCGTAAGTTGTTTTTGTATACTTAATCGTGCTTACAGTCACATTTGTTTTTATCATAATCTATCTCTTTGGTTATCTCTGTAAATCATTCTTCTTCTGCAACTCTGACAATGTATTAGTGCTAACAATGATCTTGTTGCTTAGGTCTGTAATTGTTTTGTTAGAACTAGACATCAGTTTTTGATCTGCTGATCATTTTGTTAGATTTTAGCATTCAAATCCATCTGTAACGGTTCTAACTGCGATTGAAGACGGACATGGTTTTCCAAAGCTTTGTTTTATTTCCTTCATGTCAGTCTCCCAGGTATCTATCTCAATATTAATCATCTGCTCCATTGGTTACAAATGCTGTCTAACGTTAGGTGACTAATTCATCATTTCCCTTACTGATTGCATGCCATATACAGCAGTGCATAAGGTGTTAAACATCATTTTGAACAAGTCGTAAGCTTCAATAATCTTTTTTCCTTTTCTCGTCATTCTGTTTTTTCAGCTACGAGATTGTGTTAGCTGTTTCAATACCACTCTGTTCAATAGCTTCTAATACACTCTCAGCTTCTTTACCTCCATGTCTTTATGTCTTTTAAATTGTTTTCCTGCAAAGATTTTCGTAACAGGGTATCAACTCAAAAGTTGTATTTGCGGCATTAGATTTTCTGCCTGATCCGCTACATTAGCGATGCGGTTGTTGTTCTTGTTTGAGTCACAGTTTATTGTTTGACCTAGCGTGTGTGAAAGCTTAATGTTACACAATCACTAGGGCTTTAAATAGATATCTCCAGAATCATTATATTTACATAACATAGAACACACAGGTTAGAGGCATATAATGAAAGCCTATCACTCTGCAATCTTCGTATATGATGCTGGTACTCAATCTGTTAAAACTACCACTTTGTAATTACCTGTAATTGTAATTAGCATTGTATAAGACAAAAGTCAACGTGATAACAAAAATCAAAAAAAAAAAAAAAAAAAAACAAAAAAAAAAACAACAACAACAAAAAAACCCAATCAAACAAACAAGCAAACAAATATTTACAAAAAAAAAAAAAAATCATCAACAACAACAACAACAACAACAAAAACCATTATATAAAAAAACCCAATAAAATTGTTTTGCTTATGGCGTCATTGATACTTTTTGACTTGCTGATTACAGATGTTATAATCTCATCATGTTTTAAAACTTTTTGTAAATCAAATTTTCATTCAAAGCTTCTGCAGCAATTTTTATCTTTCTGTGCTAAATCCTGTGTTTGTTAGTGAAATAACTAGCCAATATCTACTCCAGGTAAATACAATATGGCTATGGAATATACCAGCTATATCAGATAAAACGTATCTACCTCCAACCATTCTAAACTGTGCATACCACTCTGTATTTCCTTCTTTAACCTTTGTAGTATCCGATGTCCAAGACCAACTAATTATTGATCTCGTTGACTTTTTGCTGACGTTGTTGTTTGTAGTTGATAACATTTAACTAAGAACAAATGCTAATCTTTTCTATTGTGTAAAATTGTTTTGCGTCCATCATTATATACCTAACATGTGACGTCCTATGCAAATGCATTTCATATGATTTTCCAGTAAAATTTCCACTTATTAGACATCGTTAAGCTCTTATTGGGTGCTGTCAAGCACACGCAGGACCGATTAGGTTTGTTGATACAGAATCAAACGCGCTTAACATAGTTAAAGAACTACGTTTGAAGGTGCTTAAAATGGCAGCCACTTAAAATGCAGACGTTATGAAATCGTTGGCTGAAAATGCAGAAGATTTGATAGAGCGGCTATCAAATTTAACATCTGAAGACACTGAAAAGGTTTTTGATAGACATTGAATAACATATAGAAGGTATTCCTTTGAATAAGCCTCATCCTGGCCACGCGAATCGGGACAGCGCTCTCAACAATGTTACAAATTAGACCTTAAGCAGGGATGTTCCTCACGGAGAAATTGATGTGAGTTCATTGAAAGACATAAAAAGAAACATACTTAGATACCAACAGTAAGAGATATAAAAAACGTACAAAGGTGGCTTTGGAAAATTAAAAAGGGAACTCAGGTCAATAGTAATCATTGTCACTGACGGCTCAGAGTAGGAACCAGAAACTTTAGATTTTAAAAGACACAGTAGGAAGTTTTCTCAAAGACATGTGCTATTAAACATCTCTTAGGGATAGAAATTTCCATAAAATAATGCATGCACTTACTGGTTACAAAATAGACCTAAAGAAAAAGGGTAGAGGAAGCCAAAGTCGCGCATCAAAACCTTTTTTTTTACACGAAAATGAGGAAAATTGTTTACTTTGGGGCGGATGGGCACGTGCACCCCTGAACCATGAAGTTTGCACTTTATTACTAGTTAAAGCAAGATCTTTGAGCTTAGAATCCGAAATGAGGCCAGAAAATTGCAATTTGGAGTCATAACACCGTGTGAGATTGCTACAGGCGAAAAGTACATTGAGTATCAAGAGCGTTATTCTAAGACCCGGGATGGTTCACGTAGAGATTGTATTAGGGAAGCTAAGTCTAGATTATTTGCTCCAAATTGTGTACCGGACGACATAAACCTAAAGCAATTCTCACCACCCCATGAAAAAAAAAATCTCAAATCTCCCTTATTTCTAACTAGACTTCGTGTAGAGAGGTTTAATCCGTAGACGCAGGACTAGTAATATTCAACGCCAGCGGTGGCAAGAAAGAAAAAAGAGAAAACAAAGAAAACAAAAGAAAACAAAACAACCCCCACCCGAAAAAAAGACCCCACTTGGTCAACTGATTAAAAGTACTTCAGAGAAACCAGGTATGTGCCTGCCGATAAAATTCAGCAAGTAACTGGCCATAATCATTCACTCTGATACAAGTTTGGACAAGAATGAACAGAGAAATGCCAGTCACATACTGTTTTCCTCCAGGAAGACAAAAGTCTGCATATCTACATTAAATAAGAGTGCCGCCTCCATTAACGAGTTAAACAACTTACCCCCTCTTGGTGACAAAGCTAACTCAAGTGAGAAAACCCAGAAAGTACCGAACACACAGATCAGAGACCCCAATGGTGTTTAAAACATATATTTATCAATAGCTGTAATTTCTATTTCAGTATAATTCAGAAAAAAGTAAAACTACTTACCTTAGCAAACTGCATCAGTGTTAGATATATACATTATTACCTGAATACGTTGATCCATAATTACCTAAAGTTATTCACCCGGTGGATTACATTGTACATATCCATGTATGTTGAGACCGTAGCACATTTATTTACTTGTTAGTAACTATTTCTGTTATTTTCTCAATGACATCAAGTGTTCATCAATGACATCAAGTGTTCATCATCACGTTTAGATTGTTTTAAATAGATTTTCACAATAATAATGAATTTAATATGAACAAACTAGTGCAGGAACTGGTACACCCTACTTACTGTTAAGAGTTCGTTCATTACCGGGATCCCATTCATAAATTCCCACCCGTATGACGAAAACATTTTTAAAGACTAAATACGAAATTTCATATATTCATACACGTTACGTTCAAAGATGTATACAATATTCTTCATTAAGATGTCATTTTTTTCAAGACGTTTACTTTTTATTTCTGAAATAGCAATTTAAAAAAACGCATTCTATTACATTGAAGGTGTGTGTGTGTGTGTGTGTGTGTGTGTGTGTGTGTGTGTGTGCGAGTATAATGATAACTCACAGTGTTTGTACTGTTGTATATTAGGATCTCGCCCGAAGTACATGGAACTCGCATGCTCGCCCCCATTTACTTCGGTCTCATCCACACTATCTAACAGTACAAACACTATCATCTATAATTATCAGGTGGTCTTTTGCGAACTGGCCAAAAGAGACTGGAATGATTAACTTTGAATCCTCTACAATAGGCATTGCTGATGGAGGACCAATTGTAAACTTCAATAGTTTTGTACACAAGCATAAATTTGGAAACAGTTAGGACAGAGCTTAATGTTGCGTGTTAGATTGTGTCGGTAATACTTTGTTTTGTTTCGCTTTACATATCATTTATTACACCTTGCTTAAGCGTTAAGCTTTTGATTTTTTGAATTCATTGGAACATTTCCAAAGTAGCCTTTCAAGCTCAACCTTTGGTGGGATCTTTGTCCTTTGCAAGTTGATAACAGTGCTAATCTTACTAGTTGTTTCCTGATCAAGGACTATCGCGTTTTGAAGATGTTTGTCTAATGGAAGGTACAAGTATTTCAAGACAAATTCTTTGTTTGTACAAAGAGGACATAAAGAAGGGCCCTGGCATGAATGTATTGAAGCACAACCTGGAGAGAAACAACAAAAAACATTCTATTATATAAAACATGAAGGAAAGTTAGTTCAGATTTCAAAGAAATGCAATATCAAATCTATGTTTTCTCAAAGCACTATAGCAAGTAAAACTGGTAGGACTTGTTTAATAGAACTAGGTTGGATAAAGCGCAGTGATAGGTGGGCCATTCTGTGGATGGTATGCATCAATTCTCCACCGTCGAGGGTACGCAATCCACAATTATCAACTTGAACCTACTGTTGTACAAAGGCAACAAATATAAGTTCATAACTTAGAGATGCAAACAATAGACACAAATGAGTCGTTTGATGACTAGGTCATAGAAGTGGATCACGATCCATGATTACCACTCAAGATTTCAAAGCGGTCAACTTCCATCAGCGGTTAAAATAGTGTAAAGGGAAATAAGAGGTTATGTAAATGGTGAGGAAGTTGTTAAATCAAAAATGGAGCCGTTGAAACTTTATCTTGACATTGTGGAAAACAGATTGAAGAGCTAAAAAGCTAAATCAGCAAAGAAAAAGACCCAAACAAAAATGCTGCATAACAGAACCAATAGGAAAGGGTTGAAAGTGAAAGAGTCCAATTATTTAAAATCCTAACACAGTTGAAGAGTAATTTCATAGCAACCGGTGGAAAAATCAATTCAAAAGTTGGGAAACATTCACCATTTTGTGTAAGGCTGAAACAACTGTTTAAAGAAAATGCAGCTATAGCTACAGCGGAAACAATGGCTATATGAACAGTTGCTATGTGGATATCAAATTTAGTAAAGGGTGTGGCGTGTGTGGAAGGATACTCTTCTTTGTTTGCCTTGGAGTGGGTTTCTTCTCAACAGCATCTGCTGCATAGTAGTACTTATAATTGTGAGCAGCCAACACAGCGGCAGATAAAGGCTCCCTAAAACTTTGGTGTACAGTTGTATGTTCTTCAATCAATCAAGTATTTTTTCCCTTGATGTATCACTAGTCATGTTTTGGCGGAGTGTTAAAATTGTTCCAGATGAAATTAAATTGTTTCAAATCAATGTTAATGTTATTCGATTTTAATGCATCGTCATTAGGCAGAGGTATTTAGTATTCTGACAGCCCTTTAAGCCTTTGGAAATAAACGTGAATTTTGTATACTGATTACACTAACCCTAGAACATTTCTCTCAATCAAATGCACTAATGAAATCCCACAACCAGATGTTGCCATCCACACTACCGAGTTTAGCTGATGCTGCCAGAATCTCATGTCTCACTGTGGTCTGTATCTTTTCAGAGAGTCGTCACTGTCAAAGTGTAACGTGCAGTTTTAAAAAATCTGTAATAGTTGGTGTGAAAAAAAAAACATTTAAGTGTAGTAAAATGTTTGCTTCCTTAAATTTATTCGATATGTTAACTTGCTTAAGGTGATTCAACCAATTTAATGCATTCAACTGAATTGCAGGACAAGGCTAAGGTTCTATATTGGCCCAGTTTTTAAAATCTGGAGTTAATATATCTAACATACATTTTTCTATATGAATCTGGCTTTTTGTGGAAATACATTGATCCTATATTACTGATTTCTGCACCTAGATGTAAGTTTCTGTTGATTTCGTTCCCCTAATGTTTTAATTTTCTCTACTGTAATACTAAATGTTTCTCGTTTGCTTAACGCAATCTTTGCATCCCTGGTATTTGGTATTTCGTTTTTCCATTATCTTCATCGGCTTTCTTTTGTTGCAATTTTCAATATTGTACCATCAATGCCTGTGAAAAGTGTACTGGTTTTTACGTCATTCAGAAGGTGTACAAATCCTTTCCAAATCAACTGATTATGGGGATTATTGTGCTATTTCTTTGTCACTGAAGGGTTTATGAATGTGCTGAAAATGACCATATCAAACATTGTGTCAAGGAAAAATGCATAGTTGATTCAATATTTTTTTGTATCGCTGCTGTACCTTATTTGAATGAAATTTGACAGGAGTTTAAATGTCCTCATGATTGCATCAACATCTATGTAATTTTCTATACCTTTTGTGTTATTCAAGATCTCGTATGCCAGCCGACAGTCTCTTAAAATGTATTTGTTTTTCAGCTGTTTTGAAATGTAGTTAGGATCAACTTCATATTCTCCAATGTGCTCTCTCTTTTCTTTAATTTTTTCTTATTACCCAGCAATGATATTGCCTACATTGCAGTCACATTAACACGTTTTTCATGTGTACCATTTTCTTTTTTAGCTGTGATGTTTTTGGACGTACTTTCTTTTTTCCCGCTGGTTTTGTGATCCACACAAATTTGCATGATGTGCGTATTGTATCTCCTTCATTTTTGAATGCGCTGTTTTTTTCACATCTGTCACATTCTAGAAATTTGTGATCTTTGCACAACCAAAAATAAAAAAACCAAAACACCAAGAAAAAAAAGTTTCTATGTTTATTGATATTCTTATGTATGTATTATGCTTCTGTCATCTTGTTGGTAAAAGATGCCCTCGGTATCCTCTCCTATGAAGTCTTCACGCTTGTAAACCATCCGCAGACCTAAAATTATTTGGTAGCTTGGAATGTATCCCTTTGAAAAAATTGTTTTGCTTTTTGAAATTCTGACTCTCTCACCAATTTTAAATTTAGGAGTTCCTAGTGTATGTAATGTTAAATAACCAAATATATTGATCCATGCTTTTTATCTATCTTCCTCTTTGCTCGCTTCCACTGGAGTCACACACACACACACACACACACACACACACACACACACACACACACACACACACACACATATATATATATATATATACATATATGTATATATACATATATATATACATATATATATATGTATATATATATATATATATATATATATATAGAGAGAGAGAGAGAGAGAGAGAGAGAGAGAGAGAGAGAAAGAGATAGAGAGAGACAGAGAGAGACAGAGAGAGGTCATGAGTGTTGCTGTAACCCTCGATTCGTTTTCGTGTATGTCATCTCCCTTGTTTGAATGTACTCTCTGAGCGCAAGCCTATTTTGAAAATATATCTTTCACTGTCAAAATATGTCTGTAACCATCATTTTTCATACGTTTGCATGTAAGCAATGTCTTCCTGCCCCTGGTCATCCCCACGACTTGCATATACACTTCTGTATGGGTATCGTTTTATGGCTGGCAAGTGCAAAGTATAGGTAGATTGTTCGGTTAACCATTGGTTTGATTCAGCATACTTTATTTTATTGGCAAACACAATGTACGTACGTAAAGAGCATCTACCATGATTATGACAGAGCACGTGCAGGAATATTGTATGAATACATTACTAACTTCCTGTTGAATTATATATATATATATATATATATATATATATATATATATATATATATATATATATATATATATATATATATATATATATATATATAATTGAGTTAAATCTGAATTGCAGAGCATGGTCACGGCATTTACGTAAGATTATTATCATATTCCATATGGCATCAAAGTAATTTGACTTAGAACATTTTTATATCGAAGAAAAAGTCTTCAAAAAGAAATAATTCCCAATATAATGAGGGTATACTTAGACGATGCAAATTTTAAAGTCGGTCCCTATTTGAAAGCTACTTCGATGAAATATGCAATATGATAAGAATCCTCCGTAAATGCTACAGTGCAGTTATGTGAAATTTAAATTTAGCTGAGCTCAAAAGAAAGAAATACAATTATATATTTGAAATTACATTATTGCTTAGAGCAAAAATTGACTGTTATCTGACTATTGATTACGAAATGCTACAATAACTTACAGGCAATGTTAAAACCAGTAAAAGTGTTATTCGCTATTTAAAAATTATTGTTTAAATAATAGGATTAGATAAGGACCGGCTTGCCTATGGCGCCACCTAAGCTGGAGATAACAGCAATGAAGTTTATTGAGGCAAACAGTAAGTCTATCATACCACCTATGCTAGAAAAAGCAGTGCATGACATAATCATTCTCTGTTAGTGAAAACTTGTAATCAGTATATGAAATTTGATCTTTTAACAACGAACATTATTGCTAATTCAGCCTAGGAGCTGAGCATGATGGGGAAGGCAACAACTGTACGGCCGCGTCCAACTTCGTGATGTCTCCAAAGCTGAACACTTCGTTAACACTAAGAGAATGGACCTTTTCGATCTGTTCAGCAGGACATATTATATCAAACATGCAACAACTGAATAGGTATGTATCGACGTTCACCCGAGGCAGGCAGGTTTGTTAAGACAGAGTAATTAAAACATATAAATAAAAACCAAACAGAAATCACTGTGTACATGAACATCTACGTTTACAGTTAACATTGGAAACTGGCTGCATATAGACGCACACATGCACACACACAAACTGGTAACATATACTTCTCCTAACACATACACAAATGTATCACTTTAACTGTTCAAAACTCTGGCATTCTTTGTGAGGCAGAGACAACAATGTTGGAAAATTAGACGATATCTCCTCATTTTTAGATGCCTTTAAGACGTACTGACAGTTCACTAGTAAACTCTGTAACTGTAAAACTGCGTTTGACATCCTCACATTTTCACATAAGGATATTTTCCCTTTGATGTAATCCTGCATGAATGTTTCTGCTCCTTATGGAGACTGAGGAATCCATTTCAATTCCTATCTGAAAACCACGTTTCCTGATTCCAGTAACAATTGTAGGTTTGGGTGGATGGACGGATGAATGAATGATTAGGTGAATCGATAGATGGAAATAAGGAATTTAAATTGACGAATGTAAGTATGGATATACGAACTACAAATAGATATGTAAGATCGATGCATGGAAAGATAGATGTTCTTATGTATGATTTTTATGTTCATAAAATGAGATGATATATTATGATCAAAATGAAATCATACCATTGTTCCTTTAGACAGAATTTCAATTGTCTGACAGTTGTCAATAACCACAATCCTGATCAGCAGGCGGCAGAATATACAAAATTATTTTTTGGAGATCTGTATAGCGCTGACGATCAATGTAGAATGGTTTATGGACCGGGATCGTACGTGTGTCGAGTAAGTAAAATTTTGATACAGTACTAGAAGTTTTGTCGGTCAAAAAGTTTTGTTTTCGGTTGTTTTGAATATTATAAGTCGCAGTCAAGGGAAGGCATACATAATCAAATCATTCGAGTAATGCTAAGTTTTTTCCAGGCCGCAGGCATTACGAACTAAACCTTTCGAGTAATGTCGAGTATCGAAGTGACTGTTGTTTGAGTTACTGATGTTTCTCGAGATAATTACGGAGCTGAAGTCGTCATGACGACATATTTTTTTTATAGCATACATGATTAAGACAGCATCTTATGGCATGTTATTGATTGCACTATATATATATATATATATATATATATATATATATATATATATATATATATAAACTAAGTATGCTATGCAATAATGTAGATAAGATCATTGCATTGATATTTTGTTCAACAATTTGAAATATCAACACGTTTAATAAGAAATATATATATATATATATATATATATATATATATATATATATATAATATTTTGTTCAACAATTTGAAATATCAACATGATTACTAAGAAATATATATATGAGTCTAAATACATCACTACACATACAAACATCATATACATTATTTTAATTTTAACCACAGTGACCAAAATGCAACAGATAACGACAAAATAACCCAGTAGAAACTATGCATTATAATTATTTTAACCGCTAGGAGGACCTAGATTACATTACTCTAGTTACAAATGAGTGAAAACTATTTAATAAACTGACACTAAAACAATCTTTTTGTTAGTTCAGAAACATTCATGGACATATTCGAAAAGGTATCTTAAACATGTAGTTGTAAATTTGAAGTTTCTCACCTGTAGCATTAGTGACCACAATGGTTTGAATACACCACTACGGTTTGAAGAGATCTATACATGTACTTCATGTATGCTTATAGAGGTTATTTCAAAATGCCTTTGCGATATTTTGGACTATCAGTTTTGCAGAGACCTTTTACAAAATAGCAAATAAGAAATTGGTTTGTTTTAGTGGCAGTTTATTAAATATTTTTGCCTATTAGTAATTACCATCATGCAATCTATGTATACCTAGTAGTTAGAATTAATTGCAATACGCAGTTTCTGTTGAATACATCGTGTACAATACTAAAGATGGCAAATAAACCTTAAGTGTTGTGGAATGTTGGATTTTTGCCTTTGAAGTGATATCATGTTCCTTGCTTAATAATTTTTTGGAAAGATATAAACATAAACCTCTGAACCACAGCAAGAATGTGTACACAGGTTTATTATTATTATTATTATTATTATTATTATTATTATTATTATTATTATTATTTATTGCAATAAAATACAAATTAAAAAAATAAGTTTTGTGAGCAAGGGATTAGGCGCCATTTGTAGCCAGAAAAACTAGTTCTACAAGTTTAAAATGTACCATTACAAAGATACAGAATTGCGACAAAAATGAATCCACGTGGTGACATTTTGAATGAAGCACTACAAGCATTTCAGTAGATACATTTACCAATCATTAATTTTATAAAATCATAACAGGGATAACCTGCTTTGTACTATTTACACTGCAATCTAAACATGTATAGGCGAATCTGAATTAGAGAATCCGGTAATTTCCACTTTCTGTGAATGTATAAACTAATGCATTAAAATTGTGTCGGCAGGGCTGTGGCTTCAAAAAATGTGTTGAATCCTGCAAACAAACCAGTGCCACTGACGTTTCGTTTAGAAAACATTGCAATAATTATTACAGTTCTGAATGAATAGATACTGGGCTTAGGCAATCTAGTGTCATGCCTGTTAAGATCCAAAGTACAGTATTTTAAAAGGGCTAATGTAAGAAAATGAGATATCTGTATGTGTAGTGCATATATGGTTGAAAATTCGATTTTTAATATACCATAAATCTGAATTTGTAAAAAAATCCCAATTTAGTAAGAGAATGGATTAGATAGTTTATTGCATTTTGAGTTGTAATTTTTTCTGTGATTACCAACAATATGCTTTTATGATGCTAATTTGTAGAGCCTTTATAATTCAACGTATCCATATACTGGAATGTGCCTCCGCTTTGAGTGCCACGATCCCAAGAACAACACATGCTATCAGATAACTGCTGGTGACCATACGCCATGTGGCAATCACAAGGTAGAGCTCTCTCTCTCTCTCTCTCTCTCTCTCTCTCTCTCTCTCTCTCTCTCTCTCTCTCTCTCTCTCTCTCTTATTCTGAACAATCTAATATATTTTTCCATTGGAAGAATACTCGAAATTAGATTGCATTTTTCAGGAATATTTTTTCCAATTACGCCAGTCGATCAACGCAAAACAAATTCGAAAGTTAGAAGTTTTGTGCATCTTTTTCGACAGCATCAATTACCTGAACAGAGAATACAACCAACATGAATAACAGTTGTAAAACAACACAAACATCAACACCAAAGAAATATGAGTAGCGATAACAACAATAATAATTATAGCTTTCGTATAAAAGAGAAATGGAAATTTCAGGTTCCCGATCTTTGTTTTTCCAACTTAGAACTTTTTTTATCTTCAGATATGGACACTTTGTACAATTTTAAATGTTTTACTTAACGCTCATGTTTCATTGTCTTACAGTGGTGTATACTCGGAGAGTGTGTAAGTGACCCTCATGCACGCACAGCTATCGGTAAATATGTTTATACCATAAAGGGAGTTTGAAAAAATTACTTGATTAAGTTATAACTGCAGCTTCTTCCAAAGTTCATCATGGCAAATCTTGAATAATTTGATTACATATTATTTGTCCTCGCCTCTTCCAGTGGGCAAGAGTCCTTGACACAAAGATCAATGTCTAATAATAAGTTACATGTAGTATACCTCTTTTTGCTGTCACAGTATATACACGATTTTGTGAAAACAGTATATATTTGAATGTCATGCTAACTGACAGTATAGTACATTTAAATATTCACCCCTCCTAGGGATATCATGGGAGGGAGACAAAAAACACCCCTCTTGTAGGTGTTTGCCATATTGAATTAAGTAATTGCCACGTTTCGCGAATTTACACCAAGCAGTGTAGGAGATGAGGTAACAGACAAAGTATTTCATAGCATGCCATGGCTTGACGCCAACGCAAGGGTATTATTACCGAAAGGGAGATAATCGAGGTACTTAAGAATTGTTCGCTTAGGATAGGAAAATATCATTATATTATAGATCATATGGCTGTCAATACACAGCACAACATATAGGATGGCCCAGACAACATTTTGTTTATCAATTCGTCCAACGATACTAGAATAAATACTTATTGGCATATCCATACTAAAGTGAACCAATCATACTGTAGAAATACTCGCCATGAACATTTAAAATCATGTGTCGCCCATCGATGAAAATAAAATGTCCCGGCGATGAACTTTATCTTGTTGCAACGCATTGATTGCTTTCCACATATTCACCTATATATCCTGTCATTAGCGAGTTTTAAATACAGGTTTTAGTGAGAAAGACAATGGCAATAGTGTATTGGTAATGTAGACCATCGGTCCATAATACTACGGTTATATTACAGTATTGGAATAATGCAGAGAGTATTATATTGCAATAAAATTAACAGAGAATAAAATGTGTGTGTGTGTGTGTGTGTGTGAGAGAGAGAGAGAGAGAGAGAGAGAGAGAGAGAGAGAGAGAGAGAAACAACATCAACAGATAACAAAACAAAACAAAGAAAAACACAAAATAAGCAACCACAATCGAACTATGTATTTAGGTAGAACGCGCATAGCATATATGCCATATTACATATGGGTGGAAGAAAGATTGTGCGACCCCCTCCCCCATTTAATTATGTTAATGATATAGCTATATATTCTATATATTTCCTTGTTATATTATATGAAATGCTGAAAAAGCATATTGTGCAAGTTGGGATATTACGCCATGATTTTTAGAATTCTTAGATATTTCTTGCTAAAAATCTCTGCTTTGAATCTATTTATAAGATCTGTATAAAATTGGCATTATGAAGAGGAATTATGTTAATCTTCTATTTGGCACTTGTCATAAAACATACAAGGTTGATTTTAATATGAGGGATGTCATTCAACAAGCTTTAGTATCACCTTTTTATATCTGCTTGCTGTCCATTGACAGGCCATACAATTCAATTTTCCTCAGTTTTTGAATTTTGCAGACGTATGTGAGCCAATCCAATATTTTATTTATTCATAAACATATTCCGCTATAGCTGTTCCAGAATTTGTTAAAGTGGTGTTTCAATATTTGCAATATATTGCAATAGTTTACAAACATTCACCTTTGAGGAGTTTCCAGGCAAGTGTTTCTCAGTACATTACACAGAATTGGGACATGATGTGTTTGGCTCCAAACTCAAGGTTAACCTGTCATGACGTGCTTGGAATTCTTGTGCAGTAAATACATGGTTACTATTATTAGAGGTGATACACTTTGTTCCATGGTTACTATTATTAGATGTGGATACGCCTTGTTCCACGGTTACTATTATTAGAGATGGATACGCCTTTTTCCATGGTTACTATTATTAGAGGTGGATACACCTTGTTCCATGGTTACTATTATTAGAGGTGGATATACCTTGTTCCATGGTTACTATTTTTAGAGGTGGATACTCCTTGTTATTAGCTGTTCCTTTTCTGTGTATAATCACCTTTGATAGATACACCTGACAATAATTACAACAAAGCATATTTTTGTTTGAACTTTGAAATTAAAGTAAAAATTATAAAATTCATATCCCATAGTTTATACTTATCTTTCAAATTAAATGTGCTTAACAGTCTCTATATTTGTTCTGTAATTTTCATGCTATTTGAATTATATGGTCAGACAAGCAAACATACTTTACAGGTAACCGTTGCGATGCAATCTCCGAGCGTGTACTCTGAACTAAGTAAAAGTGTAGTAGTTACCGGTAAGAGTGGAAGCCTGGCTAGGAGTATAAAGAAAGCTAGTGAAACTAATTTAAATTAAACTCTTTTTTAATCAACAATAGCAACATTATTATTATTATTATTATTATTATTATTATTATTATTATTATTATTATTATCGAATTGGATATAAGGATTGCTTAGAGATAAACGATTATACCTTTCCACTGATTATATTCTTTAAAACTGTTAAAATGTATATTTTATTATCCAAAATGCGGAAAATATTATGTACCCAGCAAATGACTCATTAACTGACAAAAATGGTTTGACATATCAAGTCCAATACTCGATGTGAAAGCACACTAACGATTTTGTAAGAAATGTCATGTCTTCTTAAGCCACCTAATTCTCCCATCCGTAACAAATCAATTCCATAAAACACACTTTTAAGGTCCGAGTTCTACATTGTACTTCTAACCCGCTCTCCTTAACTCCAACTTTCTTACTATTTATCGGTCCGTTCCAATTAATACTTCAAAAATCACTCTTGTATTTGCGATTTGCTCTCCTCTTCATTCATTCATTCTAACAATTCAACGTGCTAGGTATGGTACTGGTCTATTTTGTTACTATTACACACATGTATATCTTTTCAAAGGGTTTGTAATGAACAGTCACTCCTTGTAGATTTTAATAATCCTCTATAACCGACAACATTATTCCTTGATAATCTCGCACCTCCAACAATTATTGCTTTAGCTTATTTGAGTGCTTGTTCTCATTCAAGTATCATTTCACTTGATGCACAAAATAGTATGTGTTTTGTATTTTGTTACGGGAAAGGCTAAGTTGGATTAACTTTTGCCTAACCCTTTTGCTTTTCCAATATATGCAATAATATGTGTTTAAAACCATAACCGAATCAATTCAATAACCGAATCATTGTATTGGGCATCTTCGAGTTCCCAGATGGTGTGTTTTTTATAGCCACTTGCACTCTGAAAACACTAGCGCACGCAATATTTGTTTTAGATAGGTTAAGCACCGTGTACGTGGCTGTGTACGTGAACGGGAAGCGTACATGTGTACGTAACATTAAACTTGTGTCTTAACCTCTTTACTATTATGTGTAATTCGTGTGAGTGCAACGAATCACAAAGCTGCTACTGTATACCTTCCAACAGATGAACTACTACTACCCACTATAAAATGATTTCTCTCTAATTTATAAACTCAAACGAGAGAAATCATATATACTTCTATTTCTTGTCACATATTGGTATGTATGTATGTATGTATGTATGTATGTACGTATGTATGTATGTATGTATGTATGTATGTATGTATGTATGTACGTATGTATGTATGTATGTATGCATGTATGAGCGTTTAACGGCACATCAGCACAATTACGACTATATGGTGCCAGTCAAAAGTAAAGTTCTAAAAATGTAAAAGTGAAAAATTGCACAAAACTTTAGGAAGATAAACCCTTCCAAATAAATGTAAACATGAAGTACTAAATCATAAAATAATATGTAACGATGCATATTTGGTACAAAACCGCTGATTACAAATTTCTTATGAGATCTGAAAACAAACTGTCTTACGAAAGAATAAGTCGCCTACTATTATACAAGAAAAAAAAAGATAAATAAAATGACATTATATTTTATCATCATCATGCTTTCAAACAGATCGTAAAGTGTGGCAATATTATGATTATCTCCGTCAGCCTGTCCGTTTGTCTGACCGTTATCAGTTCTCCTCCTAAACCGCTATTGGATAAACCTAAAAACTGTTTTGTCCATATAATAACAACTTGGAGGAGGTGTATACATTTTGTCTCTCTATTCCTTGGTCACACGGGGACGAGGGTAAGGTCAGGTGATCAAAGGTGTTAAATGAGCAAAAGTGTAAATTACAGTGAACATTGTTGATTATACCTTGTCCAAAATTTGTATAATGTTGACAGTAGGGGAGACGCATTGTATATTTAGGTTATTATACTTTCTCTTTCAGGATTCCTCCTTGCTCCAACTGATGGGTAGATTTGGGAGGGGGGAGGGGGAAACTGGAAGGGGAAGCGAGGAGTAATACACAATAAATAGCTTGAGGAGTTCCCATCGCAAGTCCATTCAATATTTTGAGTTACACTCTTACTACGGCTTCGGTGACCAACGGTTTGAGGGCTATAAGATGACCGTAACTTTCATGTCGAACTGCGATATTAACTAATTGAAGCAAGTCACATTCTTGTCATGACTTTGTATAACAATATTTACTGGAATATAATTGCTATTTTGGTCCATAACATCATGAATTGGCATTTTGAATATCTTTTTCTATAAAGCTTTGAATGTGTTCTCTGGAAATATACCTTTGTGTCATAACTAGAATCTAGCAGCAAACTTTACTGGATGGGAAATCGCTTTTGTTTTACATAGTAAATAGCACAATACTATTACTAAAGCAACAACTACTACTTGTCCTTTATTTAATGAGTGTAACACACTTATTTGGAAGCTATTCTCCCCTAAGGCCCTCTAATAAACTAACAAATGCTTACACATATGTAAACTAAATAAATACATATGCAATAACATCATAAATTTTTTATCTTCCTACATCAATGTAGAAGTCAAAGAACAAACAATCATACAGAACATAAGAAGACAAAATGAAACAAGAAATATTCTTTGTTGGCATGTTTAAATTTACATTTAAATATTTGCAAACTTTGTACAGCATTAACAGTTAATGGTAAACGTTCCAAGTTACGGCACTATATTAATGAAAATATTTTTTAATAAATCTGTGCATGGTTTGGAACTTGAGCCTCAAATCGTAAGTGATATTGTTTGCATTTACGCATTTTTAAAAGATTTTGCAAATATTTTGATACCATCCCATGAACATATTAGTAAACAAGAGTTACCCTTGAGATAATATATTGTATCATAAAAAGTCACTAAAAGTAACTGTGAATATAAATGTTCCGATGATATATCATATTGTATATCAAAAGATATTTGTGCAGCTCATTTTGTAATTTTAGGACTCTTTTTAGCTGTGATTAAAGACCGAGGTCTCAAACTGTTGCACAATACTCCATAGTAATCAAAATGTGTGCATTGAAAGAAACACTCTGGTTGCATGAGATCAATAGTTTTTTTAATACGTCTTAGAAGCAATATTTTGGCAGCTATGGATTTACACAGTAATGGACATGTGTGTTTCATTCTATATCACTAACAGTATATACACCCAATACAAGATTATGCTCTGAAAGATATTTGTAAAGTTGCTTGGCAACATGCTTTGTAAAATATTTTGTAGACATTGTTGTAAGTGTAAAGATAGGTATATAGTTTCCATGGTTATCTTTTGCATCACTCTTAAAAATACATTCAAGATTGTGGGTACAATGCTCTTTAGAATTGATGATTTGAATGTGTTGAATGAACGTAGGTTATATTTGTCTTTCGAAGTAAAGTTTCGCACAAAAAGATCGTGCTCTACGACATTGTGCTATTTAAACGTTTTTCCAACTTCTGGAGTTAAGCCTATTGTGACTTGTATGTGATACACCAATTTTATTTCCTACAGCATAGATAAGGTATTCATACTTTTTCCAATATTATTATTGTTACTATTATTATTATTATTATACACACCAATGGGGAACATATCTTTAACCGACCAAATAAACAAGGAAAGAATTAAATAGCCACTTACTTTCACCAGGTTTAGGTTGGATGGTGATGATGATAACGATGACGATGATGGTCATTCTGCTTCTTCTTCTTCTTCTTCTGCTTATTACTATTATTATTATTATTATTATTATTATTATTATAGACACTTGCCCGCTAGGCGAGAGGTCAGAGTTTCGTTACGATGGTCATAGTTGTCGGGAGTTGATAACTATCAGCCCTCAGGAATGCTATGATACCTATATTCAGATTCAGTGCTGTGCATCGTGTCACGACTACCATAGTAAGTAAAACATGATATACTGATATACCAATTTTAACTTTGGTTTTTTGTTACTTTTTGCTACACTAAGAACAACTCTAATAACCTTAAATTAAATTGACAGTTTTTAACTTGCGTGGCCATAAGGCCAAGTAAGCTTATGATATGGCCCAGCGTACCTTCTGTGTCTTCCGTCGTCCGTTGTGCACAGTGCGTTAACAATGGCTATTATCAATTTCTTCTAAAAACTCACTGAAGCAATTTAAACCAAACGGTGTAGAAAGCCTTGTGGCATAGAGGCCTTTCAACGTTTTACAAATGATGTCGATTAGTCATCTAGTATGCCCGCCGTTACTAGAAAAGAAAACATTGAGACAACAACTCAAAATCCGTTGAACAAAATTTGACCAAATTTGGCAGAAAGCATTTTGGCATAAAGATCTTTCAGGTTTTGACAAATGGGGACATCCATTCATGAAATGTAGCTGCAGTTACTATAAACGTAAAACTTGAAACGTCTTCTCAAAACGCAACGAACAGAATTTGAGTAAATTTGACAGAAAATATTCAGTTATAATGGCCTTCCAATATGTTGCAAATATTTCTGATCCGCTATCATATATGGCCAATGTTGCTAAAAATATAAACAAAGCTTTAAATGACTGCTTGTTAATAATCAATTTACATAATTTGACCATATTTTAGAGCAGGAACGAGTTTCATGATTATAGAAAAGATGCTGATCAGCGATCTATATATGGTTGCCGTTACTAAAGCGAGAGAATAAACTTTTAAGGACATCTAAAAACATCGCTGAAGAAAATCTGATCTTATTTAGTCAAAAAGCATCCTGGGATTATTGCTTTTCAAATTTTTACAAATGCGGCGGATCAGAAATCTAATATACTCGCTGTTACTAAAAATAGAAAACAGACTTGTAATCGTTTTTTTTTTAAAGTCTGCCCAATAAAATGGCAACTGTTTATAAAAATGACAGAAAAGTCTTTTAGACCACTTCTCAAAAACCGCTCAATAGAAATTAATCAAATTTGAAAGAAAACGTACAAACATATTGAAGTCCTTTAGATTTTATATAAATAATGCCGTTCTGCCAAACATGGCTGACCATGGTAGAGAAACCTTTAAGCAACTTATTTTTCAAAAAAGAAAATAATTACCCATCAACTCTTTGCCAGCTGCTTTTACATTCCGTTTTGGGGTAGATGTCAGTCATCTGAGCAATCTGAGGCCCACTTTGGCCTCTTCTTTATTTGTTCTGCTGGAAACGTTGATGTTTTGTATCAATTTTCGAGAGAAGAAGAAAAACTGGATTGACTCAGTATAATACATGGCTATCACATTTTTACCAAAGTTTTTGAGTAGGAGTAGTTCCTAAAATCATGTACAAGAGCTATAACTATATATCCATCTGTGTTATGACACTTTCCGCTCTGATTGGTGTATATTTGTAATTCTCTATAATAACTTCTATATACCTTGATTTCTGTAGTAGGAATCCAGATGTACTGTGTACTTAGATGAGAATTAATTACTGGGTCGACATACGGGTATGTCTGCTACGCACGAATGCCATATAACACCGACTTTGTAGCATCATTTTTCGGTGATGAGTGCATGGTCGAGATGGTATAGAGGTTGCTGCTTACAGGCAAGGCGATGGGTGCCGTAACTCGCAGATCCGTGTTCGAATCTCCGTAGAGTACGAATTAAAATTCTCTAACCTGTATGATAATAGTATTCGTTCGTATATATATATATATATATATATATATATATATATATATATATATATATATATATATATATATATATATATATATATTGTGTTTAAAGCACTTGTTAATTTTTGTTACATTTTAACATTCATGTGTATGACATTCGGAAAAGACCCCGTTTTTTATCTTTTGAATACAGTTACAGTGTACATATAATAATATACACTTTTGTTTGGTAGTAATGGCCAATGCACAATGTTATAGTTTGTGCGCAAGCTCCCTTCTAAACCGTTTCGCGCAATCATAAAGTCGCAGAGCAACGCTTTCTAGAATACAGCTGTAATTTAGCGAAATTGTTCCCGCGTACATACATTTGCGCAAAACATTGCTAGGACGAATAACACAAACAAAGGTAACTTACACAAATGATTTGAGTTCAAAGCTGTTCTAATTTTAGTTAAGCCACAGAGATGATACTGTTATTCTTTGTTGTTAATGCATATACCTCATAACAGTAAGATGATAATGTAATTCTAATTTCAGACACCCATGTGACAGTTGCGAAACACCCAGATTTACAATGTGCGGCTGAATTTGGGTCAGCATCCAAGTTTTGCTGGGTAATTAATATTTCCGTTATGTAGAATCGCATTCCAGCATATGGCAATTTAATCTACATACGCATTAATCGCATTCCAACACATGTTTCTACTAAGCTAATTTAAAGGAATTACGACATGGATTAATGCAGTTGTTGTGTTTTAAGTTCATAAATTGTAAACATATATTATTTCACCCCTATTGCAACGTTCTAGTGAAAAAAGTTTATAATTTACGACTAAAAACAATTTATTTCTGTTGATAAAGCGTGTTTTTGTTTACAGCCAGGCTTCTTGTTTTTTTCTAAACACAGTGTCAATGTAAGTGTTTTAATATATGCTACTGTATTATGGCCCAGGATAATGAAGATAATCTACTGAGATTTTTTAAAATAAAGGATGAATTGCATGTATTTGACGGGAGCAAGCAGCATCAGCTACGAATTAGTTTCATATTTCGTATTAATATTTGATTAGCAACACCTGAGCTTTTGGATTTTTAAGATGAATCCGGATGAGCTACTTTAATTAGCCAATCCGCATTTTCAGAGCCAAGTATCGATAAATGACGGTCTTAAACTTTAAACAGGAACAAAAATTACATCTACTTATTTCGTTATACTTCAACATATTTTAGTTTCAAGATCAACGTGACAATACTTTTTCGTGTTTTTCTATTATAGTACGCAAACGTTTATGTCATGGTCACCTCCGTCTGTTTTCTTGCCCGCCCGCCCGTTTGTCTGTCAGTTTCTCCGTTAACGATTTAATTTCTGTTAACATGGTTTCTTTTCACATAACTTCATTAAATAGGTAAATTTCTCTTATAAGACATTGATTTGTGTAACTTAGTGTCATTACTCAATAGTCGAGGTCACAATAATCGTCTAAAGCAAAAAAAGGTTGTCAAGCATTTTCAACGGCTACTGATTTTTACTTCTAAACGTTAAAGGTCAAGTTAACTGTTGCCGCCTGATAGGAACACGAGCACTACCGAGCTGCTCTTTAAATAAAAAAGATTTGGCACTTTTGAGGATACCATACTTTCATGCTGAAGCGTTCAAAGGTCAGTGCCATTTTGAACCAACGAAGTTAAACAATTTATTGGCGTAACTTGAGTTGTACTGCAACTACTTCACCAAACGTGAAACACTGGTTGCCCTTGATGATAGAGAAACAAGCTGATCTTGGGATCAAGTTAGGATCAAAGTAACTGTGAATGAAAAAAAAAAAAACCATTTGCGGAGGGCATATCGTGTACCAATTGCGATACTCTAATTTTCATATGAGGATACACTATTTATACCCCACCGAAAATGGCAGAAGAGATCGTATAGCTTTGCTGCTGTCCGTCCTTAAGTCGTTGCGTCTCTAAGTCCGCTCGTCTGTGCGACTGCACATCCGTCTCGAATCCACCGTAGCACGATGATACAAAACTAATACATTTAGAGCCATGAAATGCGACACATTTTATTAGACTCATAAGAAAATAACCTGATTAGATTTTCAAGCGATTACACTAATTATTTATTATGTTATTTTGTATCCACATTGAGGAACCTTCTGACAAAACTTTGTTAGCACAACTACACAAACAACACGTGAGTTAGACAAATGAAATTTGGTAGGCATAATTGTATTCAAATGTAGATGATATGACAAGATTTTTATGCTATTGCAGCATTTTGTCATTTTTTGGACACATTTTTCAACATTTTGATCTTGGACTTTAGCGACAAATACTGTGTTAGCACGATTAAGCAAAACCCCTTTATGTAGACGAACTCAATCTGGTAATCATGTTTGGATGCATATGCAGATGACCTGATTAGATTTGCATGCCATTAGCCATTATAGAAATTTGTTTTTGGACATGGACTTATTTGGTCTGCAGTGAGGGCATGCGAGTTTTACAAACGCAAATCTAGTTTGACCAAACTTCATTTGAATCCATTGTCTCATTTTTGTAAGACAATTAGCATGTTGCAAACAATTATCCGTTAAGAATTTTAAAATTATTCAGCTTGGCATGTGCCCGATCTTCATAGTTTTGTCACTTATAGGGATTAAATAACACCTATCATTGCAATTGTTTTATATTAAAATTGTGATGAAACAAGAATATACGTTCTGAGCCAATCTAAAGAATATTAATTAATGTTATATCAGTGCTTTCTACTGTCAATATGTTTGTGCCTCCATATGTTAGAATAATATGCATGTTTTCTTAGGGAACAGATTTGTACAACAAGACGTTTAACGGAATATGCAGTCACCTTTATTGTGACAATCTCAAAATAAAGAACCAGTGTCTAGGGATGATTGCAGCAGACGGCACGTCCTGTGGGCGAGGAAAGGTATTAACATGTTTTAATTAATAGATCCAGATTTTTGAGCCAATAGAAATTAGTACCTCCCCAATCTCATTAGCTATGACAAAAATAGGGCCTATCTGCTGCTGCCTGGGTTGAGTGATTACATAATAAAGGATGACTCAGGTTATCCTGAGGGACCTAATGTAAACCATTCCCAAAACACACTGCGAAAAGCCATAGAATCTGCAATAACTTTGAGGTTTGATAACTCAGAGGGTATTAAGAAATGCATTTAGTAGACATAGCGGAAATTTTGAAGTCATAACACTATAAATAAGAAACGTAGATGAATTATTAGTATTATTATTTAATAGTGTAACTCTTCCATGATATACTTGTGTGTGTCAGAGAGAGAGAGAGAGAGAGAGAGAGAGAGAGAGAGAGAGAGAGAGAGAGAGAGAGAGAGAGAGAGAGAGATTATCTATGCATTGATTGCTCTTCAATCTGACACCGCATGCCATGACAAGTTTAACCTCTGAAAGTACTGGATTTTCGTATTCTAATTCGCATGAGCTTGAATTTAGATAGGATCTGGAGTTTTTCCCCAGATCGTACCCTCTTTATAATGAAGACAAAGAGGGACAGTCGCCATCTTTCCTTCCCAACGGTAGAGTTATACCGCCAGATAATTCTCCTTTACAGAATCGTTGTTTTGCATTTATCTGGAATAAATCCAAGACGTAAACTTAATTTTCATAGCAAGTGCAATGCATTAAACGACGACGTCGACTTTTATTGCGTTGACAAAGAACAGGGAAAGTGGAGTGGAAGTTCACAGCAGGTAAGTGCCTGATTTACATTGAATGGAATCTCCTACTAGCATTGCTTGAAAACATGCACTATTTCAAGTTACCATTTTTAAGTACATTTGAGGCCAACACATACATGTAGCAAAACATTCATCCCCTTTTCACTTTTACCAGACAACGCATCATTTTCACAGTATTTTTGTAATAAAAGACGATTAAATTGCTCAATGCATTGCACGAGGCATTAAGTTAAGCGTTCAGTTTGGATTTAGGCTAGACAAATGTGAACATAAAATTGTGGACCCCCTCCCCCAACATACACACACACTTAGTGAGGTCGAATTATCCGCCGGTATGACACTCTCACCGTACAGAAGTATACATGACGACTCCATTTTTGTATTTATTGCATAGAGGGTACGGTCCAGGATTTTAAAAAAATATGTTGACACTATCTAACATCAAGCCTCTGTTGTCTAATGCTAGTAAAATGAACACATGACATATTACATGTAAACTGAGCTTCATTACTCGCGCATGTTTATTCCGTATCTTTTGTAACAAGACATACAAACCTGGTGTATCAGTGGGATTTATTAAAGGCTGATGATTACTGGCTTACATTTTAAGTTCATGGTGTTCTTAACACTGTGGATCTTGGATTGAATTTCTTTTCATTTATACATTTTAGTTATATTCTTTTTAAAATTTTGAATATTCTATAAGGTTACATACTAACAAATGAAATGCCACCCACCCATTTATAAGGTTACATACTAACAAATGAAATGGCAATCACCCATCTATAGGGTTACATACTAACAAATGAAATGGTACTCGCTATAGGGTTACATACTAACAAATGAAAGGGCACTCATCCATCTATAGAGTTACATACTAACACATGAAATGGTACTCGCTATCGGGTTACATACTAACAAATGAAAGGGCACTCACCCATCTATAGGGTTACATACTAACACATGAAATGGTACTCGCCCATATATAGGATTACATACTAGCAAATTAATGGCACTCACCTATCTATACGGATACATATACTAACAAATGAAATGGCACTCACCCATCTATAGGGTTACATACCGACATATGAAATGGCATTCGCTATAGGGTTACATACTAACAAATGAAATGACACTCGCCCATATATAGGATTACATACCAACAAATTAAATGGCAACCACGTATCTATATGGTTACATACTACCAAATGAAATGGCACTCACCTATCTATAGGATTACATACTACCAAATGAAATGGCACTCACCTATCTATAGGGTTACATACTAACAAATGAAATGGCACTCATCTATCTATAGAGTTACATACTAACAAATGAAATGGCACTCACCCATCTATAGGGTTACATAATAACAAATGAAATGGCACTCACCCATCTATAGGGTTACATACTAACATGTGAAATGGCACTCACCTATCTATAGGGTTACATACTAACACACGACATGGCACTCATCCATCTATAGGGTTAGATACTAACACATGACATGGCACTCACCAATCTATAGGGTTACATAATAACAAATGAAATGGCACTCACCCATCAATAGAGTTACATACAAACGTATGAAATGGCATTCGCTATAGGGTTACATACAAACAAATGAAATGGCACTCGCCCATCTATAGGATTACATACTAACAAATGAAATGGCACGCATCCAGTATATTGACTCTCGCTAGATGGACACTCACCCATCATATTGACTGTTACTAGATGGCACTCACGCATCATATTGACTGTTAAATATTCTATAATAAATGAAATGGCACTCAGCCATCATATTGACTATTGAATATTATATAATAAATGAAATGACACTCACCATTCAAATTGACTGTTGCATATTCTATAATAAATGAAATCGCACTCACCCATCATATTGTGTGTTACTAGATGGCTCTAGTCTGGATCTCTGTCTCACAGGGCTTTGGTCAAAATGAAACTTTTGAAACAAGCTATCACGTCACTTATAGTATTCATACGCCATCAGCTGAACAAATCTGTAAACGAGTTTTATTCTTTTCTTAAATCTTAACTTAAAAATCATCACTATTACGGTATTTTGCTTTTGTTAATTCTAATTCATGGTTTGTCCACATTTTATTCAGTGGTGCTTCAAAGAACAATGCGTTGCCTCATCTTTCGCTCCTAATGAACCAGGTTTGCGCACTTTTCTATCTATTGCCTGTATATTTACAACTTTACTTATCTAGCTAGTTTTCTTTGTGTAGTTTACAAAAACATTCCTTGAAAAAGTATAAAAAGATGCAACTTTGTAAAGATGGAGTCTTCTTTTATGTGTGACGATTTTCCAGTACTGCAAAATACAATTTTAAGAAATTTAAATGTAAAAAAAAAAAATTCAAATATTTGTTAACAATTTTTCCATCATGCGTATGTTGTGGAATTCAAATAAATAAGAAAATTGGAACATTTGGTGATAAAATTTTCAGAGGTTAGCAACAATGACTATGCTTGAAAAGGTGTCACAGAGTTCGTATGTAAAAATTGTCGAATTTTAAGACATACACATATAGAAAAAGACGTGCCACTCTTTGCGAACCAAAATACAAAGCAACAACTGTACATGTAGATAAAAAATATAATTATGAAGGATATACACGAGTGTATGTGGAAAGAGAATGACTATATGGCTCTCCAGTCCAAAGCTTTATACATTTTGACATAAGATCATGCAGGTTTTTTAGCATGTATATGTTGAACTGAGTAAAGGTATACTTCGCTGGCAAAACTACAGTATTTACAAATATGTAGCTGAATCTGACGTCACTGTACTTGTTTATTTTGATTGCCTGCCTGATATATTTCTAGCATAACTCCAGCATATTCTGTGCAATTTGATTGAGGCATATTTTCAACGAAGCGCATAGTTGGAGGAGGAGGACTATATATTGATAAGCACAGCGACTGTCGAAACACTCATACTCATATGTATACCTATATAATCACACATATTTTAGTGGTTTAATAGACTAATAGTTCAGAACTATTTTTTATGTTTGACTAAACTCAGGTATACAAATTGTACATAAAAGAATATCACTACGAGCGATTTGGGCATCAGTGAGAAAAATGTACGTATAGTTCCTTTTATAGATATAGTACGTACTTATAACTATTATGCAAAACCATGAAAATGTTACTGACGTGTAACTCATTTTCTAAATATTTCTTTTTTTCTCCCACTTGTTTTCTCTCATAATAAACTGAGAGCAAACAACTGTGATTCTTTTTGTGTAATATAAACGAAGGATACCATACACAGGAGGAAGCATGTAGGTGAGACAAGGGTTGGGGTTGGTTTAGATGTGGAACAAGACTTCGATCATATGTAAGTGAACAGTTTATCTTGTAAAATATACAATGTGCTGCTTTATTATTATGTCAGTTCACTCTATACTCTTTATTTTATGAGTACTCTAAGAATTGGTGGCCTCAAATGTCGAGAGCTTTTTCTGATAAGGTCAAAAGAAGAGATATCTTTTCTAGATGTAGAGATAAATATGACACTACTGTTTTGGTAGACAGTCACTCTACTAAAAATATAAAATCATATTGGACATGTTAATGGAATTACAACGCCAGATATTGCTTGTATTTCAGTAGCAGCAGAGGGGTAGCTATTCTATAAAACAAAATTACATATAATGTCGTAAAGATATTAGGGATCCAGACTGGAATTTCCTTAGTTTTGACAGTAAATAAACTGACTTCAACATAATTTTGGAAGCAGTCTATGGATCAAACGAAGATTACCCACAGTTTTATTTAGAATTTTTGTGCACACATAACTAAGTTTGGTAATTCCTCAATAAGTTTAAGTGGGGACTGGAATGTACATCTTAATTACCATATGGACACTGCTAAGTATGCACAAAAATAGCATTAACTCATGCAATCAAATACACGGACTACTAGAAGAGCTTGACATTGTAGATGTATGGCGTGAGGGAAATCCAACACAAAGCGATATACTTTGAAGGGTCCTTTTAAAAACCAAGCTAGGTTGAACTATTTTTGGTATCCTCTGACACTCAATCATTCCTCGAAAACTCTGATACTGGTCTTTGACTACCGCGTCTTCTTATCATTTAGATTCTGTGGCCAGAAAAGATGGCGAGGGATATGGAAATTAAAGAACAGGTTTTTTAAAATGATATATTTAAATATTGTACAACGCTGTATCTTTGATACAATTGACCGATATTAATTGGATGAATATGAGAATTTAGACAACTTACATTTTTCTATCGATAATCAGTCAATATGGGAAACTCTCAAAATAATGTTACATGGAAGAACTATATCTTATTCATCTTACAAGGAAAACAGATAGATCGACAGGAAAAGGAGACAGAAGAAAAAAAAAAAAAAAAAAAAAAAAAAAAAAAAAAAAAAAAAAAAACCAAAACAAAACTGTACGTCAGTGATCAATCCGATGATAAATGTGATGAAAACAATATTTTAGAAACAAAATTTAGGAGAATTAGACAAGAAACAAAAATCAAAGATATTGTACAGAGGGCAAAAGCAAGATAGAAAATAGAGGGTGTAAAAAGCAAACATTTTTTTTTAACTTGGGGGAAAAGGACACTTTACAGAAAAACTGATACCTTAAACAGTTCTTGATATTGGGTTAGAAATAACTGATTTGAACACCGTTCTCCAAGAAAAGAATCTGTCGGTAAAAATATGTATTCATCAAGAGATCTTGTAATTGATGATAATCAAAGAAGTATGTTCTTTGACTCCTCTAGTTCACTCATAAATTAGTTATCTATAGATAACAAGGACTTACTTGAAGGTCCACTTTCAATACCGAAATATGTTTCTGCATTGCAAAAATATTTTTAAAAAATGGAAAATCATCTGGTTTAGATGGCTTTACTATAGAATTCTATACATTCTTTTGGCCAGGTCTTGGGCATTTTATAGCCTGAGCTCTGAATTATGCACATGAAAATAATTCTTTCTCTGTTACACAAAATCAAACAGTCCAAACTTGTATTCCAAAAGAAGCAAAATCAAACTCCTGTTTGAAAGACTGGATACCTATATCTCCTTTAAATGTGACCGAAAAATTGCATCTTCAGCTATAGCAAATAGAATTTAAAAAATATTACCAAGAATAGTTAGCGAACAGCAATCAGGTTTGTAAAGGGTAGATATATTGGAGATTGCACTGTTCTCATTTACGATTTAAAAAAATAAAACAAATTAAAAATTAAAAAGGAACAGAAGAGGCTGACATTCCAGCAATGTTAGTCCGACTTGACTTTGGATATACTTTTAATTCTACTGAATGGTCTTTTGTTGCAGAAACTTTTCTTTTTTTTGAATCTGTTAATCTAGCCTTAAATTGTTCAAAACCTTCTACATATACAGTTGTGTGCTAAGTAATGGACACTGTTCACAATATTTATTCATTGAAATGGGAGCCATACAGGGTGACCCACTCTCACCTTATTTATTTCTTGAAGTTGTAGAATTGTTAGTGCTTCCACAAACAATAACCCACATATAAAAAGAATATATTGTAATAATTATAAATATCTAATAAATCAGTATGCAGGTGATTCTACCCTTATCCTAGTTGATGATGACGCATCTCTTTACACTGCATTAGAAGTTTGTACTGCTGTTCAGGACTAAGAACAAACTTTGGAAAAAGCAAGCAAAGCACAAGTAGTATGGATAGGCTCACAAAGGGGTTGTGTCGAAGAGTTCAGGATACCATAAAGTAGTATCTGGAATTACGATGGTTTTTTGTATTAAAAAGAACACTTCTTTGAATAACATTCAGTTTTAGCGCACATAATAATACTGTGATAAATTACCTAAACAAATTAGAAGCAGTTAGGAAATTATTAGCAAATTGGTAATTTAGAAATCGTTTCTAGTTGGTAAAATAACAGCGATGAATTCTTTAGCTTTGTCCATACTTGTTAATTGATTCACAGTAAAGAATCTGATTCAATAGCTTCAGGATATTCTTTTTAATTTCCTTTGGAGTGGAAAGGGTGATAAAGTTAAGCGATGCATTCTTGTAAATGATTATCAGTATTGTGTGTTAAAAATGCGCCATATTCAGCGTTTCTGTCCAGCACTTAAACCCTCAAGAATTAAAAAGTTTGAAGGACCCTCCCAATTATGTTCCTGGAAATCTATCATTATCGATACATTATAACAATTTGGAGGCGGTTAAGTCCTGTTCTGAAGAAACATCAGAAGGCATCCAAAAATATCCCATGAATTTACAATGTTTTGGCAGAATGTTTTTCTTATACTGTTAGAGATGGATGATTACCCTACCAAAACCTCTGAAGATATCTTATCCATGCCATTGTGGTACAACAAATATATTCAAATAAATTATAGAACTGTAATTTATACAAAACTGGTGTGCAAAGTTTATTTTCTTTGTTAATGATATAATCAGTGCCAATGTTAACTTTCTCACAATATATATTTTATGGAATGGTATGGAATTCTTGATGATGCACTTAGGGCTTGGAAGAATATTTAAAACAAATAAAC
Organism: Margaritifera margaritifera; assembly: GCA_029931535.1. Classification (NCBI taxonomy): domain Eukaryota; kingdom Metazoa; phylum Mollusca; class Bivalvia; order Unionida; family Margaritiferidae; genus Margaritifera; species Margaritifera margaritifera. The sequence goes on along the minus strand of JAQPZY010001389.1, from coordinate 57,551 downwards.
AAAAACTTCAAATACCTGTGAACAAATATTACAAAATACATAGAAAACATGAAAACGTATCAAAAGCCCATAACAAATAGAATGCAGCACTAAATTAGAAGTACCAATACGATCATAGGAAATTTATAAATTTACTACCTTTCAGAGTTACAGATGATTCAGGGCACCTATATTTTCTGTTCAAAATCATTCATTAAACAGCCTATACAAATGTGACATTGTTCACAATGAACATTTTGGCAACATGCCTTTTCTCATTCTGTAATGAGCAGTCAGAAATATTGATACATCAATTTTTCGATTGTCCTATTATAAAAAAAAATATCACTTAATTTTACATCACCACTGAGTGATAATTGTGGTATGCAAGTATACTTAACTTTTAATAATATCCTATTTAGCTTTGGAATTTCTGCAGAATATGATATTGTAAATTATGTTTGTTATTGATTAAGAAGTATATATACTCTTGTCGACTAAGAAATCGTATTCCTACTTTCTGTAGTTGCATATAAAATGTTAAGTTACACATACATATTGAACTCTATTTCACATATCTTTATTCCTTGGCAGAGGCAGAGGAAATAAGAAATATATGGAAACATAAATGCAGCGGTGACTTAGTAAACACATTTATGGAATGTACACTTAATATTAAAATTGTTGGTTTCTTCAATATACAAATTACTTTATTTCTCCAAATCGTCTGTATTGTATATATTTATGCCACTATGTCTGCTGTATATTTACATAATTGGTAAATTACAAAAGGACCATACAGGTCATTATTTCTGTGAATAAATATATCTCCACCTTTTCCATTATTTAGAAGGTGACAGGAAAGCTATTGAAATAAGGGCACTTATTAGAACAGCCAAAATTTTAAGAATTCAGTGTTTTGATGATATTGAGTCAATTATACTTTTTGAAACTCACCAATATATATATATATATATATATATATATATATATATATATATATATATATATATATATATATATATATATATATATGTATATAAAAACAAATATATATATATTTGTTTCTTCTTTTAAATGTTGCAGACGAATGTTTATATGGTGATGCCATTGGAGTTGTGAACGAAGGCCAAACATGCGTTGACATTATCCGTGACCATCCGCATTATTGTTTTGATGCTTCGTATAGAAGGCGATGTTGCAAATCATGCGCCAAATTGGCCACAAATATACCAGGCAAGATTAGTTGTCTATATTAGACCAATGCCTAATCAATTCTGGTATCAATTTGCTCAACTATCACTTTGGGATCTATTCGACATTTCTCATTATAATGTAATATTTGGATAATTCTGCTTCTTATTCTGTGTATCTTGAGGGTACATCAAAAATAAAAGGTGGTTAAACGTATCCGACAAAAAAATTTAATTGGACATGAATATAGTGCATGGGATTCTTGCGATTACCTAGTTTCAACAAAGTTTATTAGAAGCAATTTGTTTTAGCAAACCCTAAAAATGCTGATAGTCAATGCCACTGCATAGGTAACTAACCAAGATGTTTTGGAGTTTTCCGTCATTTATTTAAAAGTTATTTTCTTTCTTATCTATCATTTGCTTGGCAATTTGTACCTTCTTTCAACGTAGATCATGTCTGCGTCTATTAGCATCTAAGTCTGACTTCATATTAGCAGGTACATAGGTTTCTTGCCATGGTGTTGGTGAGCATATGTTCCATCTGTACTCCTGTACTTGTAGGACAGTTTATTTCAAAATAGGAAGGTATAGTTAAAGAATGCAAAAACATAAACTGGTGTAAATTTTAATTTCATATAGTAAAATGCAACTCTTTTGATTTTATAAGTACAAAATAAATGTATGTGAATACAATAAATATTCGTCATGAATGGGAAGGAGACACTTGGGCACATAAAAGATTCCTGCCTAGAACCTATTTAATTTTGCCGCTACCTGTGTACTGCATGTACTGCACGTCCTCAATGCGGGTCAGTTTCAGGAGAACGTTAATAAACAATAGTGTGTGTGTAACAGGATGAAACTGGGCGGGATCGGATCTAGCATAGACACTTAACACTCACGTAAATGAGATGTTTATTTATAATGCATTTAATGATGATTGAATCTTTGACACCCTTACTTCTATCTCTCACAAATTAAGCTAAAGCAACTGAAAACACTACCCTACGCATGCACACAAAGTTCATCCACGGATATAACAAAATGCCATCGGTCCTCAACGGATACGATCAAAGCATAGTTATTCGACAAATGATCACAAATGGTATCGTTTGTCAACGGATATGATCAAACATCTTTACGTTTTACATTTTATCTTGTTGTACTTCAAGTCTCCGTTTATTTGGAGGTTTTTTTCTGTCCTAAATACTTTGTAATTCAAGTTTACATTTTTTTAAAATTTTCCCCTTGGTTGGCACCATATATCCATTATTGTGTTGAGGTGCCGTAAAATTCTACTGTATACATATATACTTACATTTTTCATCTTCTGTCCTCTAGAAAAATGTTAGCTGACCCACTTAACAAATGAATGGCGAGGAAAGTTAAATCAATTCCCGTACATGCTGGTATTAGGCACGTAGGTGTGATAGTAGTTTTTGTTATTATGGCAGTGAGGATTGTAGCAAAGAGAGAATATATAATAGCTGCATTCAGAACCTCGGGGTTAAGGGATATTTAATTTCCTCTTGATGGCTTTATTTTATACATAGTCTCTGCACTAAAGCCTAGGAATGAAACAATTAGAAGAACAAGAAGAAAGGAGGCACTGCCCTCTATAAGACTCGGACTCCACAATCTAAATTTTGCAGGTTGCCCCTACGGAGACACTGCTACAAATGGTTGTGCGGCAATGATAGGGGGAGGCTGTTATGCTGGAAACAATTCTCAACTGTGCTGTAAAACCTGCCATGGCCTCAAAACTTCTTACCCTGGTAAGTTACTGTTTTTTTTTTACAAAGATATTTGTTCATTAACATTCAGTTGGGTGCTAAAACGAAAAATATAGCATAGATCAAACACCGGTGCGGTCACATGCAAGCACTTCAATAGTTTCCAGCGTTGTTTTGTTTCCAAGTTTTCTGTCACTTATGACGACAATAACCGTCGATAGAATTCTATAGTCAAGTGTTTATTAAGACATGCTTTAGGTGTATCAGGGTACAGAGATCTAAAACATTTGATATAAGTGGACAACCTATATGTAAAAATAATAGAAATAAAAGTGCCACAAATGCTGTAACTGGGTGCAGAAACTGTTTCTGACTATATGTCCTTCTCGATTAAAATTGGTAACCAGGAGATATAGGGAAACTTGGAACCGAGGGTAGTCCGTTTGAGTAACAATTTATATCACACTGCACACATGCAATGTATGAACATTTAAAAGTGTCATTTATCAGTCATAGTATTTATCTTTACTGAAGCAGCCATTCCTCTAAAACATATAAATGGTAGAGTCATAATAAATGTCAGTCCCGTTTAAATATACAGGAGTTGCTATAAATCTAGTAATAAGTATCAGCATCGTTATTAATGACGCTTCCTTTGTCCTGTAAGGAATGTGGAAGCTATGGATAGTATTTGAAGAGAAATTTCGTAATGTATATCAATCATAACCTGCAACACGTGGGTCTTGAATGACACTTGCATCCAGCCTACTTGTCAAATCTGTCCAAAAAAGGTAACTCACAAAAGATTTTGTTGAAAGTTTTGCAGCAGAGTTATTTCGAATAAATTTGTAATCTACTCCCTAATGAATCCTAATGTCGTCTGCATAATTTTAAACCTATTAAAGCATAAGCACACAAGGTGAATTTTTCCAGAGACATTGAATGTATCTACTAAAAGCTACCCACCAGACGTCTGCAGAACAGAGGCATTATCGCCACGCTTTTATCAGTTATACCTAAACAACACCCATTATACACATATCTAAAATATTATAGACCCACATCTCTGTCCCACGTTGTTCATTTAAATTTTGAAACTGTTGTATATATCTAGAGAGACTACTCCGACTTACATCTCAAAGTTTAATGTATTTACATTGAACGGTGTGGATGGAGTTGTGTAAATGACATAAGTATTCACGCACTTATGTTAAGATGGGCGAAGTCAAATAATTCCCACATTTATTTTGAAAAGAAGGGAGGTAATAACACAACTGCGTAAACGAGATATAGAATAAGATAGAATATATGGATATGTCCACTAAGAAACATTATCATCACAGTCAGCATGAATAGTGATATGATGTAGAATTAACCTGGCCTCAGTATGTTCTGGACTTAAGTGATTGTTTAGTTGTAAGTCAGATTTCAATTTCAGCCAATCAGAACTTAAGTCTGCGCCTAAACTTACGAGTCCAGTATCAAACGATATGAATGATGTGCATATCTTCATTTATTTATTTAAGACTGCCTATGGGGAGACAAGGCCACTTGGTGCGCCACACTGCCCGCAAAGGATTGCTACGCAGGACAGAATGCAGACATCTGCTGCATAAAATGCAAAGTTACCTACAAAACGAACGTACCAGGTCAGTAAAACGTTAGCAACATGAAGGTTTCTAAAATGAATGGACACTTGATGTTATGATGATAATACACAAAAGGAACATACATAGCAACAGTACAATTCTTTTTGCAACATGTAGTGCTGGATGAAGCGTACAAAAATAAGAACCGAATTGGCATATATGGCTAGTAGAAAGTTCACATATAAAGTTCGTGAATAGAAATGAACTCTTAACTTACGACGAGAAAATTAAATAAATACTAAATTGGATTCTGTACAAAGCAAACCAAACACAAGTATATGTAGCCTAAATATATATCCCTTATTACAATTATAGACCAATGAGAATATGGTGAAAATTCATAACCGGATTTATTGATGTATCAAAAAGCATAGCTCTGATATATATATATATATATATAACAGTATGTCCGAAACCATGGATCTAGAAAGATCGTGTTGGTCAGAGAAATAATAGATATGAAACAAAAACTGACAATATTCAGTGCAAAACTGGTGTGAAACCAGCTCTACCGATTCCTTTTTCAAGGCACAAAGCCACAAAAGACTATTACACAAACGAAACAAGAACAAAACACAAAACAGAAAACACAAAGACGTAATTACTAAACAGAATCTACATAATGTTTGCTGTAGATATGTACAAAGACGATGCATTGAAATAATAAATCAAACGAGCAAAGTTGAACGAGGATGAACGTTGCTACTTTTAAGATGCATCCTGATAAAGTGCTCGTAAGGTGGAAATGGCTATAACAAAGGACTCCAATTGATGATGTAAGTAAGTAAGTAAGTAAGTAAGTAAGTAAGTAAGTAAGTAAGTCAGCAATGAGATCTTGGCGCCATCAACAATTTGTCCAATTACATTTTGTATTATCCCGGATCTGATATTTTAACTGGCGGTTTCTTAAAACTTGTGGAAGTTGTGTTCTAAAGTAGTATTACATAAATGAGTTGGTATTAATTAATAACTCAAAAAACACTTTAAGATAGATTTATATGCGTCTTTACATATTCTATACAGAAGAATGATAGCTACGACCATTGGTTTGAGAAAGCGAACTATTGACAGGAAAATATGATTTTGATAACTTGCAAATTCCTTATTACCTATGCACGAACCAATGCCCGTTTGGATTCTTCTTGATTTAAGTCGCTGCGTTTGTGTGTTCGCATCTGGCGAATCCAATAGGTTTCTTTGGCTTTCCTATTTTCTGTGCCCATTTTGAGTTATGGGCGATTCTAGTCAGGATTACATCATTGAAAGTATGGTAACGAAAAGAGAAATATTCCGCCACTGGGCTGCTTTTCACTTTATAAGTTTGCCAGACTGATCTAATATTTAATTTCTGTCTCTCCAACATAATGGGTGCCGCATACCTTTCATGTGATGACGTAAATCACATTTTCTGCGTAGCATGTTATAGTATGGTTATGAATATTAAATTTTGCACCCGTGACTGTGCTGGAGAATGTGTTTATTTCCTTCATGTGTTGGCTCGTCTTACATCTTTTGTTTCCAGAAGGATTCGATTTTCCATTTATTTGTTTATTTAAGAGTCTTTAAATTTGCCCTGACTAACATGTCTCTCAAATTTTGAGGTCTACGGAATGCTACAACTGTTTTGTATCGGAAGATCAATTTCAGCGGTTTACAGGAGTCAATGGTTTGCCAATGTCTGTGAATGATGCGACCAACTTGCGGGCTCTCAGTGTGGAACGTGAGGACGAAGGGTTTCGTTCTACGCTTTCTTTTCCCTTGTATTTTATTAGGTCAGCATATTTTTGTTTGCGTGGCTCCTTGTATCCCTTTCGCTATTATATCTTTTGTTGTAGCCCTGCTTTGTCAGATGTAGGGTTAGCTTTCTGCACCTATCATCGAAAGGTGTGTATGAGAGCGGATTCTCCTGATTCTAAGTGACTGACTGTAGGTGATGTATTGTGTGCAGAGCCTTGGGTGGAAGATGGATGGAAGAAAGTACTGATGTTTGTCCGTTGGCTTGGAAAACATGTCTGTATAGAGTGTGTTACTGACAAGTTTAGTTTCTGTGTCCAAACATATATGATCATTGTTCGAAATTTCGGCAGTGACCGTTACCAGAGATAATAGGCCGACCTGGGTTTTCTGCTTTGTGTGTTTTAGGTAGGAGATAGAATTTCTCTGCTCTCAGATTTTCAGAGGTAAGATATTCAATTGTCTTCTGGTCTAAAAGTCCATCTTGGAACATTTCATTGATGACATGCTCATCTGTCTTAGCATATTAAAGTGTTGGGTCATAGTTTAATTCCTGGTAGAATCTGACATCAACCTTTGTCGTTTAATTCATTATTTCATTGTATCGTCTATGTAAATATTTACAGTAAATACCGTGTAGATTCTGTATAGTAATTACTTTTTTATGTTTTGTGTTTTGTGTTCTTGTTTCGTTTGTGTTATCGTCTTTTGTGGCTTTCTGCCCTTGAAAAAGAAATCGGTAGATTCCGAAAGCGCTTGGGCTGGTTTCACAGCAGTTTTGTACTGTTGTTTGTCAGTTGTTTTCCTCATATCTATTATTGCCCTGACTAACACGATATATATATATATATATATATATATATATATATATATATATATATATATATATATATATATATATATATATATATATATATATATATATTAAATCCATCTCGTATTTTCTGTACTATGTATGCGAAAAATCATGTCATGATGGTCAAGAGTATCCGAACCATATTAAGTCTCACAATTAAGCATCTACTACTGTTTATACTTCAGTTTACAGTACAAAATGTGACCTTTGTTATGTGATCAATAAACTGTTATATTGGCTCTGATTTCTAATTAAATATGCTAATCGTGGAATAATGTCAACGTTTTGGCTACGGACATTCAAACAAAAAAAGTATTGGACAATTGCCTAACATTTGACTGTAGTTGCCGATAGTTGATTATTTTCATCTGAAACTAAGTTAAGCTTTTTTACATAATTTAAGTCAATTTAAACTAGTTTTGGTGCGTGCGAGTTTGCAGCATCAGTCGTACTCAGACATAGGAGTAGCACGTGCTGCTTGATTATATATTGCTGTGATTTAAAACTCTTTTTTCAGACATTGGTATAATTTTTGTACTTAGTAACTGATAACATAAGAATAACGGTCATATACGGTTTTCTGTAAGTCAACGTTTACCGGGGAACCCAGGAAAGGAAACAAAACTTGTTGGCTTCCCTATTAGGTTCAAACCTTTTCCTCTTGCTGGGGCAAAGATTTGCACTCAACGAACCGTGCATGGATATAATATGTATATAAGAGCATCTTCCTGGTCGAAAAGACGAGATTTCAATATATGAAGACAGAAAAGGCGTTCGACTTATGGCAACAACGACAAAGAAAGACCGATATATTGTCAACAAAAATAACGTGTCCAGTATACTAGGTCTGCATGAGTAGCTGTTAAAGTAATTGAGGGTACACATGAATTACGTTACTTAACAAAATGAGTAAAATATTTTGAAGATTTGACAATTAACAATTGGTTTATTTTTCTTAATTATCCAAACCATGAAAAAACAAACAAATCAGATAATTAATCTTTTTTATCATGAGGAATTATATAATTGAATACATTTATTGATCAGATACTGAATAGTGAAAGTTGAAATTGAATACATTTTTCATCTATATGAAGACCAATAAGAGTACCAATATTAGCTACGTTTCAATTGATCTTGTCATTATTTCCCAGGTTTGACGGCACACGAGCAATATTATTAATATTTGTATTATTATTATTATTATTATTATTCCCACAGGTTGCGAGTACGGAGATAGAACCGACTCTTGCAATCGTTCACAATGCCCGAACTATGATCAGCACTCACGAGAGAATGTTTGCTGCAAAACATGCCATGATTATGTCTCTGGAATTATAGGATAGAAGAAAAGTCAATAAAAACATATTTTATATTGTTCTTCTTATCTCCTTGATCAGACTGATATGATTTACTAGCATTTACAAACTGCTTTTTATTATGTGTGCGTGAGAAACATATGTGGCGAAGAAAAAAATATACCTTGATGTAGAAAAAAAACAAAACAACACAAGTTAGATCACTGAAAGTTGAAATTCCAGGGAAATCAGCAAAAATGCCATTTGGTGGCTAGTTCTTCCTCCAATATGTCATTAAGATCAGCAAGTGTAGTCATCATGTTTGCTATGGTTTTGGTGTACCTCATCGGTTTCAGTTGATGGCACTAGTATGTGTATTCACCTCGTTCTACACAAATATCAAAAGAGTCATTTTGGGGTATCCGGACAATTCGTAGGCGGACAATTTGGAGCGGACAATTAGGAGCGGACAATTCAGAGAGGGGACAATTCGGAGACAGACAATTCGGAGACGGACATTTCGGATAATGGATAATTCGGAGACGGAACAATTAGGAGACAGAATAAAAACACGATTAAATGAATTAATTTTTTTTAGAAACGTCTATGGGTTCAGTTACACGACAACATTTGACTGTGTCTGTGTGTGTTTAACTGTTACCATTGTTAATGCATTTTTTAAAACCTTTTCCTAATCCAGATTATACCACTGAATATTAGTAATTGCCATGTAATACCAACACAACCTATAGGCGATGTCTTAACGTCTGCTCAATAAGACATAATCCTTTTGATGTTCAGTCGCATTCTTTTTAACAGGTACATGAAAAGCCGATGTGAAATGCAGCAACACAGTCAAAACCAGACTGTTACATACCGATATAAGTACGCGCCTTCTTAACAATTACTAAATAAGACCATTCTTTTATGTACGCGCGATAGCTGTTTTCATAAGTTTTAGCTTTTTCCGAAACCATCGGCCGTCAGATTAACACTTAACACGTGCTCAATGAAACAACTTACTTTTATATATCCGCAACAGTCATCCGTCTTCTAGTTGTGAGTAGTTGAAATACATATAAGCTCTTAATTGGTTATTTATTATTCGTTACGTTGGTTTCTCAAAACTTTGCGATATTAAATCTGTATATCAAGGACAAAATATACGTCTCTTTAATTTCTTGAATCAGAAAAGTGAAAAAGAATGTTAGTTTGTGAAGGCTATCTTTACCATATAGACAAAATAACAGAGAGGAATGATATATGGCGATGAAGTAATCGTTCCTGCATAGGCCGTTGCCAGACTGCCAATGGAGAAATGATCCAGGCGCCTTCTGATCACGTGCATGCTGCATCTTCAGCAGAGATTGACGAGGCGCGTGTTCGCACATCAATCAAACGACGAGCGGAAGTATCGGAAGAACATTCTCGGGTTATAGTTCAGTCAGTACTTGGTAATTTGTCTCAGGTCGCACAGGCGACTTCACCAAAAACTGAGACTATTAAACGCGATATCAGGATATACTGTCAGTTTCCATCAATTGAGAACAATAACTTTACTCCTGAACTTTGAAATACGTTGACCTGTTAAATTTTCCTATGTCACGAGGAAAATTTCCTTCTTTTCGCTACTGATGAGGATCTTAATGTTTTTAGCTGGAAGTCGAATTTGGTTTGCTGACGGTACATTCAGAGTAATTCCTGCCTCGTATACTCAGCTACACACAATACACGCACTGCATGATGGATTCAACATACCATGCGTGTATGCTTTCTGCCTAACAAGTTAGAAGCTACGTATACAACGCTGCTGCTGAAGCTAAGGGAGCTCCAACCAAGATTAAATCCTGAAGTAATTGTTATAGACTTTGAAAGAGCAGCAATGAATGCTTTTAAGAATGCTTTCAATGCACAGATTCACGGCTGCCATTTTCATTTTGGTCATTGCATTTGGCGAAAGGTCCAGTAGCTTGAATTTGCAAGTAACTACAACAATGACTTGGACTTTGCAATGCACATTCGTTTCCTTATATTACTGGCGTATGTACCGAATGAAGACAACGTGCATTTATATGAAGAACTGATCGAGCTGCAATCATTTCCAAAGGATGACTCTTTATCGAGCATGTTTGGAATTTTTTTAACAGCATTTTGTCCACAAAACATAAGGTTTTGTTAAACTAAGAATTATTACATTGTGTTTGATTATTTTAATATTGTTTGCATTCAGTCATATATTGTCGTGTAACTTAGCTCAAAATTTGTAGCTTCTTCGTATAAGATTCTTAGTTCATATGCTTTACCCATTGACGTTTCTAAAAACAAAACAAAAACAAACAAAAAAAAAAAAAAAAAAAAAAAACAACAACATTAAAACATGTTTTTATATGTGAGTCTTGTTAATTCGTTTTTATTTTTAAGTAATGGGCTTCGACTTTTCCATCTCTGAATTCATTCTTCACGATCTCCGAATTGTCTGTCTCCGAAATGTCCGTTCTCCGAAATGTCCGTCTCCGAATCGTCTGTCTCAGAATAGTCCGTTCTCCGAATTGTCCGCCTCCGAATTGCCCTAGAACCATTTTTGGTTTAGTTACTGTTCGTGTTCATATGACTATTGTTTTTACAAGACAAACAATTTAGGGTCCTTTAAAATACCTAGCTTAAATGATGTTTTCTTATTACATAGAATTACATACACAGCCATTAGTGTTATAATATGCTGATCATGTGACCCATGGCAAGACAATGCTTTATTGGAGGCACCTATTAACCGAATTCCGGAAGAGTCAGCAGACAAGGGACAGACTGCCCAGCTGGAACTATACTTTGTTATTAAGTACGACAATATTACTTCTTTGTTACAAAACTCGGATCCAATTAGTAATGAAGAAATATACATGCGCAAGTTTCTTTTTTTTCTTTTGTTATTTGCGGATCAATGGTATATTGATCATTGGCATTCTGTAAATTTTCCTTGTATCCTTCCGTTTGGTTCTGAACCTTTAGCTCATACATAAACACAAGTTACAAAATATTAGAGAGTAATGCCACATAAGTTCACGGGTTCTTTTCATCACACACACACACACACAAACACACACACACAGAGTACATCGTAATCTCAATTATTATTATTGACTTAAGAAATAATATATGAAACATTAAATGTCCAATTGCTTGTTCTTTTCTCTTCAACAATGGACATTCCAAATCAAATGACTTTACGTGTTGCCTAAGGTATATTGACAAAATCGAAAATCGAAAAAAAAGCTGACCCTTTGTCTGGACAAAAATCTGATGTGCGTCCCGATATATATATATATATATATATATATATATATATATATATATATATATATATATATATAGATATATATATATATATATATATTTATACAACGTTATTTATCCAAGCATATTTGTTCAATTTGAGATTTGCATTAAAGGTATAGAAATGTGAAAATGCGTACGAAGGTATCCCCTTTGAATTAGGATTGATCGATAAAGACAAAATGCAATTGAACTGAAAAATTAAGAAATTTCTCATGGTGATAGCGTAGTTTAAAAATAAGACAATTTTAAAACTTAAAGGAAAGATAATCCATCCTATTGTAGTTTTATAACTTCAAAGTAACTATATAATTCAAAACTACCAATCCATTCTTGTCATACCTGTTCCCGCACATTAACTGTATTATGCAATATAATAAAATAACTACTAACCTCTGGTCTCAACTCTTCCATGTAATACGTGTTCAAATGGCGATGTGTTAAGCAAACTTTGTTGACAACGTTTATATATAAATTTCAACGGGTCTGATGATTTGTGAGTGGTGGTAGTGAGTTGTGGGAAATTGAGAAAGGAACAATAATAATTTGTTTGTTTGGGTGTTTTATGGAACAGCAACACTTTAAAAGTTATGTCGTGCAAATGCATAGAAGAAGAAGAATGATAAATATTCGTTTTCATGAACTGACTATGAAGCTACGGGATTGTCAGCAAACATGTAAACAATTATTACAGAATTAAAACAAAATATGAATGGTAGACAAAGAATATCATAAAAGATTTTAAAGAATCTGGTATAAATATGAATAAACTACAGTGTTACCTTTGCAATATATTTGTCAAGCTGCCATAGGGGAAAATATTAAAACGGATTGACCTTGTGATTCAGTTTACAACAACAGCTTATGGTTTACTTTCACATCCATTAATACTATTACAGAGAAGACTTTGTATTAGACTCAAACGTATTCTACCTTTACTGGTTGTAACAGATAAATTTAAATGAATGGTGAGGTTGAGAAACGTTCAAAAGGAAAGATCCAGATTCAACCCGAAAAAAGAGTTCAGTAAAATGCCGATTTACTCCCTCTTCCACTGTTTTGAAAGAGCACAAGAACATTAAGACATCATCTAGTCCAAGAGATGCGCGGGATACATTTTTCCGTATTGCCATCGACTAGTCTTCACCCGTAATTGGATGGATAGCAATGATTGTGTTATGGTATATCTGTATTCCTTCATATTAATGCAGCAAAGGCAATCGTCGATTTCGAAGACTTAATATACTGAAGATGAAAGGCCTGAGTCAGCACCTTTTATTTTCTTTTTTTTATTTTTATAATCCATTGTAACTTGATTCCCCCCTCCCTTTTAACACCCACATCTACTCAAATGTTTATAATTTGCTCATATTTCTCCAAAATTCAATATGCTACAACATTCCAAGATGTCGCTGACTTGCTTGAAATCCCGGCCTTTAGGTTTATTCTATCCTTAGACATGTCTGTGTTCAACATGGGGGCATCTATGTGGATGGGAGATAAGCCAATTGTCATGATAAATTAATTGTCTACATAAACCTCTTGTGCATTTTAACTCTTGGATTTGTAAATCATTTCCTTTCAACAGTACGCAAATTGCCACGGGAGCTAATATTTCTGTTTTTAAACCTCCCTTCAAGTTGTAGGCCACCGAGACGTGACACAACGTGTTGAAATAATACTGGGCAAGTTACGAATTCACCTTGCTGCTATAAATAGAAATGATGTAATTTACCCACAACACATAGCGTGAACCGCCATAGTACTTCCGGGTAAACAGAACAACATCGGAGTGTGTACAATGTGATATTTACACTTAACTATGTCTAATTCTCTGTGAACTATGTTGCTCTTCTCATATCAATTTGTACAAAGAACATACACGGATAAAAAAAAATATTCAGTGGATTAAACAAATAAAGACTTCTTTTATAGTCTTTAAGTAATCTAATATGGGGAGATTCTTGATTTGTGGGCTAAAAGGATACTTGTTGTATTGCTCGATCCAACAGAAACACTAAACATAACCCCTATTCAAAAGTAACCTCCGTTCATTGTCGTAATTTGCACCTTTTATTTATCTTCATTTGCGAAACGTTATGGTCATTTATTGCCCTCTTGTTTATTCCTATTCTCGTGTAAAGTCACATATTTCGTAATTTTCCTATTCCCATCTCTTTCCTTACATTAATGTATTGTTCAGTTATTCATTCTTTCATTCATTTTATTCTTACGTCTCCACTTTTAATTACCCAACTTACATGCATCTACCTCTGTTTGTTCGTCCTTTTCATTGTGCATTCCTTTTACTTATAAGACTGACTTGTGAAATCGAAAACTAAATGAATTAGGTTATGAATGGCTGTCCCAATAATAATTATTAGAAGAGTAGGAGGAATTGTTTAAGACTATTTGAATTTTTTTGAGCGAAAAATATGCACTGTTTAAAACTTTAACGCATTGATTTTTAAGACAGTAAAAAAAACGTACGTGTCGAAATTGGCATGGAAATGTCAATCAGTCAACTAAATATACGTATTATAAAGAAAGAAGTCATTACTGAATGTTGAGAAATATCTATGGATATGATTACCTTTTTACATTTTGCTGGAGTTTTCGATAGTATTCTCATTCCTCTGGACGATTCGATATTTAGATGTTTTAAGCATAATCTTAATATAGAGACAGGTATATATGAAGGTGACATTGCTTCAGAGACTTATTATGGTAACTTTTGTTCCAGGAATAACTTACTATTAGTTGATGACGAAGATATCAGAGACAAAATATTAAGATAAACGTTGGTGTGCTTGTCCATTTTTAAAAAATTTCTATGGGTTGATGTCATCTAAAAGTCCACAGTTTATATACCATGTATTAGCTAGACAAGAAACGGTACTTAATGACTGATAGTTACACTATAAGAAGTGTACTGCGCTCGAATATATTGACCTTTTTATCTGTATTATAGGACATAAGACGGTAGCTAAAATTACTAAAATATAGAATATAATTTACTTCGATGTTCACTTGTAGGGAGATGACATTGCAACCACCATTTACATTGTTAAACATAGTGACTTTATGTCAGACCAAATGATAATTTAGCTCACGGAAAATATTTTCAGTTTTACGTAGGGATCAAGACATGAGGTAATAACGCGTTGCGTCACATTGTCGTAATTTTTAACCAGCCCCATTGATTTAGTAACGTTACGGCACAAGCTCATCTATACCCAACAAATAATTTACTGCTCGATGTCGAACTGCCATTTAGCTGGTGCTACCAACACAATATTCCCTATCTAAAGAAAGCCAGAAATAACTCACAAAAGAAAACAGTGGCCGCGCATCTCCTTCTAACTTCACACAGGGGTTAATCAGTCCTACCCATTTATCTAACTCTCTCAGTTAATGACGACTCATAGAGAGCGTAATCTGATGTTTCAGATAACAGACAACCTCCCGATGTTCAAAACAGAAGGATATCAAACTAGGGAATACTTATAAAACTTTTAAAACTCCACTACACCAAAGCGAAATCCTACTATTCACTGTGGAGAACAAACGTCTTCACTGAGAAGTATTGGTTCACCATTTGTGGCATCAATATGATAAAGCAAACGGGCTGCAGCTCGGAAAGAAATTGTTTTGCCAATCTGTTATATGATACTGTTAAATACTTGTTCCACGTCCGCAACCCCTATAAATTAGCGTGAATAGCACAAAAATCTCTTTTGGTTAGTCTCAACTTGCTTTGATTTCTTTTGCCTAAAAGGCACTTCTGAGATCGAACTGCAGCTCGTCCACAACTACTATTTCTTGGTGTGCACCACAGCCACATACCACTTTTGTTTGTTTGTTTGGTTAGGCTAGGCCAGCTTTATGGAGCTTTGCCTGAAAGGTACTTCTGAACTTTAACATCATCCACAATCACTACGATTGACGCCCGACGGATATACAATAAAGTCACTCTTTTGCACTGCCGATTCTCATATAATCTATTACCATTTGGGCGCTTTATGAAGAATGTTTCTATTCTATTTACGATTCGCAATAGCTAAAAAAAAGTAAATAATAAAACAAAATAAAACACAAAACAAAACAATAATCACAACAGCAACAACTAAACCCTCAACAAACCGTGTGAGTAGAACTTACTGCACGGCAATTGTCTCTATCAATAGTATATTTAACTACAATCTAAACAGGGTTTAAAAGGATGAACACTAATTTCTAAGTTATCTCCCTTAATATGATCAGTTGCACATAAGCATAGCGAATAAGACGAGAACTATAAAGTATCACTACCGATATCTATTGATTTTCTAATTGTTCAGTTTGACAATTATTTTACCAACGCCGAATTCATATTATCGAATAAACAATCACTAAAATCTGTCAAACTTAAGAATGGAGGCCAAAATTTAATTAGCTGAGACCCATGGATCTTTACATAATTTTAAGCTCTCGTCCCATTTTGCTTTTTTACACGAACGACAGAATTCTCTGAGAGGTCTAAATATAAGCTATCATACTAATTTCGTCAATACGCTTCTTTGCAATATGCTACTCTTCAGTTTTGGAAAATAGGTTTAGTCTGCTCTGGTATCGAAATATGGACAGATTTAGTACCAACGTATTACATCAAATCCGATTGACCGTTTAAACTCGAAATAGTAACTTGGCACTGTATGTATAAAAACGTGGCTTTTCTTCCCACGAAAGAGATGGAGAATACATTTTCCAACACTTAA
Source organism: Margaritifera margaritifera (assembly GCA_029931535.1). Lineage (NCBI taxonomy): Eukaryota > Metazoa > Mollusca > Bivalvia > Unionida > Margaritiferidae > Margaritifera > Margaritifera margaritifera. Next base: position 41,019 of record JAQPZY010001389.1, on the reverse strand, counting down.
TTGACACCATTAAAAGGTTAGATATTCAACTATGTGTATCATAAACACAGTCCCTGCACATATATCTTCCTAGATAAATGTGTAAATGAAATAACAGTCATACTTTGCCTTCAACAGTACACATTTGATTTCACGTATGTATGTATAGGGCACGTCCGCATTATCATTGCTATATAATGTAGCAATTGCTTATGGCCAATAAATCCGTCTACTTTCAACTTACAACACATTTTTTGTTCCTATATGTACAATTGCATCCACAGGTCTGCCTGACGTGTAACTGCCAAATTGGTGGCATTATGCAAAGTAGTAAGGAAAACCGGTGCGATAGCTGTGCAATGAAATTCACTGAACGAAGCATAAACGTCTGACCCCTGGTGGAATTTACCTTAAATGCCCCAAACCAATTTTTATAATTTATTTTTCTTGATTTGGAAAAAAAAATCATTACATGATTTCAGAAATGTGCAAATGGTAGTGTTGCTATTAAAGGGAGAGCACTGGAGGTACCAAATAAAAAAGGGAGAGCACTGGAGGTACCAAATAAAAAAGGGAGAGCACTGGAGGTACCAAATAAAAAACCAATGAGCATATAGAACAGCGAAAAGCTTTCAAAACGACTTTTATCAACTGTTACTAATGACAAATATAAAAGATTTGTATATTATATAGATCTCATGATGTGAATGTACCATGACGCAAGTTCTTCCGTTATGTATGTTTCCAAGATACAATAACTTTTATTCAGTATATATTATAAAGCAATACACTAGAAAGTTATATTTGAAATACATTCTTGTATAATGGATACTAAGGATGACAAAAACAATACATGAACATTCATTGCCTTATTTACAGGGTGGTCATTACTGATCGCATGACACCCAACATGCATTAAAAATGAAATCTATTAAACTCCATGCGACCATCGCTAGACAGTGACGCACACGTTTGCAACACCTAAAAAGCTTTGGATCATGTTTTGCACACGTGATTACCTTGTTCAGTAAGGTATCGGCTTTTAAGTAGAGTCAATCCTAACTACTCTGAGATTTCCGTAACCCGACATTACTTTCAGAAGTTACGGTTGAAATATACTCCAACTGTATAGTAATCTGATCAATATGTCTGTGTCTTTACATTCATAATTTGACAGTAGTGTAGAGAACTAAAACGATTTCATGCATAATTGGCACTTACGTGAATCCAGCATGGCCGCATCCATAGTACCCCACAATCGCTCATGCAGAATGGCCGCAGCCACAGACATTTCCGCATAAAGTTATGAATCAGTAGCTAAGTTCGACATATATTCCCTAGTTGCCCAGTGTCCTTTTTTTTGTCAAATCCACGCAAGCTGAAAAAGCAAGACGTATCAGCTACTTTCCGACGGTGGCATCGGCACAATAGTTTCCATCAAAAGTTTGCGCCTTCTTCATAGATAAAAGTTCCGTTGTTAGACATGTAGTTATTTTATGCTACTTTGTAATTTTACTCTCTTTCTTCTTTGTGACAAAATTGAAATTATTGCTGTACGCGTGTCACTGTGCGTGTTTTTCTGTATATATCAGTGTTTGTTGTTAATTATAAACATTTGTTGTTTCACACGTGTCATCAATTGTGTGCATGTGTACGTTTATGTTCTTTATTGTCCCCTTTGTAAAACACCTCGTTTATGTCAAGACGTAGGGAAACTTTGTCATTTTCTATGCGACGTTTTTCAACTTTTGGATTATATATATATATATATATATATATATATATATATATATATATATATATATATATATATATATATAGAGAGAGAGAGAGAGAGAGAGAGAGAGAGAGAGAGAGGATGACACCATTATATTCAAAAGATTATTTGCAGCATTCAGTGATATAAATCATAAGATGGGAACATAGACATTTTAAATACGTTTTTCTAGTTGTTAGCGTTTGTAATATTTCAAACTAGAATTTAAAAATTGATCTCTCTATCCACATATTAACCTATAAATGTATATATCTAGCAAAATAGGGGACAAATGAGGAGGATTAATCTGAATCAGCTTTATTCATTTTACATTAAAAGTGTCAGCTTTGGAAGAAATAAGCAAGGAGACGGCGAATTGCATTGATTCTGGAAATAAAACTATTCTTTGTTGAAAATAACGGCAATAAATTATTGATATTACATCAGCGACTTTGCATCTGTAATATTTTTCAGTGGTTTTATTGAAACAAAATATACAATAATGATAAGGGTTACAACCCAATTTTATACGTTTATTAAAACAGTTCAACCTCCATAGTTAGTTATTTTACCCAGATAAATTCAAGTTCTGATACTTTTCCGTGTTCCTTGTATCATAATTCAAAGTTTCATATCCATGACGCTAATATACATACGCATAAATGAGAACATTTGATTTATTCGGACTTTATCCACTCTCCTGTTTCCAAATTGTAACTTCAGTGATTTCCTCAGGAATTGAAATAATCCTTATAAAATCATTGGAATGAATGTTTTATGATATTATGTGCCACATATACGCTGATAAAATAGAAGCAGCTTGGTCGAAATATTGTATACATTGTCGAAACTGATTTAGACAGTATTTATTTGCGGAAGTCATCATGAAAAGATACAGAGGATTGAGCTACAAGCTTAAGCTTTTATTGAACTCTCTTCATTAACAATAATATTTACTTTTATAATGTGGATGATGTGAGTAATGAAGGCATAGGACTTCAAACATTGAAACTTGCTTATGAGATATTAAAACAAAATTGTATATACAATATTGTAATAATGTCCAACGGTAAATTATAAACATTTACATCAGACACATATTACATATATATACATGAAAGACATCAAATGAGAAAGAAAGAAAAAAAAATAAGATGTTGGCATTGATGGACGGGGAGGGGGTGAGACTTTTAATTTTAGCTCGGGTGGTCAATACATAGTAACTGAATGGTACCAGAGATATAACAGCTTGGTGTGAATACATAAGTAGGGATTCAACAAATCACTTAATTGCAATTATTCACTTTGGATCGCCTTGAAAATCTCCACGTTCATCTGTAGCATTGCAAGGGGTTATATCTTTTTAATTTCGAATTTATATCCATAATATGAGGCGAAATTCCTTTTGTTCGGTTTCTGATGGTAGCATATTTTGTACAATTTCAGAGAAAATGCTTTGCGGTTACTGATTCACTTCGCTGAGTCGAAGTTAAAAGGAGTTTAAGGGACAACTACCAAGTCTATCACCTCTTTGAATGAATGTATCATGTCTTTTCAATGTTAGTAACAAGGACGATGAAGGTATGATTTAGAACACGTAGAACATGCTCGTTTTTGTCCGCAACGGCTTTCATTTCAGCTCGAGATCTGACAGCTGAATCTGGGATTTCCCCAAGTTCGCTAGTAAGGCATGAATTCCAACACATATTCACTGTGCCTAACAATGTTTGCCAACACATATTTATTGGTAAATCCTTAAATACAGTAACGATGCAGCGTGTATAAAAGTGTTACTTTGACTTTCAGTTATTCAACTAATCACTGTAAACGTTACAACAGATAAGTAGACATTCTATGTGACATCCTTGTCATTGTCTGTGTTATCCTTATCAATGTCTTTCACGATTGGCTGCATAAGCTAAAGCCCCAACGTCTTCGAAAACTACAAGATAAGTTCCAGTGTCCGCCACGTAAAGGCCAACTTGATATTGAAAGTCTCTCGTTCGTTTTAAGCATTTTGAATTGTGCAAATACAAACATCATGAACACCAAGAGACGAATACCTAACAAATCCATGTTTTTTCGCTAACCATAGGAAATGCTGAGAAGTAGAAATCAATCATTTTATGAATAAAATGTTTTTGCCACTTTCCCAATACAAAACCTCCAGATTCAAAGCAATTAAAATTTAAGCAGATTTATGAGAGAGAGAGAGAGAGAGAGAGAGAGAGAGACAGAGACATAGTGTCATGTACGGTAAATGTTGTCATCTGGCCTATATCCCCTATTCAAAAGTAGGTGAGAAGTCAAAGGTTTCCTACAGTTCAGTACACTGTTATCACCGATTATTCCATCTGTAAAGTTTAACATTCCAAAAGACTCATAAATTCCTAGTAATTATAAAGTTTTAACAAAATTTTAACCGATGAAAAGTATGTAATTTCCTGTGGGTGGAGTAGATTGTTTGAAATAAAAAATTAATTACACTGCGATAGATCCTTTGAGAAAGTTGCAGTCTTATCGACGCATGCCTGACATTGAGCTCATAACTCGTACCTTATCAGTGACATAGATTCAAGAAAATTCCGAAGCTCACACTTGAGGAAATCTTTATCTTTGTGATAGAAACTGGCTGCACAAATCTTAGATCTGATACTCCAGCAAACATTTTAAAATACCAGCTTGCTTCCCAAAATCATGTTTTTCTCCTCGCTCTTTCAACTTTCTGTCCTTTATTCTCATGTCTATCCATATATGTGATGAAGAAGATAAACAAGGTAAGGAAATAGCAAAGTAAAGCATATTATATTGTTTCGCGTTATTTTTGCTTAACTGTACGTATGTTAGTGAGAAAATCTTGTCTACATTTGCGCCTATATACGTTAAACTTTTATTTAATCTAAATTGACATAGTGACATTATATGACTTTGTGGCTCTTCCTAGGAAGATTAACTAAATTTATGTCAGAAATACTTACACCAGAATCACGAAAAGGGTAATTTTAGGTATTCCCTTACCGGTACAATCTTTTTCACACATGCGTATTTTGATGTAAACAAGCAATAAAATGGTGACGCCATTACAAAAAGTGGTGGCTTAACCCTTTTTTATTTCAAGGAACACATAGTTCATATTTTGTCAATTGGCTGTGGAGACTTATCGCTCTTATATTAATCTATCTCTAAACAAAAGACCTTACAATGGCAAATTGGCACATTCGGAATACAATATAGAAGTCATAGTCATGTTGGAGTAGGTGAACCTAATTTATATGCAAGATTGACTTGTCATATAATTAGCGAATAGTATGGATACAGAAACACATATCACAGCATTCATTCAAAAACGGTGTGTGCGGTGAAACGTTAATTATCCAGATGCCAATTCGTTCGCACAATCGAGTACCGTGTCTCCAGAATTTTTTACTTATTACAACATACATAAATCTATAAATGAAACTAATCTGCCGATCACGACGCCAACATATAACAGAATTACATAAATCTGAAATAAACACAATGGGATATACTGATATACAGTTATAATTACAATGGTATTATAAATAACTAAATTATCTTTTCAAAGTAAAAGGAAATGAAATTAGGAAAGAGGGAAAGAGGGAGAGAACGTATTGTTTATCTGTACACCGATTATCGCTAAGTAAGTGCCGCTATCACAATATGTAATTTGTAATACAGAAATCCCAAGCATGATTAAACACTGATAACGGTCTGATCAAAGGCATTGTTAGTCTCTGCCTATGTCGCTGTGCGAACGATTTGGAATCGATCAACCATCAATGGTGATTTAATGGGATTCAGATATTAGCAACTACCAGCACAAGTGTTTATTAAATCCAAGTCAACCGAGTTTACCATGATCAAATCCTTTTGGCACTTGTGTTTACAATTAAAGTATTGTAATACTATTTTTTTTATTTCTTCTTTTCTGCTCTTAAACATATGAAAAGTTTAAAAATATTATTATATTTTCTTAATTACTGATACATGTAAGTTCAAATATGATAAATCCAGGTACTTCCATTCGCAATTCAACTTCCTGAGCGAAATTCGATTATCCGGACGACATATTATCTGGACGAAATCTATCCTCCCCGATGAGTCCAGATAATTAAGAGTTCTTTGAGTACACAAATAAGTGTATATTTGACTCAGCTTTCTCTACAATGTGGTTTATGTAGACTAAACATAAAATGGGTCCTAATATTGATCCCTGAGGCACGCTCGCCTGTATAGGTATCCAGTCAGACTGTCTGCCAGGAAAATCCACTCTTTTTTTCAATTTTGAAAATAATTTTTAATCTAGTCTAAAAGTCTTCAGGAAATTTAAACCCTACATAGTTTGTGGCGAAGGGATCTTTCGCCGTCCCAGTGTCACTCTCACATAATATGTACGATTATCATACCAACCCTCAGACCTCAGACCGCGACCCAAACAGGATCGCGGGGGGTCCTGAGTAAGATCGCGAGTGGTGATCAGAAGAAATCATATCATAAGCCCGAGGGTCAGGAGGTTCTGTTGGTGGTCAATTTAGGGTCGCACCAAAATAAGTTGAGAACCACTGATATAAGTAGTTGAGGGGGGGGGGGGGTATTGAGACCAAAAGGGGGCACTTGAGACCTTTACGGGAGTTTAACATGGTGGGGGCACTTGAGACCTTTACGGGAGTTTAACATGGTGGGGGCACTTGAGACCTTTACGGGAGTTTAACATGGTGGGGGCACTTGAGGCCAATACGGGAGTTTAACATGGCGGGGGTCTCTATAGGGACAACGGGAGGGAGGGAAATAGAATTAATCTTTCTTGAAAAAGGGTGGGAGCATCTCCCTGGCTTTGCCCTGCATGCAGGGCAGCTCCCCCTCCAGATTTCTTCTTTTACCTTCTTGTTGAAGGTAAGAAAGAAGGGCGGATGGTCCGCTTCAAACTCCCACTCTTCGTCTAGCATAGGGTGAGCTTGGATAGGGATTTTACTTTCCCTCTTTTGGTCTTCTTTGTTAATCATATCTTGGATGACTTGAGATAGTACATCCAAGATTTGTTTTACCTCACGCAGGTTTCTTAAGCTAGTCATTTTTTTTGGGTAGCTTAACCGGTGAAGACGTGGTTTTAATATACTAGAAGTGCGGACGTGAAGGAAAACATCCTTTTTACCTAAAAAGAAAACAAAAAAAAAAACATCACCCCACTACCCTGCGTCTGACGTCATTCTTTCTACGTCATTCTTGGCTTCGCGGAGTTTACACTCCATGAACCCTGACTCTAAAAAGCGCGGACCTAAAAGAAACTACTTTTGATAAAAATCAAACCTACACACCATATTAATTTTTGTTATTTTTTTTTTTTTTAAAAACTTACACACTATCAACTTTTTTGGGAAGGGAAATTTTTTTAAAAACAAATCAAACACACAAACACACTATCTACATTAATTTTTTTGGGATGGAAATTTTTTTATATATCATCAATCACACACCACACACTATCTACATTAATTTTTTTGGGATGGAAATTTTTTTATATATCATCAATCACACACCACACAACTCATATAAGGGTTTTTTTGTTTGAGGGGTGGTAGACTATCAGAAAAAAAATATATATATATATAAAACACACACTTATAGATATTTTTGGCAATATTTGAGAGAAGTAATATTTTTCTAGAGATTGGGTGGCCCTAAAAAGGACCGTTGGGTTTAAAGAAGTTTATATTTTTTAAAACTTCTTTTAGGTAGATGTAGCCGTGGCAGCTCCAGCAGGTCGGCCACGTTTAGCGATAGTGGGTGGTCTTACCGCTTTCAGACAGGCAGGTCTCTTTCTACTGAAAGTGAAAGCAAAATCATCGCAGTCAATCTTACATAAGACTTCACCGTCAAATTGCTTGCTGGATTGCTGCTGAAGAAGTTGTTGCTGCTGTTGCTGCTGCTGCTGCTGTCTTTGTTGCTGCTGCTGTTGATGATGTAGACGTTGTTCTGCTTCCCATTCTGTTCTTTCTCTAAGTATTTCTTCTCTCAGGACTTCTTCTACTAGATCATGAGCCATTTGAATGAACGTCATGGTCTTTCTCTCTGGGTTGGTCTCCATCAAATGATTCTTCACCCTCATTATGTTCACCATAGCTTCATTCAACTTTGTAATCTTTGTGGCAGCCATCTTCTTTTTCTTTCTTCTTGGAACACTGTTGAGATCTTGACGAGTCAACGAGAATGACTACACTGGCTAGTGAACCGCCTTATATGCTTAACGCGCGGACGCGATGGAAAACATGGTAAGATTTTTTTTCAGATGATCGACAGGGAGATCATAGATAGATAGAGAGGTTTTTTAGATCGATAGAAAGAGAGAGAAAAGAACATATTCATTATTTTTTTTCAAATTTCAATAAAAAACTACACAACACCATTTTTTTCAAACAATTCACAAAAAATGATATTTATTCAACAAGAACTATGTTAACAATTAACAAGTAACTATGAAAATTGTTTTCAAACAGGAACATATTTACAAGGTTGACAACGTTGAGAAGGTAAAGTAAATGTGAAACTTTCTACATCCACATCATTTGGATGTACATTACGATGGTGAGCTAAAGACAAGAGATAACCATAACGTTCACAAAACCATCTTTGTACTTTAGCATCATTTCTAACATAGTCACTATCAAAATAAGTGAGTAAATGTTCTAAAGAATATCCAAGACTGCGTTGATGAAGATAATGAACACAATATTGTCCACACACCATTGAATCGGATCCTTGTAGTCTCACATTATTGAATCGAGTCGAGACGGCATTTCTTCTCATAAACTCGATAATGTCTTTTTCCAAAGGAGGTAATCCATATGAATCAAAATATTCCACACAGTGTTCATTGGGAAAGTACACGGTAATCCAATGGCTTCCTGGTAGATGACTGTCGTCAGTATTGATGACATAAGCATGAACGTTTTTTGGTTTACGATGAGGTAGTTCATCTTTAGCACATACCACAGGATTCCAAGAAGAAGTATAGGAACTACGATTCAATAAGTAATGAAGTTCCCTGGTATCCATTTTTTTCTCCTTCTTCAACAACAGAAATATTGAGTCAGCAATGCACACCTGACTTTGAACTTGAATTGATCTGTCTTGTAATTCCAGGAAAATTTATCTCGGATAGGTTTTTCACTCTGTTCAATGAGTCCTTCGATCCGTTTGATCTCCTTAGGAATGAGTGGAGGAGAAGAATATTTCTGCAAGATTTTATACCACTTTGTCAACACGTCTGTTTCTGAGATGTTTGACCAGGCATCTTCAAAAAATTCATCCAATTGTTCTTCGCCTGTCAACATCAAACATTTGTTGTGTTGTATCTGACTGGGATGATCGGTTTGACATCCATAACATTGTTCTTTAATCAGTCTGTTAATGATGAATTTCAATTCCTCAGCATAACAGTCCACTAACTGTTTTTCGTGTTCTGGCCATCGAGAAGGATAAAATCCAACAAACTCAGTAACAACAGTATTAGTCTCTTCTTTTTTAGGTTCTGAACGAATGACTTCGTCATCATTATCATCCTCTTTGGTGATAGTAGTTGGTGACTGGTGAATTACTTCACAAAATCCCTCATCTATTTCCATACGCTCTTCTCTGTTCTGCATCTTTTCTTTGTTTCTTCTTCTTCTTCTTCTAATAGTCTACAATGACTTCTCTCAAACTGTTGATCTCTAGAGTGTTATCAAACTCTGCAAACAAGACGACGTTCACTGTCTGGGCTAGAGGTTGACCAAACTGAAGTTCCACACGAAGTGGTCCTGATTTTATAGGGTGGACATGTCCTTCATCGCTACCTTGGTCCGGAGTAAAATTAAAGCCCCACAAGGCATACCCTCCTGCAAAATTCTCGTATGTAATACCGTGGCTACAGTCGCGGTTTAACTGTCCTGTGGCTTCAAACAGGCTCAAGTAAGATCGCAAGTAAGTTTTTGCGTTGGCGTCAAAGTCAGGTTCAAAAGGTCTGGTACACAAGGTCTTGCCATCTCGACTGACATCTAACTTGGTGACGTTAAAGTGCTGAAACTGGAACGGATTTTCATTGAAGACTCCATTGAAGGCTGCATTAGAAACCATACCAATGAATAAACGTTTAGGGAGCTGTCCTTGGAAGATGTGATCTTCGACTATGGATCGGAGTCCAGCGGCTGCAGTAAAGGTTTTCACTTCCACACGTCTAAGAGGATACTTAGCAGTGGTTCTGCTCAAGGATTGACTGATGTCGTTAGCTACTTTGGGTAAGATTTCTACACGTCGTACGTAAAGTTTGGCTTCTTGGATGATGGTTTTCCACTCGTTACCATTAGCCATCAAATGGAAAGCGGCACTACTGCGATTCAGTCTCAGGCGTACATCAACTCCATTGAGTAAATACTTGTCTTGCAACCACATGTCCAAATGTAAACGATCCATCAATTCTAAACTTCGCCCTCTGATTTTCTTTCGACGGTCGTTAAATCCCACATTGTGGGAGTCTGCTGGAGTTATATCTCTAACAAGATGACCCTGACCATCAACAACAGCAGCAACCCTGGCCGGTACTGACAGTTCTGTGTCGTTGAACTTTTCCGAGGTGTCAGGTTTCCAGATCACTGAAGCATCCAGATGACTGTTCTTAGCTTCTTTTCCATACGACAAGAGATTTTCCAAGTAAGCACGGTAAGGGTAAGTATCCAAACTGCTGCTGATCAGTTTGTTATTCAAGTACAAATCTACTCCACTGAACAAAGAATGAAAAAAATTATTGACGGGAGCGACTCTGGAATCATCCGCAGGAAAGGTGTTGTCCGCCGTTTTCTTTACTTGAAGTTTCAGGTACAAGTAGGTGTTATTCAGATCGATGTAATCTTCGGTTTGTCCTTTGATTTCAAATTCGATAGGAGCTGAATCCGACAAAGACGATACAGGATGAAATTCTACCCATTGGGATTCTTGCATCGTCATCATGGTGGGACGCATAGAAAACAGTTCTAGTTCGGACTTGGTACATTCGCAAGAATCTCGGTGCATCATTTTCAATGGTTTAATAATCAAACACGTCTAATTCTCTACCAGTTCTTCTTCTTTTTCTATTCTTTCTGGAAGTACTACTACCGTGTGTTCTTTTATGAACTTTGAAAGGATTTCGAGCTTTTCGTCGTCGTCTCTTTCTACCTTGTCCTTGCTGCTGTGAAGTAATGCCAGAGCCTGAAGCGTGAAGCGTATTTATAAGATTTTCTCGGAGACCTAAAAGATCTTTACCAGTAGTCATCAACACATTTTTGCCTGCTCTCAAAAAGGCTTCTTTTGGATTTTGTTTGTCAATGAGGACATTTTGCAAAAATTCTTTTCCTTGTGTCAAAGCAGCATCTTTTAAGGCATGAAATCCTCGAGTGACCATCGGTTTCAAAATAGGAGCTACCGTCCGAAAAGCTGATTTTAACATATCTCCTAAACCATGTCCTCGTTGTCGAGGCACTCCTTGGTACACTGGATACATTTTTTATTTTTTTTGAGAGGAAAGTTATTAGAGAACTTGTTTTTTTCGAAAATGTAGTTTCACCGTGACTTTTCCTTGGTCAATGAATGGTACATCTTGTCCCAAATCTCCTTTTATACTAATCTGGACAGTGTCAAAATACGATTTACTCACTGAATAATAATGAGGGTGTACAAATTCACGGTGAATGTGAAATGTGTTTCCACCTTCTTCGTACGCACCATCATTAGTATCCACTTTGAAAGGAATGACTCTTAGTAAGGGAGCTGAGGTGTGTCCCACCACGCTGTACTCTACCACATCGGAGTACACATACATTAAATTTAATCCAATGTTCATTTCCACGGGGTCGCGAAAAGCTTCTGCAGATTCGATGTTGGTGCTGACAGGTGATAGATAACTTTTATCTTCGTTATTACCACCCAAAATTTCATACAATCCAGCAGAAAATTCAATAGTCATAAATCTTCTCTCCTGATCGGGGATGCCTTTTTCTTTAGCTTCTTTGTCTGACATCATGTCACCCGATTTTTCATCTTTCAGAGAAAATTCCATGTAGAAACGGCGTGCCACATCATTGTAATTGATGTTTACTATTTTTTTGTTCTCCATTAGGGCTTTACCAAATTGACGGTTAAAGGTAGCCTCAATAGTGTCCACCAAATGTCGAGCATTAAAATAATACCCCGTAGGAATTCTCAGGGCATACACTGCATAAGCCCCTTTGGCTCCTAACCCTCCATTACATTTTTTGAAATGTCCCCGCATGTCATTTTTATTTGTTGGGTCTATTGCCCAGATTTTAGGATCATCTTTTTCCAAGGAATCTTGTAGTTTTTTGTTCCTAACTGTCACGATGATCTGATTTGATCTTTTGTTGATGTTTGTGATTTTCGTAGGATGAATGATTTCTACCAAGCCTACTTCCCAATGAGCATCGTGATCCAGTTGGAGGGCTTGAGGTAATTTGGTGGTAAAACAACATAAGCTGTTGTTGGGAAACACATCCATGGAACTGTCACTAGGTAACGTTAAATAAAATTGGTCATTCATAGTTCCAAAGTAGTGGATCTGGTGGTGTCCGAGGTATCACTCAAGTGGTGGACAGAAGAAGAAGGATGTTCAAAAGGTTCCAAAATAGGACTGGTAGTATTTTGGTGGTGGTAACTGGACGAAGAAGAAGAAGAACGCCTGGCGTTATTGTGGTGACTGTTGTCGGTCGTGGTCGTAAATTTCAAAGAGGGACTAGGTAAAAGATAACCGATGCAACTGCTCAGTAAAATAGTCCACAATTGTTTGTCTCCTTGTTGTAAACTCAAATTAGCAATGGCTGCTCCGATGACACAAAACACTACAATGATTTGGCAGAAAAAGACGATTTGATTTTTAGGCACACGTTCTCCACACCACACCCAAAGCGGTTGTTTTTGTAAATCTTGAAGAGAAGAACTTTCCGAAGGAGGAGGAGTTGTCTGAGTAGCTACTGTGTTGAATGGCATGTTATGAGTTTTTTTTTACTACTTCTTTTTCTTTTTATAGTCGACGACTTGAGAAGCTGCAATCCAAGAATCAAAACTAGGAGGATATCCTTTCCAACGAACTTTGACTTCTTCTACTCGTCGTTTACCTACTTTGCGTGTTCTTTGTTCGAGAATGCTTTCGATGTCGTACAAGGTAACTTCTTTTTTAGTCACTCGTTGTAACTCAGGCAAGTAAAATGTTCCTTTGAGTACTTCACCGTGCATGTCTTCCAATTTATAGACGGGAGGATCACGTCCACGGACGGGGGTAGTGACACGAAACAATTCGGTAGTCCAGTTAGGTAAATAACCTTTGTCAAAAATACGTTTGGTTTTTCCGATGCGAACCCAATCTCCCGTCTTTAACAACTTCAACAAAGGTGTCTTTTTCTTTTTTCTTTTTTTGATCTGCTGGGGTGAACCAAATAATTTATCAAACACGACCACTTCGTTTTCAGGGCTAACCTCTTCGGGGGTACATCCGATGCTACGATGGTACGATTGATTGTACGCTTTAACCAAACGAGGTAATACGTCGATGTACTTGAGAGTATGTTGATGTGTAAAATATTTCCACATGCGTTCTTTCAAAGTTCTTTGAAAACGTTCCACGATACTGGCTTTGGTTTCAGGATTTTCGGTCGTAAAAAAATGAATGTGTCTTTGTTTCAATTCTTTTTGAAAAGCTTGGTTTAGAAATTCGGTGCCTTTGTCCGTTTGCCATCGTAAAGGTTGACGTCCACTTTGTTTCAAGACCAATTTTAAGGCCCTTACCAATTCGGTACTGCTTTTAGAAGTCAAAGGCACGACCCAAGCAAATTTGGAAAACACATCGATGACACAAAACAAATATTTGTAACCACGATTGTAAGTGGCTAAATGAGAGACATCCGCTAAATCAGCTTGCCATTGATGATCGATCCCTTCCACTTGAGTAGTACTTCTAGAAAATTTACGTCGAATGGGTTTATGTAACGTGTACGTCGATTGTTCTTGTAACCATCGTCGTACTTCGGGCAAACGTACACTTTTCAATTGACTTTTAGCAGCTCGATATAATTTTTGAACTCCTCCGTAACCAGCAGCATGACCAGGATTGTAATAAATGTTAGCTAACAGTTTCTCCATGATTGATCAATATTTGAACCAAGTTGTTCCAATACTCTTTTCTTCGTGAGGAAACTTTTTGGATTGACGTGTCCGACGTGCTACTGGGGTAAATGAAGAGGGAGTTCGATCATCAGGGGTCATCGGTTCTGTTTTGACTTCTTTCTTCACTTCTTTCTTTTTCTTTTCTGAGGATAAAGGGGTAGACCTTTTCTTTTTTATCCAATCTGGGGTGGCTAACTTTTTTATTTTTTTAAGAGGTGGAGTTAGTAAAAACTCTTCTTCTTCTTCTTCTTCTTCTTTTTCTTCTTTTTCTTTTTTGATAGTCACTTTAGGTTCGCTTTTCATGAGAGCCTTAAAATCTCTCAAAGTGGGTGGAGCTGTTTCGTCGACTGCTTTTTGACGAAAGAGTTGTAGACGTTGTAAAAGTTGACCGTACCTTTGGGTTTTTTCTGTTTCGGACAAATCGTTACGTTCCATCAGGGATTGTATTTCTTGTTGTAACTGAGACATTTCGTTGAGATTAGGATTGACTGGTAAATGAGGAATCCGTTGTTCGTTCCAACGATGAAATTCCATCCATCGTTTGTAAGGTACTAAAGTCAGTTTTCGTCCTTCCATTTCATTCAAAGGTACCAAAAAGGTGTGGTCATTTCAGAGAAGGGTGGTCCTTTTTATCCTTCTTTTTTTTTTATCGCATGACTCCTCCTAAAAGTGGTCCAGCAATCGTTCCTAACAAAGGAGCGGCTATTTTTAACAATGGTCCTATCAACATAGGTAGAAATCCACCTCGTTGTACCAACATTTTTTTCTTTTGTTGAAGAGGTATTTTCTTTTTCACCATTTGACGAAGAACATTCCGATGTTTCCCTAATTTTTGTTTCTGTATCTTAGACAAAGGTACCGTTCCTTTTAACACGTTCAAACAACATTCACACACGGTATCGATGATTTCTTTAGGAGCTGTTTGAATGAGTTGTTTTCGCATGGGAGGTTTGGATTTGTTCAGGACAGACAAGACATCCCAATGTTTGGCCAGACGAGGGGGAAGAAGTCGTCCTTTTTTGGTGGTTTTCTTCTTTTTTTGGTGGTGTGAATGTTTGGGAGCCATCTTTTTTAGTCGGTAGAAAACAAGTCTGAAGTCTTTTAGCAGGGTACCCTTCTATTTTATACTGGAACACGTCTCCACTGATTGTCTGCACGACGTACCAACTTCACGACAGGTCTGACTCGACGTTGAGGTGTTTTCAAAGGACTAAATCGACTCAATTCTTGTTTGGATAAATCTACTAAACTTTGTAAGATACCAGTTCTTTCTTGGACTTTGGTTTTAGGGGATGGTACTTTATTGCTAGCTGCTGCCATGGCTAAATCAGTTGAAGTTGACGGTCCCGACGGGGTCACTTTTGAAATAGGTTTCCATTTTTGCATTAAATTAGGAAACACGGGACTTAAGTCTGGTTTGACAGGCATCATGGTAAAAGGTGAAGAAGATGTGGACGCAAAAGGTGACCTTGTTACTAATGGGGTCTGTTGTTGTGGTAGTGTTTTTTTCTTCCTGGTTGCAGAAGTACTTCTTTTCTTCTTCTTCTTGGCACGACTTTTCTTTGGGGATTTCTTCTTTTGGGGGCTTTTCTTTTTTTTTTGGCTGACTTTCTTCTTCTTCTTCTTTTTAGGTGATTTGGGTTTTTTGGCTTTGGCATCATTAGGATCCCATTTCAAAAGGGAACGAATCATAACCCCTCCTAAAGAACCACTTCCACCAGGAGTTAAAATGATTTGTTTTTTAGTCCGTGAATCGATTCTAGGATCAGCCAGTTGTGACAATGCCGATTTATGTCTTTGAAAAAAACGTTGAGTTTGATGAGGGATGTGAATGATACCTTGTAGTAATTGACGTGCTGTCAAAGTAAACCATCGTAACACTTCTTTCAGACTCGCTTCTAACAAATGAGCACGGACTTGTGCATTTTTTTCACGACTAATGCCATACAAGGCACGAATCAATTTAGCCGAAGGATGCGATTGAAAGGAAGTCATCTTCTTCTCTCAAAAAGAGTGTGAGACAAAAATGACGCTGTAGGTTGTTTTTATATTTTTTTTTAAAAATGGACTGAAGGGGACGTGTAAATGACAGGACCACCTTCTTGACCCCAAGAGTGAAAGATACTGGCACGAAATCTCAAATAGTCAGGAGTGGTCGGTTTTAAGTCAATGAGTAAATACTCGTGAGGGGTTTGAGTGGCATCGTCGTACGCATAATTGAGCCAAGGAGCTCCTAACTGTTTGGCTAACACTTGTACTTGAGATTTGTCTCTGGGACTTTTAAACAAGACCACGTAATGAGCATTCAAACTAATAGTTCGATGGGCTTTACTCTGTTGAAATAAATTTTGTGTTATGTACACAATACTAGCATTACGATGGTGACCTTTTCGTGTAAACCAAAGTTTAATTTCTTCTTCGTCTTCTCCTAACATGTCATCAAAAATAACTAAATGAGTTTGACTCACGTCAGACACGATTCCATCGTCTTCGTGAGGGATGCCTTCTACAAACGAAATGGTTTCTCCTTGACTTTCTTTCAATAACGTGTAAGACGGTTGCCACTCTTTGTAACACCACACGATACGTTGAGGTGGATGATCAAACAAATCAGTTTTGTGTTCGATCAATCGTTTGACAAATTCGGTTTTGCCTGAACCACTCGGTCCAGCAATTAACATGTTAAATGGATGGCGCAGATACAAAGCATTCCAACTTTGACGATCTAATTTTTCGTCAATTACTTTCACCACAGAAGAGGAGGAAGAGGTAGAAGAGGAGGAGAATGATGTAGCCATGATTGAGGTAAGAAGATTTTTGAGAAGAAGACAAAAAACCCAAGGCTTTTTATACGTTTTCATACACGTTTATTTTTTTTGTAAAAACAAACCAACCAACAACCAATAACATATTTTACTAATTTACATGAAGAAGTGAATTTGTGAGAAAATATACAATTAAACCGAACACGTACACAATTAAGACTATCACTAAAACAGCTAAAGTTCTCTCTAAACAAGAAAAGGAACAACAATTGTTTTGTGTCCAAGTCATGAAAGACACCACTGTTTGTGGTAACATTCTTCTTCTACTCGTCTTTTTTGAATTCACTGACGGTAGTGGTGGTAAAGAAGGGTGGTGGTGGTGGTGGTGTTCCTCCTCAAGAGGTATTGGAACCACAGCAGTAGTGGTAGTGGTGTCAGGTACTTCTTCTTCTTTTAGAGTTTCCCATGGAGGTTCCCATTTTTTTTTTTTCACTTTTAGAATGTTATCAATAAGTGGTTGCCAAATCTTGGCTGAACTGGGCCACCTCTTGTAACCAATATTGGAAACCAAGGTTTCTCCAGGGTCGTACATCTTTCCAATGGAAAAGTTGTTGGTGTAACTCACTAGCAGTACACACTTCTTGAAATGTTTTATACACAGATAAAGTGTGACGAATGTCTTCTTCACATGGAAGTACGTCACTAATTTTCATCACCACTCTCAACGCTATACGTACAATTTGTCTTTCGTGAACTGATAAAATCAAATTTTTATAGTCTTCTTCTTCTACTAAGTCCGAAGAAGAACACACGGTCATATTGTTTTTTGGAACTCAACAATTGAGTCCAAAACAACCACGGATCGTTCAAAAGAATCCAAGGCAAACACTTGTCCTCAAAAATAGTCCACAAGGAATGTCCTGGAAAACGAAATCCAAGATAAGA
The DNA here is from genome assembly GCA_029931535.1 of Margaritifera margaritifera. NCBI lineage: Eukaryota > Metazoa > Mollusca > Bivalvia > Unionida > Margaritiferidae > Margaritifera > Margaritifera margaritifera. The sequence continues at coordinate 23,367 of JAQPZY010001389.1, read as the reverse complement.
AGTCACTATGACACATACCACATAACGTCCAAAATTCAATGGATACAGTTCTTGTATCACTTGTTTATAATCCTCTAAGGTCTGAACACCATTTATGATTTCCTTCCACGGAATCCGTTTCACAACTGGTGTGTAGAGTTTAGGCATACCCACTCTTTTATAGTCAGGCTCATGTTTGACTTCCTTTCACAAAATCCGTTTCACGAGTAAAGTGATTTGAGACGTGCCGCCTCCTCTTTATAGGGGTCGATGGCTAAGGTTGGTATCTTGGGTGGCATGTTTTTATAGCCAGGCTCCCAAGGTTGGTACCTCTTGAGACAGTCTCCTTCAGGATAGAAGTTGTGATAGACGTTTCCCATGACCATTCTTCTATGCCCTTGAAAGAGGGTATAGTGTAAAAATCGAGAAATGACTTTGAGTTTACGTTTCACTTGTAATTTCACAAACTCTCGGTAAATCTGTTCGCGCACATTCAAAGGCATGACACTAATGTACTTGGGTAAAGTTTCCGATTTGGAAAGAAATACTTCTCTTTTGTATTCTTCACGATACTGGTGATAGTCGTTGTTCAGAATCAAATTTCTGATGCGACGAAAGTAGCCATAGCCTTGAAATCGAGGAATCACTTGAAGTTTACGTTTCACTTGTATCTGAACCAACTCATTGTAAATCCGTTTTTGCAACTTTGAAGGCAAGTCACGAATGCGATCTTGTAGAGTAGGTTTCTTGGTGACAAAATACTCACACACTAACCAAACGGAATCGGTAGGTAAAGGATATCTATAGGATCCAACACCAGTTTCAGTGATTATCCTATCTAATTTCAAAACACAAAAAGGTGATTTGTCTTCAGGAGACAGTTCTTCTAACAGTTTTTGGTATTCGTCTATGTTAGTCACATTTTTTTCCTTCACTTCCTCCCATGGAATTCTATATTCCACTGCTACATTGTAGGTAGCCCCCACCAATGTCTTAAATTGGTGATGTAGATTTTCATCAATGTCTGACCATTTGAATATCTTCTTAGCAATCAAATGTCTTATTACCTTCAAAATCCATTGGTTACAACAAGTCTGTCGAAAAGGATGTAACTCTTTTTTACGTTTCAGTTGAATGTGAACAAATTCTTGGTAAATCCGTTCTCGTAGCTCCAAAGGTAATCCACGAATACGATCTTCTAAAGTAGGAATATACTGAAAAATACGATCTTGTAACTCTAAAGGTAAACCACAAATAAGTTCATCTAAAGAATAAGTATTCTTCTCCTCCATTGTATTACTTCTTGGTATCTGGTTGATCGTATCCGTATTCTTCTCGAGCCACTAAAGGTAAGAACTGACAATGCGGAGACCATCGAGCATGTTCGATGTCAGCTAAGTCGTAAGGCTCCCAATAGCGAAGTCTCACACCGCAACTGAAACACTTCACTTGATCTCCAACTCCCACGTAAAAAAATCCAGATCTGGCTAAAGCTTCGGGTTTAGGGCCATTTAAATATTTTGGCCACTTGTCTTTGAACGACTCGAGACGATTTTCATACTTGGAATAGCCAGACACAGCCAAGGGTATCATCAATCCATTAGGTCTGCAGGGAGTACCGTTTTGTGTACGATTAGTAAAACATAAAGGGCGTCCTGCATCTTTTGAGTTGGATCGACGGTGAGTGACTGAATCCACGATGTCACAACGTACGGCATCGGTCTCGTCATGGCATGGTTCAGCATCACACTCAAATTCCTCAAAACTGGAAAAAATACTCATCTATTTTTTTTCTTCTTGCTCGGTTCACGTGAAAAGTCAGAATGAAGGTTAGGCTTGGAAGGGGTTCCTTTTTTATACCTGTCGACTGTACCATCCGAAAAGTATTGTAAGGTAATCGGTGGAAACGCTAAAGAAAGGTAAGCACAGTTTGGTGACCATCTGGTATGTTCCACGATAGCTGAATCTTTAGGACTCATGCGAATGCTTGCACCACAACTGAAACATTTCACTAAACTTCCCTGTCCAAAGTAAACAAAACCTGCTCTGGCTAAAGAGATGGCTGTGGGTAATCGATCCCCTTTAGGCCAATTTTTGAACGTCTTCAATCGACTGTCACACTCAGCATAGTCAGGCAAAACCCATGTTGTTGTTGAAGACATCTTTTCTGTTTTTTCAAGAGGAGGGTTTCCTTTTTTTATACTTCTCCAAATCGGCGTGTCCGTAAGGTAAAGTAGTGTGATCTGGAAGTCTCACTCTTTTTTGGTACACGATACGATACACTTTTTGAACAGGACGAGTCACAATTTTATGATTTGGTAGGCGAACAATCTTGTGAGGTTCTAACGTGGCTACTTGAAAATCTTTCACTTGTCCAGACAGTAAAGCATTTTTTAAAACCTCAAAGTTCACGACTTGGTTAGTTCGATAGTTAAGAGTCAATCCTTTGACTTTACAGGAGGTGTGAAGTTGACCTTGAGGGTCTCGGTATCGGTGCCCATAATTTTTAGGGCCACCGCTAGCAAAACTCAGGATGGTATCTTGAGGGTGCTCGTCTGTCCAGGCTCCTAATCGATCTCCTTGAATGGTAGGGTGGGGGCAACCGGGGCGATGAATGTAAATGCAACTGTCAGTATCGAAATACAGAACACGATCTCCCAAGACTTCTAATGCTTCGTCATACAATTTCAAACGAGCATGAGCAGTCACGTAGGCGGCAATGACTACGTTACTAAACTTGTCAGGTTTCACAAACTTGGGTTCATCTTCAAAATTAACAATGATCAAATCCTCACGGACGATTTCAACGTGCTTGACTAGAATACTTTTGTCGTCCACCAGTTTAAAGTAACGATAAGGATCGTCCACGTATTCCGTTTTGGGTAAGATCGTACGTTGAGCCATTTTTCCCCACAAACAATTTAACATCACTTTAGCAAACGATCTTTTTCCTTCATTTTTTTCTACCTCTTCTAAAGTGATGCCTTCGATGTCACGGTATTCTTCTTTGAATCGGACTTGGTCTTCGGGAGTTTGACACCACGAAGGATAACCACTAGCTTCTTGTTTCAGTTTGAGAAATTGGTTCACGTACCCCGAAAAAATGCCTGGATGATGAGTAGCGTCGTCCTTTTGGTATTGGGTTGTCGTTGGAAAGTGCCAAATTTCATACACATTCAATAAACGGTATCCACGATCCAATGCCCGAAACAATTCGGCACTGACCCACGTTCCTATCATCGACCGTTCTTCCTCTGTGTGGTGACAGGAATGATCTTGGTTACACATTTCGGCACACGTCCGACATAAAGGAAACATCAATTTTCCTTGACAATGGCAAGGTAAGATGGGATGAAACAAGTTTGTGGGAGGTAAAACTTTACATTTGATCAATCCTTCGTATTGACGAATCTGTTTCACGTCGATGTGCTCTGTTAAAATTTCAGGGTGTCCGGTAGGAAAACGAGCATATTTACACACCCAAGGATACAAAGAACACACGTCAATGTATTTGATTTCTTCTCCTTGGGATTCGTTCACGTCGTACAATAATCGAGTAGCATTGGTTCGTCCTCCAAATAAACTGTGTCTCGGATCCAAAGGTTCAATGTCGGCTGCGTCGTAACTTTGAGTGATGGTTTTAAATTCAGGATCGATTTTCAAACGTCGATCGTACTCGTGTTCCCACATTTCTATCACTTCGTAACCTTGACTTTCTAACTGAAGTCGTCGTTGACAAGTCTGTTCATATAACTGATCCATGGTAGAATCTGAATAAGGACTTTTCATGTCTCGGACAGGATAACAAATAGGGCATCCGTGAAACAAACATCCCTGAAACTCATACACTATGTGTGGGTTTTCTAAATCCCAACCATCCACAGAATAACCTCCAATCTTTTTTTCTCCTCCTCCGTTTCTAGCATGTTGTATCCATTTGTCTTCTTTTTGACATAAGTAATGAAGCCAACGTAAAGCTTTGACCGAATATTGACGACTAGCAAAAACCCCCGTGTTGGAGTCAATGATGGCGAGTTGGTTTTCGGGCATGAAATGTTGTCTGTAGACCAAGGAACAGGCTTTAGGTAAGGTGGATGCCCATTTCAAAGGATCGACCTCTGCACTATCGAGAAATAACTCTCGAAATTTTCCACAACAACGTCTTAAAATATCTACATCCGATCGACAATATTTGAGCATCTCTTCTTGAAAGTCAAAGGGATCGTTCTGGTGAACACGGTACCAAGCGTGAAAAGCTTCTCGCTGTTCGGGTCGCATTCCATCGGGGTCATAATCATGAAGGTCAGGTAAATGAGGTAGGACGGCCTGTTGATTAGCTTCCGTGTTAAAGAAGTGAGGAAAGTAACCTTTGGCCATTTCTGTCATACCAAACGTTTTTGGCATGCGACTCAAAGGCATGGTCAAATAACTCATCGAATCTTTGAATTGAACTTGTCCTACTTTCATGTAGATGAGCTTTTTTCCATTCATGGTGACTTCAGGACGTTCGGTTCCATGGTTCAAATAATAATTAAGTAAAAACTGTCCATCGTATCCCGAAAAATTGTGAGCTATGACGGTCGCATACCGATGACAATCTCCGTAACAATGAATGTCTTCTTCGCTCCAACTGTCGTGGGTGGTAGGGTCTAAAACCCATTCAGCAAACTCCGACAAAGTATTCACTCCACGAAAGATTTTTTCACGTCCTCCTGGAATCCTACTACAATGAGGACAGTGAAAATGAATCGATTCTTGAATGCACTGATCACAAGCCCTATGGGCTACACAAAAATTTGGAATGTGAGTGCCTGTTTCTTGCATACATTCAAAATCAAAAAAGATGAAATCTACTTGTTTCTTGTTTTTCTTTATTTCTTTCTTCTCTATCTTGTCACGCTTTTGAATAAAACATCGATGATCAAAATCGACGATCTGATGACAAATAGAACATTTTTTCTTGCCAGCACAAACGTGTCTCTTGGAGTTGTTGGAACGAATCAGTTGTCCACACGTAGAACACGATTGTAATAACTCACAAGCACATTTTTGTTGGTGTCGTCCTTGGGTCTTGCGATGTTGTTGGTAGCAAGTAGGACAGGTCGACAGGTTTCACAGTAAATGTGATGTTGTTGTGGTTCAGGAAGGCATGGTGGGTCGGCTAAACAACCCCGACATCTTGCTCCACAAGTAATGTGTTTCTCCCGACTATTACACCCTTTGTTACATTTCTCACAGTAGTAAGAGTATCCCAAAAATCCAGTAATACTGGTAATGGTATCAAAATGTTCTTGATGGTGATAAAGATGAATGTATTTTCCCTCAGGAAAATCAGGGCCTCGAAACAATAGATCACCGCGCACTTCTTGAGGGTGAACTTTTAACGTATAATGAGGGGCCAAAACATCTTGAAGTTGCTGTAATTGAGAAATGCTACACACAGTCTCTTTAGGGATCCCTGCTTGTTTCAACAAGAGTTCTGCTTCTTTTCGTTGTTGGGGTCTCTCCGAATATCGAATGTTATGCCAGGCTTTTTTCCATTCTTTGCTCTCATTCTTGTTAGCATAGGTACGACCCACCACAATAGCTCGAGCTAAACACATTGAATCTTCAGTATTGTTAATTTGGACGACACTAAGTTTGGTAGTACGAAGATCATCCACCAATAACGGTTTTCTACTTCGTCCACTTCCTCGAGGTGGAGAAACATGGGTCATGTAAACGGTAGCCTTTCCATCGGTGATGGTAAATTTGTCATTGGATTGTTGTACATGTTCTATTTTGGACATAACTTTGTCTGGCGTTAATTCTGCCGGGGTACTAAATTCAATCCAAACAGGACTCTTCAATTGGTTATGATGAATGGCAAGTCTCAACCGATCGTCTTCTTTGGCTCCACATTGCCGTTTTAAGTTCTGTAACACAGATTCCCACAAATTGGTAATGAACCGCGCCGCTTTCTCAGGAGGTACTTCTGACTTGAAGTCTTTGAAGTGTACTGTGTGAGTATAAGCCGTGGTCCTAAATTTTCGAGAAGTGATTTTTTGTGTCTCTCGAATCCGATAGTATTTTTCAGGAGCCACGGTAGCGGTAGCGGTAGTAGTAGGACTTTCTTGGTCAGGGGTTCTGGTGTTGGTAGTAGTAGTGACTTTGGTTTTGGTTTTGGAAGTTTGGGTTTCAGGTTGTTGTTGTTCACTCATTTCGTCTTCAAAGTCACTGGCATGGACTTGAGCCAGTAATTCCTCTAAGGGTGTTTCAGGAGGCACGGAATACCTTCGTCGACGCGGTTTCTTGGTTTGTTCTTGTTCTGGTTCTGATTTATCATGGTTTGGGCGTGATCTTTTCATCTTCAACTCTGATTTGAAACTGATTGAGTTTTTTTCCACCCAGGTACCTTTATATAGAGACAGAAGAGTATATAAAGAGAGAGCTTCTTACCTTCAGAATCAGTCTTCTTTTGGTTGATTGAACTTTCAAGCTGTCAAGATGGAAGAGTCAAAAAGACAGATTGCTTTTTTGGTGAGAGATTTACAGACAGTGATTCGAAAGTATACTACGTACAGTAAGAGTAAAGACTACTCATCCTCCTCTGTCACTAGAGATAAAAGTGACGATACTTGTTACATCTGTCAAGAGAAAGGACATTGGGCTCCAGATTGTCCCAAACGTGAACAGAAAAAGAGAGATAAAGGGAAAGATATCTGCTATCATTGTAAAGGACCAGGACATTGGTCTTCGGAATGCCCTCAGAAAGAACAAGAAGAAGAACAAGAAGAAGAAGAGGAGAGGGAGGAAGTGGATTCAAAATTAACAAACCTAGAAACCTAGAAGAAGAAGAAGAACATATCATCAAGAAAAGTAAGAAGAGAGTAAGAAGAATGGAAGACGAAAGTGAGAATGAAGATGAAGAAAAGGAAAACAGGATTCCTATGAAGACGAAACACAAGAGAGACAGTGAGAAGGAAACTCCAGTGTTTCAATTCAAACCACACAAGCATTACAGAAAGTGAACTTTGTTTCTTGTGTTTTTTTTTGTGTTATATGTTATATTGCTGAATTTATTTTGTAAAAAAATTGGATGAATACACAAGACTGGAGAGAAAAAAGTAAGTGGTTTTGTGTTATTTTGTTTTAGAGTAGAAATGCACGCACGCACGCACGCACTCACTCACACTTGTACTATGGTGGTGGGATTTTTTAAAGTTTTAACTTGATTTTTTTTTTTTTTGGCAATTTGATTTCTTTTCTAGAAATCTGGGGGCCCTTAAAAGGACCGTTGGGTTGTTTTGTTTTTTTTGGTTTTCAAAACAAAAACTTTCAAATTAACTTCAAATGCCGTAGTCCTTTACCACGGCCCAATCCATATCCTGTTAATGCTGCTGCTACTGATGGTGTTTTCATTATGGTGGTAGTCACTGGTGGTGGTGGTGGTGGTGATATTGGTGACATGGGTGGTGGTGGTGGTGGTGGCATCTCACTAGCACTGGAAGGTTTAGAAGAAGAATGTTGTTTAGCCTGTGATGGTCTTTTCCGTTTAGGTGGTTGATGAGTTAAAGAATACTTATAGAAATTGGTCATCCATTTCAACTCATATAATACCTCTTCTAACAGACTTACAGTTCTTTCTTGAAGACTGATGCTTTCCTTTCCTGTTTCCTTCTTCTTCTCCTCCTCTTGTAACTGCTGCTGCTGTTGCTGCTGCTGTCTGATTTCTTCTTCTTCTTTCTGTTGTTGTTGAAGAAGAAGAAACATTTCTTCCTCTTCCCGTTGCTTTTTGACAAAATTTTCCATCTCTTCCATTTGTCTTCTTTTAAAATCATTCACTATTGGAACAGTAGTAGCAGTAGTAGTAGTAGTATTGTCAAACTCTTGATTTAGTAAATCTAACTCAAAGTCTTCCGGCCGAAAGTTCAATATTGCCGCAGCATTCATTATCGTTGCAGGATCACTCCAATACATTGATGCAGTACTTGTCTTTCCAGTCTCCATGAAGGCTGTCGAAAAAAAGTAATAAAGCCTCCTACGAACGCTACGATACCTTTATACCCGAGATGACGTCACACCTCCGCTTTCTTCCCATTGGAAGAAAAACCGAACCGACTTGTAACACGTGTTTGGATTGGTAGTTAATTTGGATCCATTTCAATCCGATCGTAAGGTATATATACAACCGCTCGTTTCATAAAAGCTTTACCGGTTTTTCTCCAAGACGACCAATCCTAAAAACAAAATCATGTGGGTTAGTGTAGAATCCTCCAACATTGTTTCAGGAATGCTGTTTAATCCAGCATTCCTGACGTATGTAAAAGCATCATGGACTAAAACCAAAATTACGGATACAGCTACATGGTATAGACAAACTTATGTGGAGAGACAAGGTTGTCTAAAGAGGGTTTTACTGTATGGCCCCGAAGTTAGAAGAAGTTCAAGAAGAAAAAGAAAACCCTCTAGGAGATGCTCATGTTGTTAAAAAAAACAACAACAATAACAAAAAAAGGTCCTTTTTAGGGCCACCCATTTTTCAAGAAAAGATTTATTCTTTTTCAATATTGCCTATATAAGTGTGTGTTTTTTTATATGTTGTGTGTATATTTTTTTCTTTTTTGTCATAGTCTCCCTATGTATGTTATGTGTGGTGTGTGGTTTTTTTCGGAAAAAAAAGGGAATGTTTTCAATCACGTCCGCGCTTCTCGCATATAAAGCGGTGCCTTCCACAGTTGCGCCATTCACACTTCACACTGAAGAATGAATACAGTAGAATTGTTGCAGGAAGCTTGGGATAGGATGGTGGATGTTGAGTCGTTGATGGAAAGGTTGGAGTATTGGTGGAGATATTCTACCACCAAACCATTTGTCACCAGCCAACTAGCGGCTCTTATTTCAGCGAGGAGGTTGGTGAATGATGTTTTGGTGGAGGAAAGAGTAAAAACTTCCTCAACCCCTTGCCGTGTGGGGTTCATCAAGAGAAGTCTGGATTTATTGCATGAAGTGGAGAACTTCCTTCACCTTGTTCAACAAGATGAATGGTTGTATCCACCCGCCAGTAACGCCAGGCGAGAAGAGGTGAACCTTCACATGGTGAAGGAATTGTTAAAGAAAGTTTTAGAAAAGGAAGTAGCTCAAATTAAAATCTTGTGGGGTCTTGAACGCTCCAAGAAAGAACAGGCCAGGAAAGAAATGGAGTTTGAACGCCTGAATTTAAATTGGATGAAAATCCAAGATAAATTCAGGCGGATGAAACATCCTGACTGGCTACCACCAACACTACCAACCAAGAAAAAAAGATCCACCACCTTCCTAAACTTTTTTACTAAATGTTGGAGGAAATAAAAATATTCCTCCAACGGTCCTCCTCAGGACCACCCTTTTTCAAGAAAGATTAATTCTATTTCCCTCCCTCCCACACCCCCACCATGTTAAACTCCCGTAAAGGTCTCAAGTGCCCCCACCATGTTAAACTCCCGTAAAGGTCTCAAGTGCCCCCACCATGTTAAACTCCCGTAAAGGTCTCAAGTGCCCCCCACCATGTTAAACTCCCGTAAAGGTCTCAAGTGCCCCCTTTTGGTCTCAATACCCCCCCTCAACTACTGATATAGGACGTATACACGAAAGTGGGTCTTATTTTTGAAGTCGCTACATGACGCCATTTAGTATAGTTAATTCTATTTCAAGTCGGCAACAGAAAATAAACAGACCGTTTTTAACTATTTCGTTATATGTTAGTTTTGCAGGATTTGAAATAAATGCTACATATATAAAGAACGTATCCGTAATATCAGCTTAAAATTCGATTGGGGGAGGGGGAAGACAACTTCATTTCAAGTGGAATAAACTAACAACATTTATTGGTGTGCATCAAGAGAGGCACATCAATATTTGGGTTTCATTGGGCTAAATCCGATTTTAAACTTGTTTGCTTTAAGAGGCATTTTTCTGAGCCACATGTCAAAATTGCTTCCGCAACGACCCTTCAAAACCATTGATATAGATAAACTGTGACGGTTTTGAGGAGAAGTTTGAAACATGTTAAAGCTCAATAAATACCGTCATAATACTACAAATATAGTGACTAGAACTATTATTAAAAATGTCACCTTGACCTTTGTTCAAATGCCAATGATATTGAAATCCGGATGCAAAGTTCATTATACCTCAAAAATGGAGTCAGCTTCTATATCCAGCGTAGTTTTGATGTAGGTGTCTGTCTCTTTCCCTGTTGCTTTGAAACATGTATTTTCAAGCAATCAGTTAATTACTTTCATTTATGTTATTTCCTATTCATAACATAATCATGTATAACCTGAATGTTGTTCAATAACTTATGATATTTTAAAAAGAGTTAATCCTAGCGACTCTGAGATTTCCGTAACTCAATATTAGCCACAGGGGTATTTTCTATACAGAAGCATCCGAGAAGTTACTCCTGAAATATAATCAAATAGTATGGTCCTGTGATCACTATGTCTGTTTCTAAACTCCTAATGACAATTATGTAGACAACTAAAATGAGTTGATGCATCATTGCCACTTCTGTGAATCCAGCATGGTCGCATCCACAGTACCCACAATCGCTCATGAAAAATGGCCGCAGCCACAGGCATTTCAGCAATGACGTCATTAATCAAACGTTTAGCTCGATCTAGTCAAAAATCAATATGCAGAGCCTTTCGCGGACTCTTTGCCACGTTATTCTGTGTAGGCAGAGCGCAACAGTATGTATTTTGAACTATGAACAGATATTCTCATCATCGCTCAATTCAGCTTTCTATCTTGAGCATATTTGGATGCCATGCTGTTTAACGTGGTCACCAACCTCTGCCATTCACCTTTCAGAGAGTTGTCTAGTTAAAATGGACATATCTCTTTTCAGCTTTCATGTTGCAAAACCCGTTCACCACTTCTCTTTTGTTTTCTTTCTGAAATAGCTGTAAATGGAAAATTAAAGGTTGTTAATTTTTCTCCTATGCAACTCACCAAACGTGGGTAAAATATTGTTTCTGAGTAAAATACTGTTTCTGACTCAGGCGCCATACAACTTATGGCTTGAATCATTGGATGATTTGTACAAATTGAACTTACTTTATAGTCTACGAGATCGCTAATAACATGGCTTAATACAGCAAATTACTTTGTGTAAGTAAGTAAGTAAGTAAGTAAGTAAGTAAGTAAGTAAGTAAGTAAGTAAGTAAGTAAGTATGTATGTATGTATGCATGTATGTATGTATGTATGTACGTCAAACAGTCCCAACATCGCATATATGTATTTATGTATGTATGTATATAAAGAGACATAAACAATGGAGCTAGTGATTTCCCAAAAGTTTGCGAGAAGAAAAATGGCATAAACTTTTAAAATAGCCGCGAGGGTTTTTCTAATTGTTTGACAGCTTAAATACAATGTCAAACGACCATGTAACAGTCCATGTCACGAGATCTTATCTAACCTAGGTTCTTAGGGGCATATTATGTACAATAAAGATATTTTGTCTCCTATGTGCACCAATAGTCAACTGTACCCATCTGCCGTTCAAATATAAAGTGCTTTGCAATTTTAAACGGATTGATGATTCTATCACTAACGAGGTGTGAGTCATGACGTAATTAACTTACGCTGGAAGTTTGTTGAAGCATTCAGTTATAACGCCCCGACACATAGAATGACGGTCTGACACATAAACTAGTGTCACTACATTACAAAATTATAATATTCCAAACTGAATAATTTTCAACCAACTTGTATGAAAATGTTCTGGGATAGTTACAATTTATAATGATCAACATGAAAGTTATCAAGAATGACAGAACAATATATATATATATATATATATATATATATATATATATATATATATATATAACTCTTGCAAGGATTATGCATAGTCATGCCATGTCCATGTGTTCAGGTCCTGCACCAGTACAGACACATGTCGGTTATCTCAATGCCGGAACATTGCCAAAGAAATGTACGCAGGCTTTGACCTTTCCAGTCTTCAAACCATACCCTCGACACGACAATAAAATACGATTGAAATGCTAAGAATGTACCATCTCGCTATTATTATTTTAGATTAAATACTGAGTTAAATGTATTCATCTCAATCATAGATCAATCAGTGAATAAAGGTTTTTCAAATAATGCATATCATCGAAAGAATACGTGAAATGGATGAAAAGGTTTTATAAAGAAGAAATGACTCAAATAATATTTGCTTCATACTGCACGACAGGTGCACATAAAATAGAGTACTGAGTTTTAGGAACTACTTTTTATTGTAAACAAACAGTGGACTCTCATGTAGCAGACGCCGATGCAGTGATTGACTACAGGACACCGGTGTTCAATTTTAAATAGAGTAAAATGAGATTTATTTTTGAAACGAATGACTGAGCGCGCGATACGCTACCAAGTTCAAAGGTCCTTACATGTCCGCATCAATTCTGTTATTGTGCATTTGTTTAAGTTTGATTGTGTATTCACTTTGAAATTTAGCAGAACTTCAAGTACTTTGCTTCTAGCAGTGTGTTCTTTTGATTATTTAGCCATAGGTACACACAATAAGAAGATAATAAAAATTGTATAGGAAATTATTAACTCGTTTTTGCTGACCTATATTGCACTCCGAACGTCGTGCAGAACAGTTCAGAAAAACATTTTCTTATTTTCCCTTATAAATGCAGTAACCTATTAACATTACAGTTTGAATTGGTTTAGAAGTGCTGTAAATGCTGGTTTAAAACTTTTCAATCTATTATTCCAGGACAGTTGTGCGGCTGTTTACTTATGTTTATATTTTCTTACTTGAAAACACGGAAATAAACTCTTTTAAACATTTTCCATGATAAACATTACTCCATTGAATTCAGAGATTTGTCTCTTGGTATGATTTCTGTTGTTCAGTATGAAGTTGCTTTCTTCCTGCATGAAGTACCATAAGAAATATATAATATATATATATATATATATATATTATATATATATAATAGTATATATATATATATATATATATATATAAAAATGCCGCCCAGTGTTAGTTTTTCTAGCTGCTGGCGTTGTAATGTTTCCAACTAAAATTCTAAAGTCTCTCTCTCCCTCTATCTATCAAAATGGGGGGGGGGAGTTGGGGTAAACGAACAATCTTTTTATAAATTCCATTTTGAATAAAGAATTGAAGGTGTGAAGAATTTCGTTGATTCCAGAAATAAAAATATCATTGGGTGGAAATAACGGCAAAATTATTGATATTACCTCAGTCACTTTACAACAATAAAGCTACGGTTTAGCTTTTATTGCATTTATGCTATTTTCGTTTATTAAATAATATAATACTGGCATGGGTTAACAATCCAAATTTATGCATTTAAAATCGTTCAATTTTCATAATGAGCTATTTTACCCTGTTAAATTCGAGTTCCGATACCTTTCCGTATTCAATGTATCATAATTAAAAGTTTAATATCCATAACATTATTATACATACGGGATAAAGTTTGTTTCTGCAGATGAAAATATCTGGTTTAGTCAGACCCTATCCTCACACCTGTGTTCGAATTTTAACTTCAGTGATTTATGTTGTAATATGAATTAACCTTAGAAAATCTTTGGAATTAATGTTTTTGTAATATTATGTGGCACATGTACGCCGAGAAAACAAATACCGAGTCTACCACCTCTTTGAATGAATTATCATGACTTTTCATTGGCTAAAAACCAAGGATGACGTAGATGATAAAATTGTACATTGAACACATAGAACATGCTCGTTTTTGTCCACATCGACTTTCGTTTCAGCTTCAGCTCTAACATATTAGCCTAGGATTCCCATCGGTTCGATAATAAGGCATGAATTCACTGTGTCTAACAATATTTGCCAACACATATTTAATCGTAAATCTGTAAATACAGGAACTCTGAAGCGTCTATTAAAGTGTTCCATTGACATTCAATTATTTTATTAATCACGACAAACGTTGCAACGGAAAAGTGAACATTCTCTAAGACATTCTATGTGGTATCCTTATCGTCAATGTCTTTCAAGTTCGGCTGCATAAGCTAAGTCTCCAACCTCGTCGAAAAATGTACATTGATGTCCCCGTGTCCGCCATGCAAAGACCTGCTTGATATTGAATGTGCATTTGCAAACACCTTGAACACCTGCGTATTAATACCTAAATAATCCATGTCCTTTGTTAACCATGGGAAACGCTGATAAGGAGACATCAACTACTTAAAGAATACAATGTCGTGGACAAGTTCCCAATACAAAGCCTTCACATTCAAAACATTTCAACTGTAAACAATGAAGCAGATGTAACATTATATCAGTAGATTTGCAAGAGAGAGAGAGAGAGAGAGACAGAGAGAGACAGAGAGAAACAGAGAGAGTCATGTATGGAGACTGTCGTGATTTGTCCTATATCCCGTGCTCAAGTGGGTGACATGTCAAGGATTCCTACAGTTTAGTAATCTGTTAGCGATTATTCCAACGGTAAAAGGTGAACATTCCAAAAGATTCTTAAATTCATAGTAATTATAAAGTTGAAAAAGATTTCGTACTGTGTACTACATACATTTCTCTCTGATTGGACTAGATTTTATGAAAAAGAAATTAATTACACCGCGATTGAGAATTTTAGTCTTATCTACGCACCCCTAATATTGACCTCATAACACACAACTTGCCGATGTCACAGATTGACAAATTTCCGAACCTAGCACTTTAGGTAATCTTTATCCTTGTGATAGCACACTGACTGCACCTATTTAAAATCTGATACTACAGCAAGGTTTTTAAATCCCAGATTGCTTCCAAAAGTAATGTTTTCCTCCTCAGCGTTTCAACTCTGTGTCCTTTTTTTTTATACATACCAGTGATGGCGAAGATAAACAAGGTAAGGAAATAGTAAAATTATAGCATAGTATATTGGTTCGCCTTACATCTGCTTAATTAAGAATTCATCATCAATATCATTTATTTGAATACTTTAGACCATTTGAAAAATATATATTCTTTCTGCAAATAAGTAACGTAGGCTCAACATTTATTTTCTTACCTTAAAGAAGTTCTTCCAAGGAAAAAGTGTAAACCAGCTGTCATATGTTATTTACAACATGATATCATAATATATTGTTTCGCCTTATATTTGCCTAATTAAGAGTTTATCGCCGTGCTATTTATGTGAATGTTTAGATGGGATGATTTGACGAAGTGAGAAAAAAAAATTCTGCAAATAAGTTGTACAGACTCAGTTTTCTTTTACTCAAACCCAATCGGGCAAATGAACTGTTATAAGTTATTTACACATAAGCTAGTGTTGAAAATCTGGTCTGCATTTGCGTCTATAAATGTTAAAGTTTTATGAATGCTGTACCTCCTCGCAAATAACAATAAATTGACATAGCAACATTACGTGATATTTTTTTTTTGTTATAGAGATTGACTACAACTATTTTTGAAAAATGTACACCAGAATCATGATAAGAGAGGCATTTCGGTGATTTGCCTACCAGTAGAATCTTGTTCACGCACGAGTATTGCGATGAAACAAATAGACTCAAAGGTGTGTTCCCACGAGTATTACAATGAAACAAATAGACTCAAAGGTGTGTTCCCACGAGTATTGCAATGAAACAAATAGACTCAAAGGTGTGTTCCCACGAGTATTGCAATGAAACAAATAGACTCAAAGGTGTGTTCCCACGAGTATTGCGACGAAACAAATAGACTCAAAGGTCTATTCCCAGCGTCACTCAGACGATGTACATGATTATCGTGCAAACCACAAACCTGTTATACAACAATGGTGAAAAATAACCTAAACTGAACAGAACAACTAACAATATTAATTCAATGACAACAAGGCATTTTTGCATTATACACAACAGTGGGCCTCATTTTCGAAACCGACATGTGAGGTCATTTAGTATTCTTGATATTACTTTTATTTGCCAACCCAAAGGTTTCTCCACAAAATAATGAAACCATTTTTGAGTATATATGTGAATTTTGCAGGATTTTAAATAGAAGCTACATTTAAAAAGAGCGCATTCGTAGTATCAGTTCAAGATTAGATTTGGGAGGAATTACAGTCTTATTTCGGTTGGAATATATACTGACAACATTTATTGGTATGCATCAGAAACACAAACCAAACTGTTCTGGTTTGGTTGGGTCTACATGGCAAAAGAACTTATTAATAAAGATAAATTGCCTCGTTTTAGTAGAGGAGTATGAGGGATTTTTAAGTTTAATACATATATTCATACATTCTACATAGACAGTGAATAGAACGCTTGTTTAAATGCCTCTTTAAATTCTTAAACTTTATCTGAAAATAGTATGGGATGCTTCAATGACAAAGGAATGCATCTACTCATGAAAAAGACCTGACAGTAAAGAAAAACATCTTCACATCTGATTAAAGGGAGGTTATTCCATTATCAAAATTCTCATACAGCTTATTTTCAAATATTCAAATTCCTCTATTGTTCCATAAAAGTCAAATGCTACTGATCTTGAATTCTTGACAATATTCTATTTTTTTGTGATGTTGGCGAGGGCATAATTGTACTGCTATATCCATCAACAACACACATGCTTCCAATGCTGAACAATGCACGTAATTGGAAAACAATCCATGGAATCTTCACACTCGATAACGGTCGAACAATGGTGATTCGCCATGCGGGGTTCCTCCAATGACATCACACTGACTCGGCATTCTCATCTCCGAGATCAGATGAGGAATCGAAAATGTCAGGGGGATCATTTATGTACAAATTAAATTGTTTGTATGTATTACTACATCATATAAAAGCTCAAATGATGAATATTTTAAAAATTCTGTCAGAGAAAATATCTTTAAAAGTCAGAAGAAAACCTTTATTCAATACATAAGAAAATATATTTCTGTTTTATGTTGTGTCCGAAGGTCATTTACACTATTTATTATGTGTTCAAGCACTTACTTTATGGGCTTATGATGGTGTAATAAATGAGTAATACATATGTTCTTATATGGCTCACAATAATTGTTGCAAACATTGTTACATGGTACCTAATGTAAGTATGGAGATGAAGACTCTGTATTACAAACCCACTCAGTATGTCTGCTGAGCAATTTTAAACGGTCAAAAATGAAAGAAATATAGGTCTAGAATATAAAATGTGCTTTCCTCTGATCTCCTGAACTCGGATGTAGCAAAAAAGCAAAATAAGTAAGTCTAATACAAAATGCATTCCTATTTATTTTAATTTTGGTTGAGACATTGATGATAGAGTGTGGTATTGTAGCAACAGCTGATATCACATTCTAAGGAGCTATCCTACTTCTCTTAAAAACACATCAGAAATGCTCAAAATGATCATTTAAATGAACTTTGTACAAGTGATCTTATTACGTACATAGTTACATGTCGCACATAAACAATTGCCCGTCCTTGTTTAGAATTTGGGGATCAGAATTTCCAATTTAGTTGACGATATAGGATCTAATTGTACGAATAATTCGTCTGACAGGCAAATACTTATCTGTATGCACACCAAATATCAAAAAAATGTTATTTCCATCATTACTTACCTTACTTATGCAATATCTTTTAATTTAATACTTTGGCACTCAACCGTCTGTATAATAATTGTTGCGCAAATGATTAAACCTCACCCTCCCCACATAGGCCTCAGCGTTTATCATAGCTGTGTACTTATTAGTTATTTACCTTGTAAATGGCACCACATACTCTGATAAAATACCGCTAAAAACACATTATTTTGCGAATGAATAGTCACTTTAGTACTAGTCATGTCCATTGCTTTATATTTTTTTGAGTGTCACTATATAAAGTTTAAACTGCTTTTTGTCTAATTTTGTCGTGTGCTCGAACACCTTAATGTCATTTCGAAATCAAAGTATATTGCACATTTTCACTTCATTTACCAGGACCTATGAGATTAAAAAAAAACCCCATATCTTAATCTCTTTACCAGGTCCAAACTGGCGCTTGGAACAAGGCGGAAGAGTTGGATAGCCTTGGATGCTCCCAAACAGTCAGGTGGCGATATCAATGTCTCATTAGGACATGTATAATGTACCATGCAAAAGTCACCAGGATTGGTTCATACTACCACACTGGTAATATAGTACCTCAACGACACGCTTTTGGTCTTTATAAAAAATATCAACACTCTGTTCATTAAGGTACAGCTCCCTGGAGCTGTATTTTGCTATTACATGGTCACATTTTATAGTTACTGATATTGAAACGCTTTGCTTTTTTTGTTATATAACATGGTACTGGTTGCTATGAAAAATTTAAGTGTGCTATATGTATACTAACCACTGGCTTCGTACCTGACACAATACATCTTAAAACATAGCACTTGCCATTGTTATTATTACTGTCTCAACATTTTTCCTTTTAATGCTTAGTAAATGCATATATGATAATAAGATAGCCATTGCAATAGTTTCCAAATTATGAACTGGGCCATGCCACAGTGAAGGGCGGAGATACATATACACTGCAAGGGCCAACTTTAATCACATGTTTAACTTGGTATTATCAGAGTCACTAACTGTATACATAGATTGAGTGTAGTAATCTAATAATTATTTACATAAGTGGCTTAAGGTGCAAGTCTCCACAGAGTAGGACTGAAGACAGTCCACAATTCTTGCTGCACATTGTAAGTTGTGTAGTCATGGTAATGATGGCTCACTATCAACAATCCTGAAGTATCTTGTTCCTTATCATTGTTATATCGTTTCATGTAGTTCTTACACAATAGCAAATGTTACAACTTCTCACATTAAAAGCCCTTTTATTTTCAATAAGTGTTTCCTAGTGTCAGTTAAGGTCCTGTAATATGATATTCATCACATATATTCATTGTGTTTTGATGAGGGGTTTCCACGTACTTTCTTTCACGAAAGAAACATAAAGGTAAAATATTAGACCAAACTCTTCGTTTTGTACATTTTAGCTTTGAACCGAATACAAGGATGCAATGAAAGTAGTTAGAGATTTAAACTCAAGACTCATTAATTAGTAAAGAATAGAAAAACTATATTACCAATTACAGTCCACAAGATTGAAGCTGACAGATAGATAGATAGATCGATAGATAGATAGATAGATAGATAGATAGATAGATAGATAGATAGATAGATAGATACATTGTCTTCATCAAAAATGCTGCTTATGGCCAGTACAGGCCTCCCTACCCTTTTTTAGGAACTACTGTCAAGGTTGTTTAGGACTGACAAGCAGTATATGGAGAAAAAAAGCTCATGTTCAATTTCTCCATGTTTTATACAAAATCCATTTCTCCTTGCCACTAAATTGATTATTCATAAGTGACAGTGACATTTCTTTTTCAGTGCACATACAGGCTCCATATTGCTGTACACTGCATCAAAGTCTGTGGACAAAAGGTATGGAATCTTTTATTAAAGTTATTCTTCACACTCTCACTGCTAAATGTCACATGATACTTAATTGAAAGAAATGGGACCTCTCTATTACCATAATTTTTAGTCATTTCTTCACAATCAGAATACCACCAGACACCCACCTGTACTGAATTGTGCATTACCAGTTCCTTAAAGGAATTTGTTGAGAAGCTGAACTGCAAACAAAACAAACGTGATTCACAGATTTCACTTCCTACATCTGCGTCAATGCCTGATTTTTACTAACTGTGCACTGTCGCCAAAATACACATAGACAACTCACACTATTAATGCTCAAATTCTAAATAATAACCAGTTTCCTATACGTCAATACAAAGAATGCCCACTAAATCTAAGCCAAGGGATTACCACCAAAAAAATAGAGAACAATCAATCTTGAGCAAGTACTTTGGCGTGACTAACATGTAGTAGTGTTTTCAAAACACATGCCGTCAAGCGGCTACACCAACTGAAATGCTGATGTACATTCACCCATTGCTATATGGGTTATTATTAATATATTCCCTATTCTTTAAAGCAACTGTTGTCAGTATGTTAGCACTAGAAACATGAAATAAGTGAGAGCAAGAGAACGTGCCAGGTATGATATTGTATGACCTGTCAGTATCGTGCTCCACTGCTCCCAGTCTGCTTCCGCATTAGTAGACTATGCATTGAGTAGCTTTTATCTTATTTTAAACGTTCTTCAAATACTACATTAACATTTGACAATGCGTGCTCGAGGATTTGTTTCATTGCTTTCCATTAAAGTCTTTTGCTTAAACCTAGGGCATATAACAAAATGCCATCATCCTGAAAACACGCACTATCTTGTAAATATTTCGACTGTGACACTGAGTGCACAACAAGGGCACGCATTTTAACTGTATAAAGATTCTATACAAACATTATTAGTAACAACTCGTGTATTACCCCATACATCGATGATAATATAGATCCGGCACCAAGCTGATTCAGCTAAAAGAAGCCGAACGTTTATGAAAAGCTAATACTTGTTGGTATTAAATGTCCCCACAATTTCGAAAATTAATAAAGAACAGCTCTCGTACGTGTACACGCTGCGTATAGACCACACGCAACTACGAGTTGTACACGTGCGAAGTCATTCTGAATGACCACCTGCTGTGTCCAGCTATCAGTGCATGTGCCACGCGCGAATGTTCCGAATAGTCAATGGAGAGGTTCGAAAGGTGTAAAAGATTCTTGGCAACGACATTTGATGAATCATTTGTTTATATCCACAACAGTGGCGGATCCAGGAATATTTGGGGGGGGGGGTATGGGTGGGGGTCGGCGTAAACATGTAGGCAAGGGATCTGTGGGATCGAACCCCTGGCGGGTTCCCAGAGGCAAAGCCCCCGTAAGCTTCATGCATTTTTGGGCGTTTTAAGAGGCATACGATTTAGCCATTTAACTGTAAAGTAAAGAAAACTTACTGTAGAAAACGTTCCAGCTGTTTCTCGCTTCATTTTTAGGAACGCGAGGGCACTCCGCCTTCGCCCCCATCACCCCCCAGCCACCCCTGCACAATTTATGTTTAAGCTTCATCAAAATAAAATATTTTAAAATTTTAAATCGCGACAAGTAATCAATGTAAATGGATTAAGTTGAAAGAAGCAACTTCAAGCGGTGCATTCGTAAACCACTCAAAGTGGTTGGAATTCGTGAAAATAACGGGTTCGTGCGCATTATCTTCATGAATCCATTGCTTTTTGTGGGCTTGTCCATCTTCGTTACTATTCTGTTAGCTTCGAGAAGGTCGGCATTATAGATCACCCCGTTCTAAATGTTGACAGATTAATAACTCTTTAGAGATAGCGTTGGTACTGTTAAACCAGCAGAGCAACCTTGTTGTACTAACTACACAACGTTCTTGTATCAAGTTTATCTCTCAAATATTTTCGCTTTACTAGGATTTGCCACAACCACACCCAAATTGGTTTTCTATCTCTCCTCTTTTTAGTTCCTTTTCTTGAGAACGGTATTTAAACGACAAAGCGTTTTTTTGGTGAAACAGATACTGTCTAAGTTTGTATAGATCAGCTGCCAGATTCGCTCGACATTGTTTCATTATGCTTGCAGACAGTTTAGATGAATATATTAGAGTTGATATTGTTTTCGTACATATGGGTCCAATTTGAAATGAATGTTCCCAGCCATCTTCTAAAATCGACACATGGTGCCTAGATTAAAATGAATGTCCCCAGCCTACTTCTAAATCGACACAAGGGCCTGAATTGAGATAAATATTCCAAACCCCACTTTCCCACTTCTAAATCGACACAACCGGGTCTGGATTGAAATGAATGTCCTACCCACTGCGACTCACCCCCTTCTAAATTTCAAGGAGTAATTGGGAGGATTAGATTGATTATTAGCTCACCTAGAACAACGATGAGATTGTTTTGCTATGTCAGAAAAGCTACAGAGGAAATCTTGGGATTATTGAGAGAATGTAATACAGGATTATTGACAGTAGAGGTCTTCCATGGCGAAAAAAATAAGTCACCAGTATTGTTTTCAAAGTGGAATTAACACTCTATGTATATTGCTGTAGTGTGTTACCTATGCGATGCAGTAAAAAAATACAATTATAAACGAAAACCATAATATGGTAGGACATTCATTTTTACAAGACACGATACTATATATATCATCCCTTCCCCGCACACCATACAATATTGGTCATAGCTCTTAACCAAGATGTTTCTTAAGGTTTAAACAATTTTGTATTCAACAACCAACACTTCCAACATAATTAATGGAAACTGCAATGGTGCACTGAAATGGCACCTATCCCTATGCCAAATCATTTTTATTGGACAGACTCGAGCAAAAGCTCCTTAACGAGGCAAAACCCTATAGACCTCTAAGCTGTGCATGATTTATTGACTGACAACAGAAATAAAAATGAATTGAAAACACGGGCGAACTAGATTTCAAAATAATGTTCTTGAATTCGCCAATAACTTCCATCCTACGATTTATAATTTACGTCAGAGTCATGAAACATGTCCAACCCTCTTTTAGGATCTACTCAATCTACCCTCCTTGGAGGGGAACATATAAACAATGACCTGTTTTCTAAACCAAACTGATACTCCAACAGAAAATCTACTAGTCCCAACCAACTGCCACCCCCAGCACGTGGTAAAAAAATCTTCCTTAACGAGTAATGTAGCATTCTGACCAAATGACGCAGTATGCTTTTAAAAAAAATCCGGCTAACTTTATGAAAAGAAGACCCCGGAGAGCTCAAGGGGCACATCGATGGAAGGCTGTTAAGAAAACTAGAACTCATCGAGAGAGGAGCCCTCCTGAAATATAAAACGAATAAAAACCAACAAACGCGTCCCCTTCCCGTGGTTGCTGTCCACCCTGACGCCCCAAAGTTACAAAAAGAAAAATTCTGCAGCATTGAACCCAAATTGAATCATCCGAACACATGAAGGCAATATTTCAAGAGCCTTCCCTATTGTTGCGTACCGTAGAACTTAAAAATGGTGAAGGACCATCTGGTAACGTGCCAAGGTAACTATCAAACAAGACCACAGATTCAGACACAATATTGCTGCAAAGACAAACGTTGCCTAATTTGCAAACATATGTCCGATAACCAATCGTTCAGAAAGTTTTCGACAAACAGGAGTTAGGTACAATAACAATCAGAAGTTAGGATGTCAAACCAAAAATGTAATCTATCTTCTAAAATGCAAGATCTGTGGCACTCAATATATCGGCAAAACAGTTGATTTCAGAAAATGAATAATTAACCACAAGAGCCAACAATCACACCTCGGCCAACTATTTACAACTCCACTGGGCATTCAGTCGAGTCCCACGAGATGCCTAACGATTGGAATTTCCAACCTGGGGTGGACCGATATAGAATGCAGACGTAAGGAACGATACTGGACA